>JAANYP010003802.1:70000-285714 GCA_020465985.1 Centrapalus pauciflorus | reverse complement strand
TGAAAGAAGATTTATCCACTCTTGGTGAACTTCCAAACACATTCATTCAAATGTGAATGGTAAACTAATCTCAACAAATAGGTTTGTCAGGCCTCAAAACACTGACAGCTTGTGTGAATTTAGCTCAAAAGCTGATGTTGAAATTTGTTCTCCATCAAGACAGCCTGCTAAGTGCTCTGCTGGTTCACACAAGCAAAAGAAAGGAAAACATGTCCAAACTGAAGTTGTGGATACTAAACCTGTTGACAAAACAGGTTCTGAGTCCAAAACTGATGGTAAAAAGCATGTTAATCCTTTTGATGCTAAACACTTGACCTAATTTCTTCAAAAAAGTAAGCAGCCTGTTTTCAACAAGGGTTTAAGTCTCAGTTGAAAACAAAACTGCTGTGATTTCAAATAAAGTTTTCAACTCATAGTGGTTAAATTGGTTTTTAAATGAAAATAAGTTTTTCAAAACCAAACACAGTGAGTATGCTGATAGGCAGCATAAATCACAACTCAGTAGGGGCAAAGGCAAAGCCATTGCTCAAACTGAGACAACTGGGAATAAGTTTCCCAAACCTGTGGAAGCTCAAAGGCCAATCAAGCTTCCTGTCTTTGACATCTGTCCTCCCAAAAAGAGGAAAGAAGAGACAGTCAAAGCTGTGGCTATTGAACTCTCCACACAAGCTGTTGATTCAACAAAGAATGCTAAACCTGCTGAAAGAATCAACAAAAATAGCTCAGAATGTGTTTCTGAAGGATCTTCTTCAAAAAATACTAAAAAGAGAAAATGTTACAAATGTGGGAAGAAGACACATCTGGCCAAGGACTGTCCTGAATCTGAGGACATGAGACCTGTTAACTCTGTTGTTTCTCTCACAGCTGTCACAAGCAGTGTTGGAAATGGCACAGTTACTGAGAATGGTATTCAAGCTGATACCATTCAGATAGGGATATTGTGTGGACCTCCAAATCCATCAACAAATGTTGATGAAGTAGGAGAACTCATCTCTGTGATGAGTTCCCCTAAAAAGGACTAATATTCTCATTATCACTCTGCAGGAAAAAACAACCTCCCAGGTTTGGTACTTGGCAGGTGGCTGCTCAGGGCACATGACAGGTTGTAAAGAATGCCTGAGTGAACTCAGGCCTGAAAACATGGCCAAAAGTAACCTTTGGGCGTGCCTGACAATGTGCAGGGATCCACTGAGGGATATGGAACTCTTAAAGCTGGTGCTGCAGTGTTCAAAAGAGTAGCCTATGTGGTTGGGCTAAAACATAACCTTGTTAGCATAAGCCAACTATGTGATGCTGGTTACAAGGTTAACTTTGATGAGCACCTGGGTTACATATTGGATTCCAAGGCAAAGTTGTGCTATGTGCTCAACGAAAGAAAGGTGTATATGTTGTGGATATGCATTCTGCTGACCCCACAACTGAAACCTGTTTTCTCACAAGAACAAATGCTGATCTAAACTGGTTATGGCACAGAAGACTGTCACATCTGAACTTCAAGAACATCAACAAACTCTGTAAGAAAGATTTGGTGACAGGTTTGCCTTCTATGACTTTTGCCAAAGATAGATTATGCAACAGCTTGTGAGAAAGGCAAGCCCACGAGAAAAACATCTTTTAAAATTAAAAAACCACAATTCTCATTGATACTACGACTCCTTCTTAATCTATGGACTTTGTTTGGAACTGTAATGGTCCCAAGTCTAATGGAGAGAAGATACAGCTCTTGTAATGGTTGATGAGTTCTCACAGGTACAGCATGGGTGATCTTTCTGCCAAGAGCCAAAGCGAAAAGGTCTTCGAGTAAATTATTGTTATTTGTTAAAAAGATGAAATGCTGCAGACCTTTGCCCCAGTAACTAGTTCTTAGCAAGTGTCATGTACTGAATCAGCAACAGTACCTTGAAGACTTCTGTGAAGAGAAAATGTTATCAGTCAAAACTTTTGCAGGCAGTAAGAACCTCAACAACTTATAGAGTGGCTGAAAGAGAAATAACCGAACTCTCGATTGAAGCTGCCATAACCATGCTGTGTGCATCAGGTTGCCTTCATCAATCTTTGGTGCTGAGGAGGTGGGGGGGGGGGGGGCTGTTAACATTGCTGTCGTCACTCAAAACAGATCCCTTAGTGGTGAAAATAGGTTCAACAAGACCCCCTATGAGCTGCTCAAAAGGAGAAAGCCAAATGTCAGCTATTTCCATGTGTTTGGATGTCCCTGTTTCATTCTGAATCAAAGGGACCAGCTGTCAAAATTTGAACCTAAAGCTGATGAAGGTGTGTTTGTTGGCTACTCTTCTATCTCCAAAGACTACAGAGTATACAACAACAAAAGAAAGGTGATAGATGAATCTATCAATGTCACCTTTGAAGAGTTCAAGATGCTCCACCAAAGCCTGTTCCTGAAATCAGTTTCAGGAGACCTCACTGTTGATGATCTGAGCCTTCAATCAATGAAGAGGACTCAAAAGCTTGCACTACACCAGTTTTGGAACCTGCTAATCATGATGGACATGATGATGATATGTCAATAAAACCTGGTGAATAAATAGTACTGACTTAATTACAACTGCATGTCCAAGAAAGCCTATCAATGCTATTTTCCCAGTTCCTCTGTGATCATTTCAACAGTGGTCAGACATGTTACAAGTGAACAGGCTCAAGACAACAGTGTGCTCTGAAAATCTTGAGAGCTGTTCAAACAAGGACCTGCTGAAGATGTAACACTCTGGTAAGTCATCATTGAAAAATGATCCTAAGTGGATCAGGTGTCACCCCAATGATCAAATAATTGGTGACATCAATAAAGGGATACAAACTCGGTGGGACAGCTTAGGGAACTTTTGTCTGTTCTCTAGTTTTGTTTCACTGATGGAGCCAAAGAAGGTGGATGAAGCACTAAAAGATGCCAATTGGATCACTGCCATGCAAGAAGAACTCAATCAGTTTGAGAGAAACAAAGTATGGAAGCTGGTCCTGCCCCTAAAGGAAAAACAATAATTGGCACAAAATGGGTTTTCAGGAACAAAATGGATGAGCAAGGTCATGTCATTAGAAATAAGGCAAGACTGTTTGCTCAGGGCTACAGACAGGAGGAAGGCATTGACTATGATGAGACATTTGCTCCTGTGGCCAGGCTAGAAGCAATTCGTTTGTATCTAGCCTACGCTGCTCATAAGAGCATAAAGGTATTTCAAATGGATGTGAAGAGTGCATTTTTGAATGGGAAGCTGCAAGAAGAAGTATATGTCAAGCAGCCTCCAGGTTTTGAAAATGAACAACACCCAGGTTTTGTCTATAAGTTGGACAAAGCTCTCTATGGTCTCAAACAAGCCCCTAGAGCCTGGTATGACACTCTTACTGAATTCCTTATGAGCAATGGGTATTCCAGAGGTAAAGTGGATACCACATTATTCATAAAGAAGGTGAAGTCTGATATTATGCTTGTTCAAATTTATGTGGATGACATAATATTTGGTTCTACTAATGAGCAACTATGCAAGAATTTTTCATTACTCATGAAATCCAAATATGAAATGAGTATGATGGGAGAACTAAATTTCTTTTTAGGATTACAGGTTAAACAAACCTCACTGGAATTTTAATAAAAGTCAAACAAGTACACTTTTAATCTTGTTGAAAAAAGTTCAAATTTGATTCAAAGTTCTCCTATTAAAACCCCAATGGCAACCAATGTAAAATTGGATGCTGATGCCAGTGGCAAAGCTGTTTCAGTAACAGCTTACAGAGGCATGATTGGGAGCTTGCTATACTTGACTGCTAGTAGACCTGATATTATGTTTGCCACCTGTTTATGTGCTAGGTTCCAAGCTGATCCAAAGGAATCACATCTAGCAGCTGTTAAAAGAATCTTCAGATACCTAAAGGGTACTCCAGGTTTGGGTCTTTGGTATCCCAAAGACTCAAGTCTTGAACTAACAGGCTATTCAGATTCTGATTTTGCAGGCTGCAGGTTAGATAGGAAAAGCACAACAGGTGGATGTCAACTCCTTGGTGGAAAGTTGATCAGTTGGAGTAGAAAGAAGCAGAACTCAGTGTCCACTTCTACTGCTGAAGCTGAATACATTGCTGCTGGAAGCTGCTGTGGGCAGATTCTGTGGATGCAGCATCAGCTTGAAGACTATGGACTTGTGTATAGGAAAACTCCTATTCTGTGTGATAACACAAGTGCCATAGCCATCTCCAACAATCCAGTATTTCACTCAAGAACAAAGCATATTGAAGTCAGACATCACTTCATCAGGGATCACATCCAAAAAGGTAATGTGGAGGTAAGTTTTATTTCCACAAATGAACAGCTTGCAGACATTTTCACCAAACCTCTGGATGAAACAAGGTTTAATTACCTTGTCAGCAAGCTGGGCATGTTAAACAAGAGTGACTAAGTGTCTCTCAAAGGTCTAATAATTTGTATGTTTCACACTGCTCAAGTTTTTCTGAACAGCTTAGACAGAACAGGTTATACATGTTCTGTACTTAGTCATTTGTCTGAAAAACTTGAACAGCTTGAGCATACAACAGGCTGAACAAAAACAGTTTAACCTGTTTATTCGTCCAGCCTGCTCTGATGGTTCAGTCTTCAACCTGTTCACTTCTTCATACTGTAACCTGTTCATCTATTGAACACAACCTGTTCTCACAAAGGAGAGCAGGCTGAAGGAACAGTTTGAAGGAAGAACAGCTTGAAGACTGAGAACCTTGTTGACCCTGATCATCACAAGTTTGACCATCAGCGTAGACCAGCAGTTTAATTACCTTTCTTCATAATTAAGTTTCTTAAATTATGTTATATTTAACTTAATTACTGCGGATAGTGTTTGTTACGTGTGTTAGTGATTAAAAAGGTCAAGTGGTCTGACAAATGTTTCTGACATGGACAACCGTTCCGTTTTTCCGTCAACTAACATTTCAAATCAAACCACCCAAATCTTTTCTCTCTCATACACACGACCATTCAAAATCCTATAAATACCTACATACTGTTTCATCTTCGTCTTCCTCAACATTTCCAGAAATCCTCAAGAACCCTAAAATCGACTAAGTGTCTTTTGCTTCCCCAAACCTTCAAAATTCCCAAATGGCTCACAGACCAAATCCCTTTCTACCAGTCTTCGTTGGTGAGGATGTTGTTAAACATCCTTCTGTCACCACGATGCTGACCCTCAAGCCCACCAACTACATTGCAAACCTCACTATCCCCAAAAACTATGTGGGGACGGGTTACGACCGAATGGTGGAATTTCTGCAAGTTCATCCGTTGAACTATGCACTGACTGCGTCTCCTGGTGTCCTGTACCAGGAGATGGTATACGAGTTCTGGTATACCTGCTCCTACAATCCAAACACTCAGGTTATCAAAGGTACTATTCTAAATGGGACTCAAACCATTGAGATTACAGTCGATCTTCTGAGGGAGGTTCTTCATCTTCCAGTTGCTGAGAACTATGATCTCCCTCAGCCTGAAAATGAGCAAATGGGAAATCTGCTACGCTTCTGTGGTGTGGCAGAACCCAAGGTTGGAGCTACTCTGTACAGGAAGGAGCTGTCACCCACTTACAGCTTCCTATTTGCCTCTGTGGTAATGTCATTCAGCAGCAAGGTTGGTTCCTTTGACCAACTTAGTAGAGATGAAGTGCCTATAGTCCTTCAGCTGGTGGATGGGACTACACTTGACATGGCCAAATGGATCTTCTTGCATATGAGAAACCTGGTGCAGCAAGAGACAAGACCAGCTGCTGTCCGATATCCCAGGTTCCTGAGTCTCACCTTCTGCCATGTCTGTGGTGAGCATCTGTATCATTCTCAACCTCTACTTAAAACTGCTGCCTTCCCTGTCATAGGGAATAGAATTTTTCATACTCCTGTACTGGCAAATGAGCCTACTCTATCAACACCTATGAGGAGGCTGTTGGGTTTAGTGGAAGGACCCTCTGCTGTGAGGGTGGATCCAGTCGTTGCTGCTCCCACTGCAAAATCCAAAGCCAGGTCCAAGCTTGTGAAAAGGACCCTGGCAGCTGAAGCTGGGCCTGCTAAAAAGAAGGCCAAAACAGCTCAGGCTGAGTCTGCTCCCTTAGCCTCTGTGGCTGAGGAAGAGCAGATTCCTCACCCTGGCTCATCTGTTGAGCCTGAAGCCTTTGTGGCTGGTGCCTCTGTGGCACAAGAGGCTATGGAACAGTCCAGCCCCACTGTTCCTGACCCAGTCTCACATCCAGTCCAAACAGATCCTCTCTCCTCTCCACAATCACCCACATCATCCATCCATTACCAAAGAAAATCAATAGCCAAAAAGAAACCAGCCCAGAAAACCACCTCCTCTGTTCCCTCTCAACAGGGTTCAGTTGTAAAAGAAGCAACCCCAGCTGCCTCTCCTATTTTGGGAGAAGGTTCAGCTCATTTGGAGCCTGCTCCACTCCAACCTGAGTCACCCTTGAGTCAGCCTAGACCCTCTGGTTCCTCCCAACAGGAACCAGTTGTACAAATGGAGATACCCACATCCACTATCCCAGCCTCCCAACAGGCTGAGGATATTGAAAGACAGGAGTCCTCTCCACTCCATACTGTGTCCACACTGTCCCCCACTCATATCTCCTTACACCCTGAGTCTGCACGAGGTGCCCACGCTGCTGATATAGACCAATCAGCAGCTCAGCCTCAAACTTCTGTTCCCCATGATTCAGCTGTTCAACACCAAACAGCTGCTGAGGGAACAACAACACAAGCTGATGAACCTCAGGGATCATACCATCCCTCTGGTGAGGCTGATCCCTCAATGCAAATTCCATCAGCAGGTTTCACCACTGCTGATGTTGAAATGCATATCCCATCTCCCCATGATGAGGTGCCTTTAGACCAAGGCACTGCAGAGGGAACCACCACTGGTCTTCATGAGGGTGCTGCAACACAAGCAGCATCTGAGAGGCCCCAAACATCATCCCCTTCTCCTAATGATGCAGCTACAGCCGCTGCTGAAGGACCCCTTGATCCCTCTAACCTGGGCCATCTTACTTTTGCCCAGGCTATGGAACTACTGTCCAAAGTTTCCCTTCCTTCTCCATCTCATCCTCAAACACCAGCCTCATCATCATCCTCTCCATCCACTCACTCCAAACAGTCTACCCATACACCTCCATCTCCCAAAGACCTGCCTTTGAAGGATCAGCTTTCATTGCTGACCAACAAAGTTGGTTCTTTGGAACATACCATGCACTCCCTACCATCCATAATCTCAGACTCTGTGTCTGAGCAGATCAAAGGATTCTTTGATACGTTTAAAGAATCCTTCCCAGTTACTCCACAAGCTGACCACTCTCCACAGCTGCTTGCACTCACTGCACAGCTGCAAAATGTATCCAACTCTCTCTCCTCTATCCTCTCCTTACAGCAGGACTCTGTGTCCTCTATGACAGCCATTTCTCAACAGCTGTCCTCTCTTCTCACTTCTTGCAATACTACCCTTCCTTCAACATTGGCCAGCCTGAACACTCTTATGGGCTCTCTATCAAATTCTGTGTCATCAAACCTTGCTGATGTGCAAGATTCTCTTGAACTTCATCTTGCACAGCTCCAAAGTTTGTTGTTCACAGCTTCTGATAGAGACAACATTGTTAAGCTGACCACTTTTGCTGATTCCCACGCTTCTTCTCTTCAAAACTGTCTTTCCCAACTTGGTGAGGTGAAGGATAACTTGGCTTACTTAGTGAACAGCCTTGTTGGTCCTAAACCTTCCAAACCTGCTGGCAAGCCTGCTGACTTTGTGTCTTCAGGCAGACCAGGGGTTGAAGTCGCTGCCTCATCTCCTTCAAAGGGGGAGAAATCATCTGCCTCGAAGACTAAGTCTAAGGGGGAGAAGATTCCTTCTCCTAAGGAGATACCAGTGTCTGCAACCCAAACTGATCAACCAGCAGAAACAGGTGCAGCTGAAGGTGTTTCTCAAGCTGCTATGCCTACTCAGGCTGGCTCTCCAAACCCTGCTCAGTCTAAGGGGGAGGAAGTCATTCCTGAGGACAGGCCTAGCAGCAAAAGGAGGCACCTTATCCTAGCAGAAGAAGAAGAAGAAGAAGAAGAAGAAGAAGAAACTTCTGAAGGCAAAGAAAAGGCAGTTGAGGATCCTATTGAGCAGAAACAGGCAGATACACAGTTTCACAATGCCAGAGCCAAAGAGATGGGCCTCCCTATGCACAAATACTTTGAGTTTAGGGATGAACAGCTTCAAGCTCTGAAGGAATTAAGAAAAGAAGAAGAATCTGCCAAAGCTGCTAAGTCTTTTGCCCTCCAAGAAGCAAAGAAAGTTAAAATGTCTACCTTGGAGGTGCAAAAGAAAATAATGGAAGCTGCCAGGAAATCAGCAGGAGAAAAAGAGAAGGAAGTAGAGAAAGGTATTCAGGTCTCTGTGACCAAATCAACAGTACCTTCTGCCAGAGCCAAATTCCACTTTGACAACTTGGCTAGAAAGAAATTTCATGATGTTGCTACCAGAAGGCTTGCCAAGGAAGCAATTGTCAAAGCTGTTCCCATTGCAAGAAAAGGCACACAGTGGAAACTTCAGATCACCAGGATGGGTGCAACAGGCCCTGAAATGGAATCATATGATCACACTGATGTTGCACAAATGGGTTACAGGGAATGGGTGGAACTGGCAGTTGCCCTGAGCCAGTCTAAGTCAGAAACGGCTAAGACTATCAGGGCATACATCAAGAAGCTGATGGAAAGAGTAAAGGAGCTGGGCCTGATTCCAAAAGAAATAAGTGAAGGTGTCTCTGTGACACATCCAAAGATAAAGGCCAGGAGAACAAAGAGGGATACAGAGCTGGAAGAACTCCTTATGATGATTGAACAAGGAGATTATGCTGTGGAAATTAAAGGAGTTGACCACAGCCTGCCTGAAGGAGTTGAATTTGAAGATGGCAAAGTGATTGAAGAGCCTGAGTTAGGGGCATTTTTTGTAGATCCCCTATCTCAGAAGAAATGTTTTCAAAGAGCTTCAGACCTACACAAAGTTGGTCTTAAGCAGCTTGCAGCCTTCAGAATTGCCACCTCCTTCAGTCAGTCCAGCCTATGGAGAGCAGCTATCTGGGAAGAGCTGAAAGGTTTTTATGACAGAGGTGAACTTCAAAGTTCTAACTTTATGTTTCTTACAGCTGAAATTGAAGAGCACGAAGAAACAAGGGAAGAACTTGTAAAAAGATTCAAAGAAGGGATACCACCTCCTGTCGAATGAAGTCCACCTGCCATCTGGGTAGGTGAAGAATGGAAGTTGTCCATCAGTTGGACAGGCTTGCCATTATTTGCTCCCAAATCAAACAGTCCAAACATTTTGTACATTAGTTGTACATTCTGTACATTAGTTGTACATTATTACATAAGTTGTAATTTCTGTTTTTACATTAGTTGTAAAATACATTAGCACATTAGTTGTACTTTTGTAAGAACATATGTTGTTCTAGTATAGTCAAGAATCAGTGTATATATAAACTGATCTTTTACTTTACTGTAATGTTGTAATTTTATTTCAGCAAATGTACTGTAAAAATATATAGTGATTTTTGACAAAGACCAGCTTGGACTGGTTATTGCAAATAGGGGGAGATTGTTAGGCACAAAAAGGCCTCAGTCAAACCTGTTCTACATCTGAGGGGGAGATTTTATAATCAAACCTGTTGATACATTTGAAGGTTGAATTTAAGGCCTGTTATATGCCTTATTGAAACCTGAAAATGATTTGCAATATCAGTCTAAAGCTGTTCTATATGTTGCATGTGTTGCAACCAAGACAGTTTGTCCAAACTGCTCAGTCTGCTGATCAGGCTGGACATAAACTGTCTACGCTGCTCTACACTGTTGAGCAGCTTGGGCATTTTTAAAGTGTTCTGTTCTTTGTGAACAGAACCTGTTCTTTGTGAACAGGCTAAACACTTTATGGAATTTGTTTCAAAGTCATCATGTATTGTTTTTGACTACAAGATCAGTTTACAAGTCGAAGACAAAGTGGAAAGCAGAACCGCTCAGCCTGCCCAAGCTGTTCTGTTACATGAAGACAAAAGGTTATTTGAAAAAGGGTGACAGACCTTTTTCTTATATCAAAATAGGCCTTTACAAGGAAGAAAGACGCAAAGTTGACATTCCTAAATTAGTTAAAGGCAATGCAACAGTAGACAAAGTAAAAAGACAAAAGTTCTGCAAGTCTGCTTTTCAGAAAAGTGTAGAAAAGTTATATTGTCTTTTCAAACAAGACTTCTCCTTTTTCATTCCGTCCAATGAAGATGTTTCTCTTAGATCCTCTAAGTGAGTATAAAAGGAAGCTTCCAAGGTCAGAAAGAAGTGTGAAGAAAGCTAAGTGCTTAAACCAAGAGTGAACGTGCAAGTGTGATATTCATGCATGCAAATCTTCTGTAAACCAGCATCTGTGTGTCTAAGCTGATTTACCTAAGCTGTTCCTTAAGTCTTGTAAAACACAGTGAGTGCATCTTAGTGAGTGTATTCATTGTATACTAGTTCGAGTCTGTCTTAGACTAGTAAGCATACTGTTGTATCTGTCATCTCAGCTTGAACCATTCCGCATTCAAGCTTGTTTGTAATTAACAATTGTTGATAATACATACAAACATTGAGAAAAAGAGTGTGTAGTTTTTAAAGTGCTGTATTCACCCCCCCTCTACAGCTTATAACTATATACTTTGGGAACCTTTCGGGACCTACACATCCAATAGTGGTGGACACTCATTTAAGTCCATTAAGAATGAGCTATGCCTTGCCGGTTCCTCATTTAAGTCCATACAAAATGAGCTATGCGTTATTGGTTCCTCATTTAAGCCCATAACAAATGAGATATGCCTTGTCGGTTTCACATTTAAGTCCATAGAGAATGAGCTATGATCGTCGCCGGAATTTCTGTGGTCGTCGCCGAAAGTTCTGTGGTCGTCGCCGGAGTTTATTGAAGAAATTGTTATAATTTATTTCACTCTACTTAGTTAAACAAATTTACCATTTATATTGTATTAGTTTCTAACATTGAAAATGAATATCTGATTTTTTTTATTGTATTTAATTTCCAAGAAACTGACTTTTTTTTTTGATTTATTAAATATCATTGAAAAGACCTTACCTTGAAAATGATAATGTTGACTGCATGTAACTTTAATAACAACCAATAGAAAAAAAAATCTGACTTTTTTAATTATAGTTATATATTAATGACAAAAGTAAGAAAGAGATGAATCTAAGAAAAAAAATATCTGACTTTTTTTAATTATAGTTATTAATTAAACGAAAAAAGTATGAAACATTCTCTTTTTAGTTTTTTGGAACAAAATAATATAAACCATTTTCATTTTCAAATTTTTTTGATCTAATTGGGTTGTTGCCTTTTTATTTAATAAACTAAAAATCAAAATGGGTTGCAATATTTTTCATTTAGAAAAACTCTGAACCGCGATTATTCATAGTGTTTTTTTGTTAAAAATATCTAAAAAAATAAATCGGTCATAGTATTTGTCATTCACAAAATAATTAATTTCAATTCATTTATAATAAATTATATTAGAGATTCTATTACTAAGCCAAATGAAAAGTACTACGAAGAAAAATTTATTACGTCCCATTCATTTTTTTAGGTTTTCTAGGAATGAAAAAAATATATAACTAATTGTGATTTATAATTTCATGAATAAAAAATTCTGAGTATTTTTAAATTCCAAATGATTCTTAGTATTTTTTTTGTTCATAAATTATATAACTGTGAATCAATAATCGAATATTATCTAACCGTAAATATTTAGAATATATATTATAAATTTTATAAGTTTGGGAAATAATAAAAAGAGTAAATTACACAAATGGTCCCTGTGGTTTGGTGTTTTTTGCTCTTTTCGTCCCTCACACTTTTTTTTTGCACAAATGGTCCCAAAATCACAAGCCTTTAACACTTTTGGTCCCTTTCATTAACTTCCGTCCATATCTCCGTTTGAGAGTAAGGGTAATTCTGTCATTTCAGGTTAACTTATACAATCTTTTTCTAGCTTCTAGTTTTTCTGCAGAAGAAAACAAAACCCTAACAAGAAGCCGCTAGAACTCACAGATGCCATGGAAGCATGTGATAAGAACTTCATCATCTACGTATCAACAATCATAGCATCACTTTCCAACTGCTATCTCTTATCTTCAAAATTCCTAAAGGTATTTACAGAATCATCTCTCTCATACCTATCTTCTACATCTTCACCATTCTACCTATCCGTTGCTCCTTCATCTTCACCACCGCCATCAACTGCTCCTTCACCACCCGGCTCACAAACTTCAAGCTTATCCGATTCGCTTTCGATCTCGATCAATTGCCATATCACCCTTCCTATTCGCTTCTTCGCTTCATCACCGTCACTTCCTTACCAATCAAAACGAAGACTTCAAATTCTACTTCCGTCAGTAAGGATCCAGAGAGATCTGGATTCAAATTAGGGTATCAGATTCCAATATTCGCGCGCACTAGTAAGTACTGTACAGACTTACAGAGATGAAGGAACGACCTCTGTTTGTTCTCTTTATAGGTTCTCGGTTTCGCTTGCCGGAATCTGCAGCGGTGGTGCCGGATAACAACTTTAACAGTAGGTTTTAGTAGTTTTGCTGGTGAAAAAGCTGGATGCAATTTTCATCCCCAATGTGCTTGTATGTAGGAATATATTACATTGTAGCATCTAAATCAATCAATAAAAATGACTGATTGTTGATTTGCTTCAACACTAAAAACATGCCTTAAATCAGACAGTTCACAATCTGAGTTACAATGAAATTTTTGAGGAGTATGACCATTTCGATGCCTATTTCTCATCAGGTCACGTTTAAAGATTCATCTACAACCAAGAAGGTTTTCAGATTTTTTTTCCTGGGTTTGAAATTTTTCTTTTTTTTGGGTTTGAAGTTTGAAGATTCATCTCTAATCAAGAACACTGTGATAAACTTCATTTGGGTTCTTCAAAGAAATTAACGAAAATCAATTAAAAATGATATTAACAAAAAGACAGAAATGCCCTACTTTCTAACGGTAAAAGTTAACGGACGTTAGTCAGAGGGACCATTTGTGCCAAAGGTTTGGGATTTTGGGACCATTTGTGCAAAAAAAAAAAGTTTGAGGGACGAAAAGAGCAAAAACTCCCAAACCACAGGGACCATTTGTGTAATTTACTCTAATAAAAATTATAAATAAATAAAATTTTTAATGAAATTAACAAAAATAGTTACCGAAGGTAGTAATAATATAGTTAAGTAAATTTTAAATAAATTAATAGTAATAAAAAAATAAAACTAAAATTTTATTATAAACTAGTTTTATTTTTTAAATTAAAAGGAAGATAAAAGTAAAAAATGTAAGGGTATGATGAAAGCAAAGTCCAATTATCTTGAAATGTGCTTAGGACTCCTATCCTATCATATGTCCCTATACACATATGTAATCAATTTGAGGGTTAACTACAGAATTATGCAACAACATTTTCTCTTTTTATCAATTTATGCAACTAAATAAGTTTTGACACAATTTATGCAACCATGTTTGAAATTTTTCCCAGTTTATGCAACCACGTTTGCATATGTTATCAAACTATGCAATAAAGTGTTGATAAAATATGTTTTATACAACCGTATATATTTTGTGATGACATCTGATTAGTTTTGATCACCATTTATCACCCCTTCATTATCAACAACATCAAAAGCTTAAAAAAGTTTTTTATCGTTCGTTTTCAAACACATCCATGAACCTTGTTTTAATTTAAAAATCAAATATCTCTTTACTTGAAAATTATAGAAAATATCATCGATTTTGTTTTTCGGTTAACCAAATCATATATTATTAAAAAGAGTTGTTCGATTAACCTTAATATCCGAATGGTGTATCGGTTTTTTGATTTTGAAATATTTTGTACAAAAAAGTTCTTTAATGGAATTAGTTGGATGATTCTTAAATCGAAATAAGGTTTATGGATGCATGTTAAAATGATGTAGATTTTTTCAAAGCTTTTTGATGTCCTAAATAACAAAAGTTAGTGAATAATAAAGCATATTAGATGATGAACGATGATATAAAAGTTTCAAACTGTTGATGAGGTGATGAAGGGGATGATGCCATTTATTTTTTTCAAAATTTTTATTTATGATTTGAGATTTTTTAAATTAACTAATTGGTTACTTATTAAATGGAAATGATTATACTATTTATTTATTAGTTATACTATTTGTTTATTGTATTACATACTTTATATATATATATATATATATATATATATATATATATATATATATATATATATATATATATATATATATATATATAATAATAATAATAATAATAATAATAATAATAATAATCTTATAATTTTTATCGATTTAATTTAATGAATAAAATGACATTAAGAAATGATACAAAGTTAATCATATATATACATCACGAATTTAGATTTTAAATGAAATGTTGCCTAATTAGTAACAAATATCAATAAGGTTGCATAAATAGATAACAAATTCAAATGTGGTTGCATAGATTGATGAAATTTTCATACGTGGTTGCATAAATGTTGTCAAAATCTATTTCGTTGCATAAATTGATAAAAAAGAAAAAACTTAGTTGCATAAATATGTGGTTAACCCTTAATTTGACGACTGTCCTTACCACCCCTATTTATTAGGGGTGTCTTTATAGCATCACCCTTTTCAAATACATCCAAACTTTTTAATGATGGAATTAATAAAAAAATTTATAGTTTGATGATTTTTTATATAGTTTTTTCTATTGTTACGATAATTAGTTTTATTTGAAAGGAATGTTTATTTTATTAAATACTAGTACTAAGAGTTTTGGTAACATTCAAAGGGTAATCAATTCTTTTGAAAAGGTATTCAAACATCCTTGTTGATTAAGTATTTAACAAGCTTTATTGAGTTCGATTTTTCTCATAAATACGAGGTTGTCAAACCTAATAAATCAAGCTCAATCAAGCCCGATCCTTATTAGGGCGATCGAAGATCGACTCTTTCTATATAACTTTGAACTATTTTTGTTTTTGTACATATATTTTTTTATCAAGCATATAACAGAAGTTCTAAAACCGCTTATATATTTAAATTTAATTAAAAGATTGATTACTTAGGCGAGTAAGGGGAACAAAAGAACATTAAAACATTGGGCCTAACTAAAAAAGAACCCAAATCCAATCTAGCATTATTCTTCATTGTTTGTTATGCATCTTTAGTAGAGATGCATAAAAGTCGGATCGTAATTGATCCCGATAAAATTTTACTTGATCCGGTTCTTTTGTCAAAAAAATTAGTTTTTTTAATAACCGGTAAGGATCTTAACCGGTTTTGGATTCAATAAAATATAACCAGTGTAACTGATTTCGCATATAAAAAAATTGGATTTTTCAAAAAACGGTTAAAAATCTACTTTTTTAAGACATTCTAAATTTTTTTTTATCTTTTTTATTTTGGGGTTTCAATTTGGTTTGATCATTTTTTTTATCATCTTTTTTATACATCTTTCATTTGGGCTTTGTTTTTAATAAAATTGGGCCTTTTAAATTATTTCATAAATTATAATTTATACATTCATAACTTATAAGCTATAAACTTATAACTATAGTTAAGATAATAAAACTCCAAACAAATATAGTTTACTCAAATCAAATATGTTTTGTATTATGTTTTAGTATAAATACATAAAAATTTTAAAATTATAAAATTAATGCATTACTAAATCGATTTTTTTCCGGTTTTTAATCCGGTTTTTTATAACTGTTAATTATCCAGTAAAAATCGGGTCTACCTAATAAAAATGAATCCAATTTACAAACCAGTTTAGATAAAATCCGATCTTGATAAAAAAATTCAGTTACATAAAAACCGGTTTCGGATTGAATTCGGATATTCGATTTTTTTGTGCACCTCTAATCTTTAGTAAGAACTAAGAAGGATTAGAAAACCGCAAACATATTGAATTGATAAGATAAATTGGTGTATGAATACTTTGGTAAAATTGATAAACTTTCGAATAAGTGAACTCGCCATTTAGCAAATAAAAGAACTACTATCATTGTTGACTAGTTCCGAAATCGCAAGAGCCCTCTTATTCTAATCTTTTTCTTAACAACTGGCTTTCAAAAGTCTTACTACGAAGAGGATTAAACATACATGTGGAGTCCATATTTTGCCAGAATCTTCTTTCATAATGGTATGACACAATAATACTACTGGGGTAGATACACGAATCACATTAAATAGAAGAAGTCGTTTGTTTTTTAAAAGGTTAAATGTCTAAACCTGAAAATACGTCTGAAATTAAGATGTGGTGTCAAAATCTGAAATTAAAAGCTCTTAATTTTGACTTTACTCGACTCTCATCCTCTTAAAATTAAAATTGAATTTCAGATGTATCAACCTCTTAACTTTGAATGCAAACAAACAGTCTAAAATATGTTTAAATCTGAATTTCAGATTTTAAACCTATTTAAGAGGGTCTTAATGTGAACAAAACAAAAGGAGTCTAATGATATTTAAGTTTATTACAAAGACATGAGAGGTTTATAAAAAAATAAGCAAGGTAGAAACCACCTTTCTTAATAAGTCATTTATTATGAAGTGAAAAGCAGGTGACATCCACAATCAATTTAATACCGTTTTTTGCAATTGAAAACAGTTTAATAGAAGGTTCATATATAATAATAGTCTTCAAAAGAAAGAACAAAATGCAATAAATGATTCTTAAAATAACCATCCTGAATCAAAGTTATTGAAAAACATATATTGCACTTTAAACGCGATTGAAAAGCAACAAGACGAGTATACCAGAAAAGTATCCGCTAAAGTCACATGGGTGCACGGAATCTACAATAAATACGTCGTCTAGACGCACCAAAAGGCCTATGAATCATAGTAATGATATACCGTGACTCTTGTTGGACCCGTCTTGGCAAATGGTTCCATGTGATATGAATGGTGTATAAAATAAAAGATACATAAAGACGAAAGTACGAGCAAAAAGTAAAATTGGGTATTTATCTCACAATGATAAACAATGCGATAAATAAGAGTTTAATAGTATATATTATATACTATTAGGGTTGGGATTGAATAAGAATATACTTAAAAATAAAAATATAAGCACTAATCAGCTTGTTGGGATGTGCCTACAGAATTTTGGTGAAAGTGTTGTCAATGATTTATAGAATCATTAGTTCTATCAAACATGCTTCATAGCGAGAAGGCAAATTTTGGATGGGTGCCTAAATGGTTAATGAAGTCATCCATCATGCTTTCAAAGCTAAATTAACCCTATTCGCATTGTAGGTTGATTTCGAAAAGATATTTGACTGTATTGATAGGGGATTTTTTTATTGAAAGTGATGGAGCAAATTGGTTTTGGAAATAAAATGGATTGTATGGTGGTTGTCTAAAATCAGCCTCAGTGTCGATTCTTGTTAATGGATCACCGACTAAAGAGTTTGTTATGGAATCCGACCTTTGGTAAGGTGACCCCCTTTCTCCCCATATATTTTTTTTAACATTTGTTGAAGCCACAAGGGTTGGTTACAGAGGTCTGTGTGAAAAAAAATATTCAATGGAGTTTTACTTGTTAAAAATGGCACTGACCTTGCAATTTTGCATTATGCATATGATGAGATTGTTGTTATGTTAGTGTAATTGATTGACTAAGTTAATTGGCTTTGGTTGGAACTAGAATGGTTTAGGAGGTGCGGAGTGCACACTCATATAAGTTTGACCGAAGTCAAGATGTTGGCGTTATAATAGGGGTCAAGGGGGCTGCGACCCCTTGCAGTGTCCTAGGGGCGGAGCCCATGGCGGTGGTTCCGGGTCAAAGGGAAGCCCCCCTTGCGGGGCTCGGGGCAGTGCCCCGAAACAAATAAAAATTTCTAAAGTGCTTTGATGTTTAGATTTTATTTATTGGTGTGTTAACTTTATTGAGAAAACTTAACAACTTTGTTGATGTTAAGTTAATGTTGTTAAAACAAAGGACATTAAGACAAGACAACTTATCTTAACAGCTTTGATGTGGTTATCTTAACAGCTTTAATGTTGCTATCTTAACAGTCTTGATGCTGTTATCTTAACAGCATCGGTGCTGTTAAGGTAAAGTTGTAATCTTAACAACCCTAGTGCTGTTAAAGTAATACATTAGTCTTGTGAAGATTGTTATCTTAACAACTTTAGTTTTGTAAAGATATCGCCATTGTTGGTTGAATGAAAAGTTAACCTATCTTATTCACTTGATTTCGTTGGTTAATGGCAGTATATATCTGCAAACGAAGTTATCAGTCTCATAACTAACACATTTTCTTGTGATTATCCCATAACATTATTTGGATACCCAACTAGAAAAAATTATTGTTATAGGAAAGTGACTATACACGATCACGAAAATCATCCAAGCAATTCCAAGTTTGTTCCTTTCATTCATCCATAGTATTTCTTACAGGGATTATCTTTGAGCAATGGTCAAAGAAGAGTCTTCGGTCCAAAGGGCATCAAGGTTGAAAAATAACATTGTTAAGAGCAAGTTATATGGTATTGGTATTCCAAAGTCAGGTGTTGTATCTATGATGGGGTCGACGAGGTGTCTTCACTCGACATTGCCATGGATGTATCTTTGATCATCAGTTAGTGGAAAGCCAAAGTTGATATCCTTTTGGAATAAGGTAGTTGACAGATATACTAAAAGACTTAATCAATGGAACGTGAAATTACGATCGATTAACGACAAGTTATCTGTCATCAAAGCCACTTTGATGCTCCACCGTTGTATTTATTCTCGTTGTTTAGAGCTCCTAATGCAGTAATAAATATTATTGATGATATAATGATGAAATTTTCTCTAGGGGCATTCGGGTGAGGAGAAAAGGTTAATATGGGTGACGTGGAGAAAGATTCTTCAATCAATAGAAGCTAAAGGATTGGGTATTGGGTGTCTAAAGCAAAAAAATTAAGGCTAACTGGGAAATGAGAGATTTATGGTAGAAGATGAAGCAATGATTGTAAATTTATACGGTTCATCTGGTTGTTATGACATGAATAATTACAATGGGAATAATTGTTCGGTGAGGATGAATATTAAAGGTGTTAAGGAGATTAGTGATTTAGGAGTTCCATCATCAGCTCCGACGGTAAAATCACTAAATTTTATTTCGAGAAGTGGGAAGAGTTCAATGAGCCACTATGTAGGTTGTTCCCAAGATCACATGCACTTGAACATAACCAGGATTGTGTCATTTTTGATCGGAGGGTTTGGGAGCAAAATGCATGGCTTTGGACATGGAACTGGAGGGCTGCTCCTAGAGGCAGATCCCTGGATGACGTGGCAGTCACAATGGATCTGTTGGGCTCTATTGGGTTGCCTTGCGAACAAAAGGATGGTTGGAGGTGGAAGTTTGATTCATCAGGTGCGTTCTCGGTTAATTTCTTTAGTAAATAATTCAAGAAAGTTCTCTTAAATGAAGAGGTTATTGGGGAAAATTCTATTCGAAAATAAAGGTAAATGTGGTGGTTTTGAGGTCATTAGCAGGGCCGGTCCAAAGTTTTTTAATGCCCAGGGCGACCAACAAAAAAAATGCCCTTTACAAATACCTAAATAAAAACACAAATCATTTTTTAGGGGTTTGGAACCTAGTCAAGCTAGGCGGCTCATCTCCACGCAGAATTTTATTAAAAAAACATAAAATTACAGATACATAAACTTTCAATACAAATACAACATAACTAACTAATAAAATCTACCTAAAACGATGTCTTCGTGCATTTTTTGAACCAAATAAGTCAATTATTTTATCATAATTGATGTTTCCTAAAAATGTGTTTTCAATACTCAATAGCGCTAACCCGTTCAATCTTTCTTGAGTCATGGTACAGTAAAGATATGACTTCAATAATTTCAGTTTAGAAAAACTTCTTTCGGCTGTTGCTACCGTAACAGGCACGGTCAACAAGATTCTATATGCAATCAAAACATTCGGGAACATATCCATCTTCTTAGAAAACTCCATAATTCGAATAGACGTCCAAGGATTTTATTTATTTGATGCTTCTTCTGGCAACATAACCTGCAAAATTTGCAACTCCACGTATAAATCATTTCCATCAATGTCAATTTCTTCACCATTTGTCAAAACTAACTCAGGATTGAAACAACATTTCTTTAATTCATCTTCAAACAAAGAAACTAACTTTGAACCATCATACAAAAATCCAAAAATAGATTCAAAATATCTCATTTGTTCAAATCTAGTTCTTAGTTGACAAAGAGTCGTATCAACTAAAACAAGAAAATAATCGGTTCCAAATGCTTCTTTCGATGATTGTTGTTCTCTTTCAGTATTTGAGACTTCATCAAAATGTTTTTTTCTATAAGAAATACGTTTTATTGGAAATTTAGGTTCAACTCCCATACTATCTGCAATTTCTTTAGCTTCATTAATTGACGAGTTAAATCCAATTTCCCTATATTTTTCAAAATAATTAACTAACCTTTCTAAATTTTTTTTATAGCAACATCAAGAAGCATATCTTTAGATTGTAACTTTTTACTTACCAAGTTTATTTTATATAAAATTTCATGCCAAATAACCAAACTTAAAATAAATTCAAAACTAGAAAGCTCACCGTTTACTAATGATTGAGCATCTCAACAAACTTTACATCTTCACTTACTTCACCTAATTTTATTAAAGCTTCTTTAATTTGGACAATTTGACTCTTTATAGCTTTAACACTTTCCCAACGAGTTGCATACAAAAATTTTAGTGTTAATTCATCTATATATTCAAGTAAAACACTCCATCTTTTTGTAGAACTAGAAAATACACTATAAATTGTTTGGCATGTACCAAAAAATGTGATGGCTTTGTGACAAGAATTTGTCATATCACACAAAACTAAATTAAGACTATGACATCCACATGACATATAAAAAGCTTTAGGGTTTATGTCAAGCATTCGTTTTTGAACACCTTGATGTTTTCCTTTCATATTAGATCCATTATCATATCATTGTCCTCGCACAGAATTAATATCTAAATCAAGAGATTTTAAAGAATATTGTAAAACATTAAAGAATCTTGATCTTTTCTCTTACGTTTTCTATTTTGAGCACCTGATGGTTGTTTTCGAGGAACCATGGTAAATCAAATCGAATCAAATAAAATTTATAAAATAAAACACTACTCAAGCATAGAACGATAAAACCTGATCAAAACAACAATAAGCCGTGAGCAAGAAACACCAACAATCTACAAATATCAAACAAAAAGCAACAATAAAAAAAACACCAAACAAATACATTATAAACAACAACCAACACCTAAGAAAGTTTGCAAATTGCAATCCTAATTGACAGCAACCAGTTTGAAAGCAAAATACCTATTTGACAGACTGCATATATTTAAACAAGCAATGTAAACTAATTGATAGATACAATCATCCCTTTGATAAAAACAGTAAGCAAAACTGTATAAAAATACTGATTGATAGATACAATCACTTCAATTTTAATCAGACATTCAAATAGTGAAATAAGCATTCAAATAGCATTCTGTCAAATAGGTTACTGATTACAAAATGGCTTAAAGTCTTTGATATATACGGTACCTTATTCACAGTCACGACTGTCGGCTATCCACTCTCCACTCCAATCACGACTGTCGGCTATCTGAGAGATTGTAAAGAACTTGAATCAAGGCCTCTCTCCGACTCTCCAGTCATGGCTCACCACTTATTCACAGTTGTAGACTTGTAGTCTTCAATCACATATTGTAAAGCACTAATTTATTTTAAGCAAGAAACTAACTGATTTTTTTTAAGCAAGCGTTTAAGAAACTGATTGATTTGAGCAATGATCGATTTTCGATTGGAAAGGGAGAAATGCTGAAGTAAGAACCTGATTTGCGAGGATTGGAGCATATATCAATAGATTGAAGGCTTTGAAGCCACAAACAAGCAGTTGGCCAGTTGCTATAGACCGTAGACCCTCGTCCGCTCGTCGTTTTCGATTTCCAAGGGCAAGGAGACGCTCCATGTTCTGCTGGCTGCTGCGATTCGTCTTCTGCTCCATCTCCACTACTGTCATCGATTTCCAAGCAGGCAAGCAACAAAGCAGAGCCGCTAGTCGCCTCGTCTTCTGCTGCGATTCCTAAACCTCTAATCGCCTCGTCTTCTGCTGCGATTTTTTTTCTGGGAATTCCCTGATTTTTCTTAAAGCCGTTCACCACCTAGGTCTTGGACTGGGGCGCAGATATGGCCCTACTGGATTAAAAATGAGCCTAGTAATGGGTATCTCAGCCCAATAGAATGATGCCCCCAAAAAAATTAACAATTTTTGCTGCCCTAGGCCTATGCCCAGATTGCACATATACATGGGCCGGGCCTGGTCATTAGGTAAGCTTCCCACCGAAGATAAGTTGATTGAGTTATATGGAGAATGATAAATATTTTATATGCGACACTGTTGTGGAATCGACTAATCATTTATTTTGGGAATGTGATAAAGTTAAAACTTTATGGTATAGAGTTTCAGTGTGGTGGTGTAATATTCAGTCTCACAAATTGAGATCGTATTCGAATGTGATTCAAGGGAAATGTATATGTAGAAGAAAGAAAGGGATGGACAATGTGTTTCACGGGATATGTTTTATAGTTATATGGACAAATTCGTGGTGGATGAACGTGTCCAAATCTCCAAGATAGATCAATTATTAAATCGACGACATCATAATTTGTTACAGACGATCAGAAGCAGAAGCTGGGACTCCTGTGGATAAGTAATAGAAGGCATGTGGGGGTTTATAATTGGCAACAATGTGTATTAAGTCCTAAATCAGTGATGGTGTAGCCTTCTTCGTTTACTTGGCTTCTTCTCAAAGTCGTTTCAATGGTGTTTTTTTTTTTCATGATAGAATAATAACTCTGGCTTTAAAAAAAATAAGAATACGAGGAATAGAAAAACATTAAATCAATGGTTATGAAGGTTACTACATTTTTGGTAACAAACTATAGATGATTTTCAATTTGACCATCATATCCTTAGTTTTTTTCCTTCAACTATTTTGTTTCATTATTATGAAATTATCATTTTCTTCGTCTTATTTTACACGATATGCTTACATAAACTTGTTTAATTATTACTATTTTATGGGGTAGACTTGACATTTATTCGGTTGAAGAAAAAAAATTAGTGGTTAAAGCGAAAAAAACCGAGAGTTGCAATTGTTTTTTTTTTTTATTAATAACAACACTTGTTTGTAACGGTATTAGAAAATATTTAGGTGTTTCTTAATTTTACGACAAGAATTTGTATAACTAGAATAAAATTAGTATTTCGGTGGTTGTAATGTATATATGAGAAACAATTGTTTCCTTTAGTGAAACATTATAGCGGCTTATTTTATTTTTATATATCATCAATTAATAAAACTATATAAGTATTTGGAATTTAATGTTAATGAGATACTATTTTAAGCATTTAATTATAAATTTTTTTTTTACTAATTTATTGATGTATTATAAGCTTACAAAATAAAAAACATCATAAATTAAATACGTACTTTAATTCATGTAATAATCAAATTTGGTGTAATTACTATTTTGAAAGACATGTTAAAAGTTAAAATAGTAAATTATGATAATTATTAAAAGGTTATACAAATACATTATAACTTGTAATTTTTAAAGACATCTATACTTTCTATACTATATATAATAAGAAAACTACTTGGAATTTCTGGACCATTGGATGGAAAGAAATCAATGGTCCAGATTAATGACAACTCAAAATTATTTATGGAATGTCTCTTATACCCTTAATTAAAATCAATAATTATACATATGCCATTTTTTAATTCATTTTCCAAATTTACTACATTAACTTAATTACATTAAATTTTGATTTTAATTTTTTCATTAATGAATTAATATTAAATTAATATTTACCTAAAATAAATATGTGTCATTATTATCCTTAATGATCATAGTTAAATTCAAATGTAAAAATTTGGATTTAAATGTAGAAGTGTAGTAAATAAAGTTAAAATTTTTTGTTAATTATTTTGCTAACAAGATTTAAAATTTAATTGATAAAATTTCAATTGTGAATATGATAAATTCTGATTGTTGATATTCAGATATTCCATTTTTGTATTTTATCATTTTCAAAATATATACACATTCACATAATTGAAATTTTTGTTTTTTACATTGATATTTCATATTTGAAGTTAATAAAAGTTAAGAGAAACATTTTTTTGCAAACACATATTATCTACTTTTAATAATACAATATAATAATATTTTTTTATTAAATATCAAACAACTAAGTATTTTTTTATCTTTAATTTAACTAGCTTTCAATTTTTTTATTTTAATTATATTTAATTTTATAACAATTTATTAAAATATAAAAAAATATGTATATTCTAAATCAACCCATGTAATACATGAGTTGATTAACCTATATATTATAATAAAACAAAACAATTCATGTCACATATCACTTCTACGATACAAGAAAATTTTATTTTCCACATCTTTTTCCAAATTTAACATCTTAACTTAAATGCATTAAATTTTTGACTTTATTTTTTTTCATTAATTAATTAGTAATAAATTAGATTTTGTAACATTTAAAATTAATGTTTACCTAAAATAAATACCTATCATTATTATCCATAATAATCATAATTAGATCCAAATGTAATAATTTGAATTAGTTGTAGAAATTATTATTATTATGTATGATAAAGGAAAACATCAAATGTCACGTGTCACCTCTACGTTCACCAAAAAGATAATTACAACTTATAAAAAATAAAAGATAAATACAATTTAATATTTTTAAGAAGGATAAATATACTCTATTTTTTAATCTGTAGATGATAAAAAATAAACACAATTTTTATTTTTGTATGTTTTTATTTTTACTCATATACATTTTATATAAATAAATTTAATTAAAAATATCCACGTAATACGTGGGTTATAAACTAGTATATATTAAAGAGTTAAGACATGCAAAAATAGAAACTATCATGGGCAGACCCAAGTGGATGTTTGGGTACCGGTGCTTCCGTCAATAACTTTGTTCCGTAATGTAATTGTATACTATTCTTTGTTTAAGCAATCAGTGGTTTTTTGAACGTGCAACCGTGTTTTTCAAATATTAGAACAATTTAATCAGAAAATTTTATAACCTTCAATCAAATTAATAAATTTGTTGTATAATTATTTATAATTTAATGTAACAAATAAAAAAATAATGAATTAATGATATAAAGCCCAAAATTCAATAGTCAATAATTCATAATTATTTATAACTGGTTTACGAATCCACGTTGATAAGTAGATAATCTTTAATAAATAATTGTTTACATTGAACGTATGTATACTTAAAATTAAAACGATATAAATATTAATATATATAATTAAATTTATGTTATTCATTAATATTATATATTTTTTCTTTTTTAATGTAATATTATTTATTTTTATATTTTATGTCAAATAGTGGATAGAGTTAATTATCTATTAATATTAGAAATAATCATTTACATTTATTTTTATTTTATTTTATTATAAAAATCATAAATTGTATTTACCTTTTTAAAATAATGAATTGTATTTAGCTTTTATTTTAAAAAATAATAATATGTATTTATCTTTTTAGATGAAATATGGTGATGTCATGCGCCAATTTGTGTTCTCCTTTATTATATATATACGCGCGCGCGCACACACATACACACACACACATATATATACACATATATACATACTGTCAAGATCAAATCACCTATGACTAACTGCTTTGAATAAATCAGAGTTAAACCAATAATCTTATTTTGAATCAAAGTCCAATTAAGATGTTTGCGGAATAACACTCAATTGTTTTAAGAAAACTTTTAGAACAATAAGAACAGAATAATTTAAATCAATAAAGACAATCAATACCAAAACCTTTGTATAACCAATCACTGATTACAATCACCTCTAATTTGTTTGATTAGACGAAGAACACAAATTGTTCTTAGGGTTTTACAACCTTAGAGGCTTTAGAAACTTAATCAGAATACAAGTTACAATATGAATTCCTTAAGCACCGATTACTTTCAAGAAAGACCTAGTCTATCTCTACTTATAACCTTCTGATTTGTTTCCTTGATAATCTGCGATTTCTCTTGAGTGGATATCTTTGGAAGATCTTCAAATCTTGAAATCATTATCACTTCCTGATTTGTAGCACTTTCTGTTATCAACTTCTTGAACAGCTTGAACTCTAACTCTAGCAGCTTGAACATTTTGCACTAGCAGCTCGAGTTTCTTGAACTAGCAGCTTGAACTTTGTAATTACACAGAAATACTACTAACAGTCTGAGAAATCCTAACTAACAGCTTGACATACTTAGATTATTTCCCAACAATCTCCCCCTAACTTAAATTTTTAACTAAGACTTTAAGTTTCTTTACAGATAAGGAAATATATACAAAGTAAAACTGTTATACACAAACTAAGGCATCCAAAAACTTACATATTCACAATTGTGCAAGCTTCTGCCTTAGAGCCTCTATGAAGTCTCTTTTCAAATCTTCTTAATCACAAATTATCTTCATTGTATTCATCTGATGTAGCCATTCTCTTGGAAGATCGAGAAATTCAAAACTATAGAATCTGCTGGATCCATCTGCCAGTTTGAGTCTATATGTATTCTTGAAGATTCTGGATCAATGATGCTTTGAAGACCTTTTATGACATTCTGAACCCATACTATTTGAGATCTAGAGTGGCTAGCCTTCCCAATATTGTGCATCTGGGTCAGCTCTGCTCTAGTCATCCTTTGAACGATTTGGAACAGGTTCTTATACTCTTCTTCTGGACCAACTTCTCTTTTAACCACTAGATGATATACTAGATCAATGTTGTCCATTGATTTGGCGTACCAGTAAGTAATTGATGGTTTGGAAAAGTCATATTTATCTAGAGCTTTCTCTATCTCCATTTCTTTCTGTAATTGCTGATCAAACATAACCCTTTTTACTTGATCAAACTTTGCTAGAGGAATGACTTCTGGTTGGGACACAACAACAGTATGAGAGGGTTCTTTTGATTGATCCACATCATTGGTCTGAGAAGGGTGTTGGACTTGTTCAGGTGCCTTTTCTTTGGCAGTGGCCTTATCATACAAGGCCTGGAGATTTTTTGTAGATCATGATTGTGCAAGGGCTCTTGGAATACCAACACTTGCAGAATTCACTTGCCAATTTATTAAAATCTTTTGTGCTCTGCCTTTGAAGGCCCTATTAGCCTCTTCCTCTTCTTTCGTCCTTCTTTGACCACAAATCCACGTAAATAGTCACCAAGGGTTTCATCATTACCCGTAGGAGCTTCAGTTTGTTGATCAAGAATCTGGTCTTGTTCTGCTGCTATTTTTCTAGCCAGTTCAGCATCAGCAGCAACTTGAGCTTCTTTTGAAACAAACTTGATCTTTGGCTCTTCAATTAGAATACCTTTGCCTTTGCCTGAAGCTGCTGCTTGGACTATTGAGGATGTTCCTTATTATCCTTCTCTGATTAACACACCACCTGGCCTTTTAAGATTAAAAGTTTGAACTTCTGAACTAACAGTTTTAGAAACTGGTAGGACTGTTAGCCCAGAAGCTGAAACTGCCAGAGGTGAACTTGGAACTGCTTGGACTGAATGTGGGATCTCCTGATTCTCCCCCTTTTTGGATGCATTGGTTTGATCAGAAGGACCAAAAACCGTTGCTAATAGGGTTTGAATCTGCTTCTCGAGTTGGACAATTTTGGTGCCATAGAGCTTCAACCCTAGTTGGAATTGGGCAAGCTTTTGCTGTTGGACTGCTGAGAGCTTTTGAAGTGCAAGAATTTGTGATCCCTGTGCAACAATAGTGGACTTGTAATGTTCCAAAATAGCTACAACAGGTTTCAGTTGGGGATCCGTTAAAACCATTAGTTGCAGACTGGCCTTAAGATCTTCAAATGATAAAGGTATTTGAGAACTATCATTGGCACCAATACCAGATGTATTAGTAGCATCTGGGACCCTCTGTTCTTGGTACTAGGGACTTCCAAAAGGTGCTGGCACACCCTCTGTTGCCATGGGTGTGGTCTTAGGGATGTTGGAACTGTCCTGTGCCCCTTCTGTAGAAGCATCAGTAGTTCCAGCCACAAATGTAACATCCCTATTTTTAATCATCTGTAATTTACCATTTAAGACTCAAATTAATGCATTGATGGAGTTATTATTTCCATTTTGATCACAATTTAAAAACGAGAAAAGATGAGGAAAATCCTCATCGTAGTTTTTTGAGCAAGCAAACCATAACGAACCGACATTGGTTAAAATACCATCAACGGTCAAAATAATTTTAAAAATAACAATGATAATGAGAAATTATCATTGTTGTCTTTTGAGCGAGCATAACAATGAGAAACCGATCCGGACAATTAAAAATCGGTTAAATAAGTAAATACAAAGTTGAGGGGTGTATTATGCAAATGTGTCAAAATTGCAAATAAAAGAGGGAAAAACCCTTCATTTCAACCTTCACTTTCTCTCTCTACACTCTCTCGTTTCTCTCTTCTCTCTCACCGAATTCTCTCTCTCTTTCTCTAACTTTCGGATTCATTTCAAGAACACAAAGATTGTTGGAATCAATTGCCATAAATCTGGAATCAAGCTAATTGGTAGGAACTATAGTCAATACAACAAACGATTTGAGGTAAAAATCGTACTATATTATGAATTTTTGATGTTTTGGGTTCGGTTTTCATAAAAACCGAATCATAGGCTTGTGATCACAGATGATGATGCATGTTATATTTTATTATTGGAATGTCAAAATCGAGTATAAAGGATGTTACATACCAAATATCAGTTTTTGATTCGAAGTCTAAGTATAATTTTGAAGATGGTGTGTGTTTTAGTGTGTGTGTTCATCGATATATGATGAAAAAATGGACACAAATGGGTTAATTTGGTATATTAGTGTTATGTTATAAGTTAAAAGTGTACATTAAGTTCATATTTGCAATTTTAGATACAGAAACATGCAAAAATGGTCAGAAAGTATTTTCTGGAAAATGTTGGAAAATAATTAAGTATGACCTCAGACCTGATGAACTCGGTTCGGTCCATCCGAATTCGGACCAATATCCCAATTCGGACTCTACCCAATTCGGACCACCCCTAGTTTGGACCATCCGAATTCGGATGTGGTCCGAATTCAGATCCAATTACACTTAATTTTCAGAATTTAAGTTTTAAACAATTACTGACATAAAATCACTATTACACTGACTTGACAGATCATTGTGGTGTTATCAAACACACATTGATTCAGAGACAAATCACACTGTACAAACCACTGTGAGTAATAGATTATCATTCTAACATTTATTGTCTTTGCATTCACGTTTTACATATTCAATGGCATGTTAACATCGTTCATATACAACAATTGGTACTCATGAATGATTTGTTGTTATGATGCAAACTCGTACTTGACATGTAACACACATGTAGCCAGCGTTCGTTTGAAAGTGCATCTATTTACATAATGCTTGCACTGCATGATCATTACTTTACAATCTGATGCGACCTGGACTGGGGCTGACAGCAGGCCACTGTCAGGGACTGATAATCCCACTCGTTATCCTGGTCAGGTTCGGCACATCCCCGATCAACATTTGAACTTCCAACCCCATGCTTGCACTGCATGGTTTTTCACTGCCAGATTTCACACTATGCTTGTAAAGAAATAATTGTTGAATGTATAATCTGTTATCTCACTAAGAAAATTAGCTTAGTATTGACTCACAATGTTTTTAGGCAAAGGCAAAGGTGTAGCTGACCTTCTACTTAAGCAATTTCAATTCAATATCCGGGAGACTTAGAAGCTATTGGTACACAAATGTTGTAGATTTGGGCTGGGATTTGCTACTTTCAAAACAATTATGTTGTTTTAATGGTTAGACTTTATCCTATAGACACTTATATTTGTTGCTTTAGTGTGGAACTCCTTAAATCTGAATTAAGCTTCAATTTTAATTATCATGTTATTCATTGGGTTGTGTGTTGATCGTGGTGATTCATTGGGTTGTAGGTTTAAGGACTTCAAAAGTAACGGAGCTGATGCTTTTGATGGAACTGGAGATGCCGTCACAGCATTGGAGTGGATCACCACCACCGAACGAACTTTCAGAATCAGCGACTGTGATGAAAAGGACATGGTCCGGTTTGCAACCGCAATGTTTGCAACGGACGCAGTGATGTGGTGGGATGCTATGACTAGTGTTTTGACGATGGAGGTAGTGTCACACATGTCCTGGAATGAGTTTAAGGAAGTATTTCTCAGCAATACTGTCCTACAGATGAGAAGCGCCGGCTAGAGGCGAAGTTTTTGAATCTAACACAAGGAACAAAGACGGTTACACAATACGCCGTCGAGTTCACCCGTTTAAGCTTGTTTGCACCCCATCAAGTCGACACGGAAGAAAGAAAGATAACCCGGTTTGAGGCCGGATTTGACTATGAGATTCGCCGAACCATGAGTGTGGTTCGGTATACAACGTTTGCTGGTTTGCTGGAGGCTACTCTAAATGTTGAGCAGATAGTCTTATTATCTGGATATGTCATCGGTTCAACCACCGGAACACCGACTCAACCGTCGCCGCCAAAAAGGCAGCGGGAGTCTGGATCATCACGATCTTCTCCTCAATCCAATCAACCATCTTCTTCGCCCAAGAAGGGAAAGGCCTTTTCGGACAGTTCTGAAATGAGAGACTGCAGGAGGTGCAGGAAATCGCACTCTAGAGAGTGCAAAACTCAAGACATGTATTGCTTCTGTTGTGGACAGAAGGGCCATCACTGGGAGCATTGTCCTCGAAAAGACGATGTGTGCTACAACTACCACAGACTTGGCCATTTTGCAAAGGACTGCCCGAAACCCCCACGAGATCAGAGTGTTCAACAATCAACGACAAGATCTTCTGCAGCTTCCACTGCTCACAGGGATCAATCTCATAGGGCTCCAACTAGGTTATTCCAAATCATAGCTGAAGAAGCAAAAGATGACCCGGAGGTGGTCACTGGTACGTTCTTTGTAAATTCAATTCCCGCACGCATACTGTTTGATTCTGGAGCCAACCGTTCGTTTGTCTCCACTTCATTTGCTCGTCAATTAATATGACTACTTCAAAACTACAATTCGTGCTTAATATTGAGACTGCTAGCAATATGTTAGTTAAGGCAGACAAAGTATATAGGAACTGCACATTACTTGTAGAGGATGTAGTGTTCAACATAGACTTAATTACCATGGAGTTTGGAGAGTTTGATGTCATAGTAGGTATGGACTGATTGGTTCACAATGAGGCCCAAATTGTTTGCAAGAAAAGAATGATCAAGATTACCACTCCTGAGGGCCGAGACATTTGTATTTACGGTGACAGACACAAAGGCGACTTATGCCTCGTTTGTGACACCCTTGCCACATTAACCACCAATTACAATTCACCCAAGATTATTCACCAACATACAATTACATAATGATCTGATAACTTAATTAAAGTGCGGAAGCATAAAGTACATAGATTAAGATGATACAAGTTCGGCAAACACCCTACAGTGCTACATAGGTTACACGTCTAAGTCTACAAATTCAAAAGTATTACATCATCCCAATTTTTATTACAACAGAAATTCCATAATCCAAATACCAAGATGGACAGTAGAAATCTTCAAATACTTCAACAAATGTCCTAGCTAGATGGTCCCGCTGCCGATTTCCCTTTTCCTGTAAAAATGTAACAACCGAGGGGTAAGCGAATTGCTTAGTGAATACCATAAGATTTTACACATTCTACAAATCTTTATGATGCCACCCAGAGTAACCGCGGTAACACATACAGTATACTCCACACGTACCCAAGGTACGCAAACCCGAGCCGCAGCTCCTTCGAGCTGACACTCGGCATAAGAAAACCAACCATCTGAGGCAGACATTACATCGGGGATGACTTACTGTCTATCCTGACCAAAGAGGTGTCAAACTCTTGGCCATATAGCACAGTAACATCAGAGTTCAGATGCGACTACGCAGGTCCATCAATAGGATGCACAACAAATGAACGGACATGCAACAAGTATGAATATGCATCAATACATATACGCAAGTTAGTAGAGTGCCAAACGAATATGAAACAACATGCCTCAGCAGACAATGCAAACATAAAGCAGATGCAGCAATGTTAAAATCAAAGGTACTCACAGTGGGTGCGTTAGTTAACTTCAGTTAATTTTATTTCTCCTCGGGCTTTCAACCGGATCCACAAAGTACCCCACTGTGGGTTAAACAACACCCCAAGGGACCTGTTTCATTTCCATAAGGAAAACATATCATCATTATATGTTCCTTAACAATTTGACATCAACTTGTATAAACGAAAGTGTTACAACATTCGGAAACATCATCTGAAACTCATATTATAAACTGTTATTCGAGGTGTTATTATTCCCAATTAACCCTCCATTATATGCCTTATTATAGTATAAAGTTATCCCAAGAGTGTGTTTATTTGACCATAAATTCGGATCCTTTTAAACCCATCCGAATTACCCAATGAAATGAAAGAACTCGCCGAGTAGGACAGGAACTCGCCGAGTTCCTATCCGAAGTTCGGACCCTTCATTGAATTTCGGACCCATCCGAATTGGGTTGACCCATCCGAATTCGGGTCCATCCGAGTTCGGTTCTTAATTTGATTTCGGTCCAATATAATTTCGGGTCTCATCCGAATCCGGGTCCTAACCGAATTCGGATCCAACACTTATGAATTTATGAAGATTTATTCAAATGTTCTTGAGAACTCGCCGAGTTCCCCTATGAACTCGCCGAGTTCACATGCAGATTTGCAGGTCGCATCTACGGATTTTTGCACTAAAATTTCCAAGTATTCATTTTTATCCACATGCAATTGAATCTAATGTTATATAAACATATATTGGGTGTTTCTACATCATTTTCCATAACATTAACATCTAATTTCGTCCATATTGGACCAAAATGAGCAAAACTCCAAAAACTCAAAAAAACTTAATAAAAACTCCGATTTCTAACCTTTTTGGATGATTCAAACAACGATTCTTGTTTCTGAACCTTCAATGATGTTCCAGAAATGATTTCCCACTGATTTAACATACATGCATCAACAATTTTTCAGATTCAAAATCCGAATTTTGAATTTTAAAACTTCCAAATAAACCCCAAATTGAAATATAATGTTTCTTACCTTAATTCCTTTGATTTCTTGTTAATATTCAGATCAAATCCACGAATCTCCTTCCAAATTTTCGGATTTTTCAGCAAAATTCTAGAGAGAGATTGAGAGAGTTCTTGGGAGGTTGTATGTGAGAATGAACAAAAATGAAAGACTAAAGGTCTTTTATTCCTTATTTTCGACTTTTGACACTTTTAGCCCCTCAACTTATCCGGTTCCATTAAATACTGATTTTCATCATAATTTTCTTCGTCATTAACTTTTTTTAACAAATATACTTAATAACTAAGCTTTAAGTTCTCAAATTTCTTAATTTTCTTAAAATAACAACCAACTTCCAAATATCCAGATATATAATCATTTTTATAATTCAACTTAATTATACAAAAATTCATCTAATTATCCAATTACAATAAATTCAATCCGAGGATGTTACAGCATGGGCTCCACCACGCTCAACTTCGTCCTCGAAGTTACTCGTATTCGAACAGTTGCGGATACTTCTTCGACATTTCAGACTTAGGCTCCCACGTATGATTGGATCCTTTGTGATGCTTCCAACGTACAAGCACCATTTCAATTTCCTTGCTTCTCAATTTCTTTACTTTAGTATCTAAAACACATTCCGGCTCTTCAACATACAGGAGCCTTTCATCAATCTGCAGCTCAGTGTGGTCAGCCCAATCTTCGTTTTCAGTTGTGAACGACTTTCTAAGGTTCCCCACATGGAACACCGGGTGTATGCCCGACATTTCTTCAGGCAACTCTAAGCGATAAGACTGATTTCCTATTTTCTCGGTAATCCTGAATGGTCCGACGAATCTCGAAGCCAACTTTCCTCTCTTTACAAAACGTGTAACACCTCTCATAGGTGACACCTTCAAATAAACCCAATCATTCACATCAAAACTGATTGGTTTGTGCCTCCTGTCGTAATAACTCTTCTGACGATCCTGGGCCGCTTTCATGTTCTGTCTAATCAGCTATATCTTCTCGTTAGTTTCTTGTAGTAATGCCGGCCCAACAATCGGTGTCTCTCCGGTTTCCCTCCAACACGTAGGAGTCCTACACCTTCTCCCATATAATGCCTCAAACGGCGCTTTCTTGATCGTCGCGTGGTAACTATTATTATATGAAAATTCGATCAGTGGCAAATGATCGTCCCAATTACCACCGAGATCCAATATGCACGACCGCATCATATCTTCAAGCGTTAGGATGGTCCGCTCGCTCTGACCATCAGTTTGCGGACGGTAAGCTGTACTCATTGCTATTCTCGTACCCAACCCTTCTTGTAAAGCCGACCAAAAGTTGGAAGTAAATCGGCTGTCCCGATCCGATACAATAGACTTTGGCACCCCGTGTCTAGAAACTATCTCAGCCACATAAGTCTGTGCTAACTTTTCCAAAGAATAATTCTCTCTTATCGGAATAAAGTGTGCGGACTTAGTTAACCTATCGACTATCACCCAAACTGCATCATGTTGACGCCTAGTCTTCGGTAACTTAGTAACAAAGTCCATCGTTATGTGTTCCCACTTCCATTCCGGAATAGGAAGCGGTTGCAAACTACCGTATGATTGCTGATGTTCGGCTTTCACTAACCGACAAGTTCTGCATCTCTCCACGTACTGACCTATGTCTTTCTTCAATCCCGGCCACCAAAAGTCTGCTTTCAGCTCGTTGTACATCTTTGTGCTCTCGGGATGTACAGAAAATTTCGATTGATGAGCTTCTTCTATTATCACATTTCTCATGCCTCCATACTTTGGCACCCAAATTCTTCCGTAAATTCCTTTCAAACCCGATTCACTAGTTTCCATATTCTTCATTTGCACCCTTATATCCTCATTACCAACATTTTCATCTTTCAAGGCTTCCTTTTGAGCAGCCTTGACATCATCAATAATAGTGGAGGTCAGCATTGTAGACGTCATCATGTAACAACACTCCTTAGCATATGCTTTGCGACTCAAAGCATCGGATACCACATTAGCCTTTCCAGGATGGTAAAGGATCTCACAGTCATAATCCTTTATTAGTTCCATCGAACGTCTCTGCCTCATGTTAAGTTCTTTCTGGCTGAAAATGTACTTCAGGCTCTTATGATCCGTGTATAACTGACACTTAGTTCCATAGAGATAGTGTCTCCACAATTTCAAAGCAAAAGTGACAGCTTTCAACTCAAGATCATGAGTTGAGTAATTCTTTTCATGCTGCTTAAGTTGTCTCGAGGCATACGCAATTACTTTCCCACGCTGCATCAATACCGCACCAAGCCCCAACCTCGACGCATCCGTGTATACTACAAAATTCTCATTGCCCTCCGGTAGAGCAAGTATCGGTGATTCACTAAGCGTTTTCTTCAAGATCTCAAATGCTTCTTGCTGCACAGTTTCCCATATGAACGGTGCATTCTTCTTCGTTAACGCAGTCAGAGAAACTGCAATCTTAGAAAAATATATGATAAACCTCCTATAATAACCCGCCAGCCCAAGGAAACTTCTGACTTCCGTAGCTGAACGAGGCGGCTCCCAACTCCTTACCGCTTCTACCTTAGCCGGATCTACAGAAATCCCAGCTCCCGAGATAACATGTCCAAGAAACTGAATTTGTTGCAGCCAAAACTCACACTTCGAGAATTTGGCATCCAATTTCTCTTTTCTCAATAACTCCAACAGTTCCCTTAGATGTTCAGCATGCTCGGCCTCAGACTTTGAATACACCAAAATGTTGTCGATGAACACAATCACCGACTTATATAGCATCGGTCTACAAACTTGGTTCATTAAATCCATGAAAAAACAGCCAGGGCATTGGTTAACCCAAAAGGCATAACCAAGAACTCGTAATGCCCGTAACGTGTCCTAAAAGCTGTCTTAGGCACATCTTCCTCTCTAACTTTTAACTGATGATACCCCGACCTCAAGTCAATCTTAGAAAAGACACAAGCTCCGTGTAACTGATCAAACAAGTCATCTATCCTTGGCAATGGATACTTGTTCTTTATTGTCAACTTATTCAGCTCCCGGTAATCGATGCACATCCTCATCGTGCCATCTTTCTTCTTCACAAACAATACCGGAGCTCCCCACGGCGATGAACTCGGTCGAATGAAGCCCTTGTCCAACAACTCCTGGAGTTGTGTCATCATCTCTTTCATCTCAGTAGGAGCAAGGCGATACGGAGAACGAGCTACTGGTGCAGCTCTAGGGATCAGGTCAATTTGGAACTCCACTTGTCTCTCAGGCGGCACGCCAGACAAGTCTTCCGGAAACACATCCGGGAATTGTGAAACAACAGGCACATCGGCCAACGTCTTCTTCTCAGCCTTGGAATCTATAGCATATGCCAGGTAGGAGTCACACCCCTTTGCAACAAGCTTTCGAGCTTTTGCAATAGTCAACAAACATAGATCCCCGCTTCTCCTATCCCCGTATATACAGATCTCACGCCCCTTCGGAGTAGTTATCTTGATCATACGCTTCTTACACACTATATGGGCTTCATTCTCAATCAACCAATCCATCCCGACAATCACGTCAAATTCACTAAACTCGATCGGAATCAAATCCAAATTGAAGACTATATCTTCAATTACTAACGTGCAGTTACGGTATTCGTGATCTACCTTGACTAAAGTATTACTAGGAGTTTCAATATCTAGTACAGCAGATAGCTTAGACAAAGGCATGGCAAGTTGTTGTGCAAACATAGTAGATACAAAAGAGCGGTGCCCTTTGTGGCTGGTTCTGGCGGTTGACTGAACCACCACTAGATCCTCCAGACGATCGTGTTGTCGATGGAGCAGCAGCTGCTGGAGCATTCTTTCGACAATTCCGACTATAGTGCCCCCATACCCCACACTTGTGGCAAGCATCAGATTTCCGTGGGCATTCATTCTGAAGTGGCCCAACTCTCCGCAGCAAAAACACGCACGCCCGTTTGTGCACTTGCCGAAGTGTTCCAGATGACACTTACTACAATACTGCGGCTCGGTGTTGATAGAGTAAGCACGTGCACGACCAGAAGAACCAGACTGTCGGCGATAAGACTGTTGTGGTGAGTACTGCAACGATCGTGAAGAACCAGAGTAGCCTCCTTCGCGTTGACGTTTCGGTGGTGAAGGTTGAGTTGGGTTAGCTAAAGCAGCAGCGGACCCCATCACGTCTCCAGACATACTTAGAATTTGTTCCACATTTCTGGCGGCTTCCAGTAGACCAGCAAATGTGGGGTAGCGTACATTGCTCATCACCCTTCGGATTTCCAAATCAAGACCAGCCTCAAACCTGGTCACTTTCCTTTCCTCGGTATCCACTTGATGAGGCGCGAACAAACTTAGCCTCGTGAACTCTACAACATACTGGGACACAGACTTGGTCCCCTGAATCAACGTCATGAACTTAGCTTCAAGTCTTCGGCGCTCATCGGCCGGGCAGTATTGCTGAGTGAAAATTTCAGTAAACTCAGCCCATGTCATTACGGAAACCTTCTCCATTGTTAAGGTATTCACCATCGAATTCCACCACATAACTGCATCTTTGGTGAACATTGCAGTAGCGAACCAGACCATATCCTTCTCAGCACAATCGCTGATTCGGAATGTCCGTTCTGTGGCTGTTATCCATTCCAAAGCGGCAACAGCATCACCCAGTCCATTGAACTCGACCGCTCCATTTCCCATAAAGTCCTTGAAACGACAACCCCTGGGCTTATTAGATGACGCAGTGTTGTCATCTTGCTCGTCATTGTTTCCCTCTCTTCCCTTATTCTTTCTCTTATCTTCTCTTCGCTTAGCTTCGGCCTCATCTCGAGCCCGAAACTGATCTTGTATCATCCGATTTTGCTCAGCCATCATGGCTAGCATCATTTCTCTCGTCTCTTCTGGTGTCATTCCTCCTCCAGACATGTTCTGAAATATAAAACATATAACTTATTAAGTAACATGTCATCAATTTATAGACACCACCCAATTGTCCCGTATGATAGTCAATATTCTTATGATTAGTAGATCGTAACCTATCTTAGTTCAGATCATTACTTAGAATCACTACATGTCAACACTTAATGTTTGAGACCAAGACCTCACGGACACTTGAATCTCAAACTACTGCTTTGATACCATCTCGATGTGACACCCTTGCCACATTAACCACCAATTACAATTCACCCAGGATTATTCACCAACATACAATTACATAATGAACTGATAACTTAATTAAAGTGCGGAAGCATAAAGTACATAAATTAAGATAATACAAGTTCGGCAAACACCCTACAGTGCTACATAGGTTACACGTCTAAGTCTAAAAACTCAAAAGTATTACATCATCCCAATTTTTATTACAACAGATTTTCCATAATCCAAATACCAAGATGGACAGTAGAAATCTTCAAATACTTCAACAAATGTCCTAGCTAGATGGTCCCGCCACCGATTTCCCTTTTCCTGTAAAAATGTAACAACCGAGGGGTAAGCGAATTGCTTAGTGAATACCATAAGATTTTACACATTCTACAAATCTTTATGATGCCACCCAGAGTAACCGCGGTAACACATACCGTATACTCCACACGTACCCAAGGTACGCAAACCCGAGCCGCAGCTCCTTCGAGCTGACACTCGGCATAAAAAAACCAACCATCTGAGGCAGACATTACATCGTGGATGACTTACTGTCTATCCTGACCACAGAGGTGTCAAACTCTTGGCCATATAGCACAGTAACATCAGAGATCAGATGCGACCACGCAGGTCCATCAATAGGATGCACAACAAATGAACGGACATGCAACAAGTATGAATGTGCATCAATACATATACGCAAGTTAGTAGAGTGCCAAACGAATATGAAACAACATGCCTCAGCAGGCAATGCAAACATAAAGCAGATGCAGCAATGTTAAAATCAAAGGTACTCACAGTGGGTGCGTTAGGTAACTTCAGTTAATTTTATTTCTCCTCGGGCTTTCAACCGGATCCACAAAGTACCCCATTGTGGGTTAAACAACACCACAAGGGACCTGTTTCATTACCATAAGGAAAACATATCATCATTATATGTTCCTTAACAATTTGACATCAACTTGTATAAACGAAAGTGTTACAACATTCGGAAACGTCATCCGAAACTCATATTATAAACTGTTATTCGAGGTGTTATTATTCCCAATTAACCCTCCATTATATGCCTTATTATAGTACAAAAGATATCCCAAGAGTGTGTTTATTTGACCATAAATTCGGATCCTTTTAAACCCATCCGAATTACCCAATGAAACGAAAGAACTCGCCGAGTAGGACAGGAACTCGCCGAGTTTCTATCCGAAGTTCGGACCCTTCACTGAATTTCGGACCCATCCGAATTGGGTTGACCCATCCGAATACGGGTCCATCCGAGTTCGGTTCTTAATTTGATTTCGTTCCAATATAATTTCGGGTCTCATCCGAATTCGGGTCCCAACCGAATTCGGATCCAACACTTATGAATTTATGAAGATTTATTCAAATGTTCTTGAGAACTCGCCGAGTTCCCCTATGAACTCGCCGAGTTCACATGCAGATTTGCAGGTCGCATCTACGGGTTTTTGCACTAAAATTTCCAAGTGTTCATTATTATCCACATGCAATTGAATCTAATGTTATATAAACATATATTTGGTGTTTCTACATCATTGTCCATAACATTAACATCTAATTTCATCCAGATTGGACCAAAATGAGCAAAACTCCAAAAACTCAAAAAAACTTAATAAAAACTCAGATTTCTAACCTTTTTGGATGATTCAAACAACGATTCTTGTTTCTGAATCTTCAATGATGTTCCAGAAATGACTTCCCACTGATTTAACATACATGCATCAACAATTTTTCAGATTCAAAATCCGAATTTTGAATTTTAAAACTTCCAAATAAACCCCAAATTGAAATATAATGTTTTTTACCTTAATTCCTTTGATTTCTTGTTAATATTCAGATCAAATCCACGAATCTCTCTAAATTTTTGGATTTTTCAGCAGAAATCTAGAGAGAGATTGAGAGAGTTCTTGGGAGGTTGTATGTGAGAATGAACAAAAATGAAAGACTAAAGGTCTTTTATTCCTTATTTCGACTTTTGACACTTTTAGCCCCTCAACTTATCCGGTTTCATTAAATACTGATTTTCATCATAATTTTCTTTGTCATTAACTTTTTTAACAAATATACTTAGTAACTAAGCTTTAAGTTCTCAAATTTCTTAATTTTCTTAAAATAACAACCAACTTCCAAATATCCAGATACATAATCATTTTTCATAATTCAACTTAATTATACAAAAATTCATCTAATTATCCAATTACAATAAATTAAATCCGAGGATGTTACAGCATGGGCTCCACCACGTTCAACTTCGTCCTCGAAGTTACACGGATTCGAATAGTTGCGGATACTTCTTCGACATTTCTGACTTAGGCTCCCACGTATGATTGGATCCTTTGTGATGCTTCCAACGTACAAGCACCATTTCAATTTCCTTGCTTCTCAATTTCTTTACTTTAGTATCTAAAACACATTCCGGCTCTTCAACATACCGGAGCCTTTCATCCATCTGCAGCTCAGTGTGGTCAGCCCAATCTTCGTTTTCAGTTGTGAACGACTTTCTAAGGTTCCCCACATGGAACACCGGGTGTATGCCCGACATTTCAGTTGTGAACGAATTTCTAAGGTTCCCCACATGAAACACCGGATCATGCTACACATATGCGAGAATTGCTAGAGTTGCTGCGCAAAGAGCGACTTTATGCCAAATTCTCGAAATGTGAATTCTGGTTGAGGCAGGTACGTCTCAACATTCGAAACAAATTCTTGATCCTTATACTTAACTACGAACTTCTGTTAACTTGTTGCTTCTAAACATTCAATTCATATCCAATTTTTGGGGCACGTGATATCTGGTGATGGGATTGCTGTTGATCCTGCAAAGATCGAAGCTATCCAGAACTGGGAATCACCTCACAATGCCTCCAAGATTCGTGGCTTCCTGGAATTGGTTGGTTATTACCGCTGATTCATCAAAGACTTTTCAAAGATCGCCGTTCCTCTTACCAAGTTAACTCGCAAGAATACAACTTTCTTTTGGAAAGAAGAACAGCAAGCGGCTTTTGATAAATTAAAGAAGTTACTAAGTGAAGCACCAGTGTTAGCTCTGCCTGAAGGAAATAAGGACTTTGTTGTCTATACAGATGCATCAGGCATGGGTTTGGGAGCAGTGCTGATGCAAAGAGGAAATGTCATAGCATACGCTTCTAGACAGCTCAAACTGCACGAGAAAGATTACTCTACTCATGATCTAGAATTAACTGCTGTGACTTTCGCTCTCAAACTTTGGAGGCGCTATTTGTATGGAACCAAGTGTCAGCTCTACACCGACCACAAAAGTTTAAACTATATATTCAGTCAGAAGGACTTGAATATGAGGCAGAGAAGGTCAATGGAGCTGATTAAAGACTACGACTGTGAGATCTTATACCATCCAGGGAAAGCCAATGTAGTGGCTGATGCCCTAAGTAGGAAAGCATACTGCAAGGCATACTGTTATGCCTTGACTTCCACAATGCTGACGTCAACCATTATCGATGATGTAAGAGCTGCTCAACTACATGCTCTAAAGGAGGAAAATGTAAAGGATGAAAATATCAGAATTCAACTGTCATTAATGCAAGATGATGGAACAGGACTCAAATGTGTGTATGGCAGAATTTGGGTTCCTAAGTCTGGCGGTATGCCAGAAGTAATTCTTGAAGAAGCTCACCAATCTAAGTTCTCAATTCATCCTGGTAGCACAAAAATGTACAACGATCTGAAAGCAGATTTCTGGGGGCCAGGGTTGAAAAGAGATGTCGGTCAATACGTAGAAAAGTGCAGAACTTGTAAATTGGTCAAAGCAAAGCACCAGCAACCCTATGGTATGCAACCTCTTCCTATCCCAAAATGGAAGTGGGATCATATTACTATGGACTTCATAACAAAGCTACCCAAGACTCGTCGTCAACATGATGCTATTTGGGTCATTGTTGACCGATTAACAAAATCTGCTCACTTCATTCCCATTCGGGAAACCTATTCACTGGACCGTCTTGCCCAAATCTACATGAATGAAATCATCATCAGGCATGGTGTGCCTAAGTCTATTGTCTCTGACCGAGACAGTAGATTTACTTCTAATTTCTGGGCTGCCTTACAAAACGGTCTTGGTACTCGTATCGCAATGAGTACGGCTTACAGACCTCAATCTGACGGGCAAAGTGAAAGAACTATTCTGACTCTAGAAGACATGCTCAGAGCCTGTGTCATGGATTTGGGTGGTAACTGGGACGATCACCTCCCATTGGCTGAATTCTACTACAACAATAGTTACCATTCAACCATCCAGATGGCACCGTTAGAGTTCCTGTACGGAAGAAAGTGTAGGACTCCAACCTGTTGGAGGGAAAGAGGAGAAACTCCAATAGCTGGTCTAGCCTTATTGCAAGAAACAAACAAAAAGATTCAGCTCATTCGACAGTACATGAAAACGGCGCAAGATCGACAAAAGAACTATCACGATCGCCGTCATAAAGCGATAGAATTTCAAAAGGATGATTGGTCTACTTATAGGTTTCTCCGATGAAAGGTGTTACAAGATTCGTAAAGCGAGGAAAGCTATCTCCTTGGTTTGTAGGACCCGTTCGAATCATTGAAAAAGTTGGAAATCAGTCCTACCACTTGGACTTACCAGACGAGCTAGCTGGAGTTCACCCGGTCTTTCACATTGGATACTTAAGAAAGAGTCTGGTGCCCGAGAGGGAACCATGGACTGATCATTCAGATATTAAGGTTGATGAACGGCTAAGGTTCGTTGATGAGCCGGAGTGCATTATGGAAACAAAAGTCAAGAAACATCGGAACAAGGAAATCAAGATGGTGCTGGTCAAGTGGAAGCATCATAGGGGAGCTAACCACACATGGGAATCGGAATAAGATATGAAGACTAAATACCTAAGTCTGTTTAGCGCAGCATGACTTCGCGGACGAAGTATAGACGTGGTGGAGCCCATGCTGTAACATCCCTATTTTTAATCATTTGTAATTTACCATTTAAGACTCAAATTAATGCATTGGTGGAGTTATTATTTCAATTTCGATCACAATTTAAAAATGAGAAAAGATGAGGAAAATCCTTCGTAGTGTTTTGAGCAAGCAAACCATAAGGAACCGATATTGGTTAAAATACCATCAACGGTCAAATAATTTTAAAAATAACAATGATAATGAGAAATTATCATTGTTGTCTTTTGAGCGAGCATAACAATGAGAAACCGATACGGACAATTAAAAATTCGTTAAATAAGTAAATACAAAGTTGAGGGGTGTATTATGCAAATGTATCAAAATAGCAAATAAAAGAGGAAAACCCTTCATTTCAACCTTCACTTTCTCTCTCTACACTCTCTCATTTCTCTCTCCTCTCTCACCGAATTCTCTCTCTCTCTCTTTCTCTAACTTTCGGATTCAATTCAAGAAACACAAAGATTGTTGGAATCAAGTGCCATAAATTTGGAATCAAGCTAATTGGTAGGAACTATAATCAATACAACAAACGATTTGAGGTAAAAATCATACTATATTATGAATTTTTGATGTTTTGGGTTCGGTTTTCATAAAAACCGAATGATAGGCTTGTGATCACAGATGATGATGCATGTTATATGTTATTATTGGAATGTTAAAATCGAGTATAAAGCATGTTACATACCAAATTTCAGTTTTTGATTCGAAGTCTAAGTATAATTTTGAAGATGGTGTGTGTTTTAGTGTGTGTGTTCATCGATATATGATGAAAAAATGGACACAAATGGGTTAATTCGGTATATTAGTGTTATGTTATAGGTTAAAAGTGTACATTAAGTTCATATTTGTAATTTCAGATACAGAAACATGCAAAAATGGTCAGAAAGTATTTTCTGGAAAATGTTGGAAAATAATTAAGTATGAACTCGGACCTGATGAACTCGGTTCGGTCCATCCGAATTCGGACCATTATCCCAATTTGGACCCTTACCCAATTCGGACAAATATCCCAATTCGGACTCTACCCAATTAGGACCACCCCTATTTCGGACCATCCGAATTCGGATGTGGTCCGAATTCAGATCCAATTACACTTAATTTTCAGAATTTAAGTTTTAATCAATTACTGACATAAAATCACTATTACACTGACTTGACAGATCATTGTGGTGTTATCAAACACACATTGATTCAGAGACAAATCACACTGTACAAACCACTGTGAGTAATAGATTATCATTCTAACATTTATTGTCTTTGCATTCACGTTTTACATATTCAATGGCATGTTAACATCGTTCATATACAACAATTGGTACTCATGAATGATTTGTTGTTATGATGCACACTCGTACTTGACATGTAACACACATGTATCCAGCGTTCGTTTGAAAGTGCATCTATTTACATAATGCTTGCACTGCATGATCATTACTTCACAATCTGATGCGACCTGGACTGGGGCTGACAGCAGGCCACTGTCAGGACTGATCATCCCACTCGTTATCCTGGTCAGGTTCGGCACATCTCCGATCAACATTTGAACTTCCAACCCCATGCTTGCACTACATGGTTTTTCACATACTATGGGGTTTTCACTGCCAGATTTCACACTATGCTTGTAAAGAAATAATTGTTGAATGTATAATTTGTTATCTCACTAAGCAAATTAGCTTACTGTTGACTCACAATATTTTCAGGCAAAGGCAAAGGTGTAGCTGGACCTTCTACTTAAGCAATTTCAATTCAATATCCCGGAGACTTAGAAGTTATTGGTACACAAATGTTGTAGCTTTGGGCTGGGATTTGCTACTTTCAAAACAATTATGTTGTTGTAATGGTTAGTCCTATAGACACTTATATTTGTTTCTTTAGTGTGGAAGTGCTTAAATCTGAATTAAGCTTCAATTTTAATTATCATGTTATTCATTGGGTTGTGTGTTGATCTTGGTGATTCATTGGGGTGTAGGTTTAAGGACTTCAAAAGTAACGGAGCTGTTGCTTTTGATGGAACTGGAGATGCCATCACAGCATTGGAGTGGATCACCACCACCGAACGAACTTTCAGAATCAACAACTGTGATGAAAAGGACATGGTCCGGTTTGCAACCGCAATGTTTGCAACGGACGCAGTGATGTGGTGGGATGCTATGACTAATGTGTTGACGATGGAGGTAGTGTCACGCATGTCCTGGAATGAGTTTAAGGAAGTATTTCTCAGCAATACTGTCCTGCAGATGAGAAGAGCCGGCTAGAGGCGAAGTTTTTGAATCTAACACAAGGAACAAAGACGGTTACACAATACGCCGTCGAGTTCACCCGTTTAAGCTTGTTTGCACCCCATCAAGTCGACACGGAAGAAAGGAAGATAGCCCGGTTTGAGGCCGGATTAGACTATGAGATTCGCCGAACCATGAGTGTGGTTCGGTATAAAACATTTGCTGGTTTGCTGGAGGCTGCTCGAAATGTTGAGCAGATAGTCTTATTATCTGGATATGTCATCGGTTCAACCGCCGCAGCACCGACTCAACCGTCGCCGCCAAAAAGGCATCGGGAGTTTGGATCATCACGATCTTCTCCTCAATCCAATCAACCATCTTCTTCGCCCAAGAAGGGAAAGGCCTTTTCGGCCAGTTCTGAAATGAGAGACTGCAGGAGGTGCAGGAAATCGCACTTTGGAGAGTGCAAAACTCAAAACATGTATTGCTTCTGTTGTGGACAGAAGGGCCATCACTGGGAGCATTGTCCTCGAAAAGACGATGCGTGCTACAACTACCACAGACTTGGCCATTTTGCAAAGGACTGCCCGAAACCCCCACGAGATCAGAGTGTTCAACAATCAACGACAAGATCTTCTGCAGCTTCCACTGCTCACAGGGATCAATCTCAAAGGGCTCCAACTAGGTTATTCCAAATCATAGCTGAAGAAGCAAAAGATGACCCGAAGGTGGTCACTGGTACGTTCTTTGTAAATTCAATTCCCGCACACATACTGTTTGATTCTGGAGCCAACCGTTCGTTTGTCTCCACTTCATTTGCTCGTCAATTAATATGCCTACTTCAAAACTACAATTCGTGCTTGATATGGAGACTGCTAGCAATATGTTAGTTAAGGCAGACAAAGTATATAGGAACTGCACATTACTTGTAGAGGATGTAGTGTTTAACATAGACTTAATTCCCATGGAGTTTGGAGAGTTTGATGTCATAGTAGGTATGGACTGGTTGGTTCACAATGAGGCCCAAATTGTTTGCAAGAAAAGAATGATCAAGATTACCACTCCTGAGGGCCGAGACATTTGTATTTATGGTGATAGACACAAAGACGACTTATGCCTCGTTTCAATCGCAAAAGCCCGAAAGCACGTTGCTAAGGGTAGTTCCGCTTATTTAGCCTACGGTGTCGATGCAATGGCTGAAGTTCAATCTCTCTCTGCCATTCCCGTTGTTTCTGAGTTTCCAGATATCTTTCCAGAAGATGTCTCGGGATTGCCACCTGATCGTCAACTGGAATTCCGCATTGATCTCATTCCCGGATTGTGCAAGTGCTCTTGGAATACCAACACTTGTAGAATTCATTTGCCAATTTATTAAAATCTTTTGTGCTCTGCCTTTGAAGGCCCTGTTAGCCTCTTCCTCTTCTTTTCTCCTTATTTGACCATAAATCCACGTAAATAGTCACCAAGGGTTTCATCATCACCCATAGGAGCTTCAGTTTGTTGATCTAGAATCTGGTCTTGTTCTGCTACTATTTTTCTAGCCAGTTCAGCATCAGCAGAAACTTGAGCTTCTTTTGATACAAACTTGATCTTTGGCTCTTCAATTAGAATACCTTTGCCTTTGCCTGAAGCTGCTGCTTTGGCTGTTGAGGATGTTCCTTGATTTCCTTCTCTGATTAACACACCACCTGGCCTTGTAAGATGAACAGTTTGAACTTCTGAACTAACAGTTTGAAAAACTGGTAGGACTGTTAGCCCAGAAGCTGAAACTGCCAGAGGTGAACTTGAAACTGCTTGGACTGAATGTGGGATCTCCTGATTCACCCCCTTTTTGGATGCATTGGTTTGATCAGAAGGACCAAAAACCGTTGCTAATAGGGTTTGAATCTGCTTCTCGAGTTGGACAATCTTGGTGCCATAGAGCTTCAACCCTAGTTGGAATTGGGCAAGCTTTTGCTGTTGGACTGCTGAGAGCTTCTGAAGTGCAAGAATTTGTGATCCCTGTGCAACAATAGTGGACTTGTAATGTTCCAAAATAGCTACAATAGGTTTCAGGTGGGGATCCGTTAAAACCATTAGTTGCAGACTGGCCTCAAGATCTTCAAATGATAAAGGTATTTGAGAACTATCATTGGCACCAATACTAGATGTATTAGTAGCATCTGGGACCCTCTGTTCTTGGTACTGGGGACTTCCAGAAGGTGCTGGCACACCCTCTGTTGCCATGGGTGTGGTCTTAGGGATGTTGGAACTTTCCTGTGCCCCTTTTGTAGAAGCATCAGTAGTTCCAGCCACAAATGTAACATCCCTATTTTTAATCATCTGTAATTTACCATTTAAGACTCAAATTAATGCATTGATGGAGTTATTTTTTCAATTTCGATCACAATTTAAAAATGAGAAAAGATGAGGAAAATCCTCATCGTAGTTTTTTGAGCAAGCAAACCATAAGGAACCGACATTGGTTAAAATACCATCAACGGTCAAAATAATTTTAAAATAACAATGATAATAAGAAATTATCATTGTTGTCTTTTGAGCGAGCATAACAATGAGAAACCGATCCGGACAATTAAAAATCGGTTAAATAAGTAAATACAAAGTTGAGGGGTGTATTATGCAAATGTGTCAAAATAGCAAATAAAAGAGGGAAAAACCCTTCATTTCAACCTTCACTTTCTCTCTCTACACTCTCTCGTTTCTCTCTTCTCTCTCACCGAATTCTCTCTCTCTTTCTCTAACTTTCGGATTCATTTCAAGAACACAAAGATTGTTGGAATCAAGTGCCATAAATCTGGAATCAAGCTAATTGGTTGGAACTATAATCAATACAACAAACGATTTGAGGTAAAAATCGTACTATATTTTGAATTTTTGATGTTTTGGGTTCGGTTTTCATAAAAACCGAATCATAGGCTTGTGATCACTGATGATGATGCATGTTATATGTTATTATTGGAATGTTAAAATCGAGTATAAAGGATGTTACATACCAAATTTCAGTTTTTGATTCGAAGTCTAAGTATAATTTTGAAGATGGTGTGTGTTTTAGTGTCTGTGTGTTCATCGATATATGATGAAAAAATGGACACAAATTGGTTAATTTGGTTATTAGTGTTATGTTATAAGTTAAAAGTGTACATTAAGTTCATATTCGCAATTTTAGATACAGAAACATGCAAAAATGGTCAGAAAGTATTTTCTGGAAAATGTTGGAAAATAATTAAGTATGAACTCGGACTTGATGAACTCGGTTCGGTCCATTCGAATTCGAACCAATATCCCAATTCGGACTCTACCCAATTCGGACCACCCCTATTTCAGACCAATTGTATTTCGGACCATCCGAATTCGGATGTGGTCCGAATTCAGATCCAATTACACTTGAGTTTCAGAATTTAAGTTTTAATCAATTACTGACATAAAATCACTATTACACTGAATTGACAGATCATTGTGGTGTTATCAAACACACATTTATTCAGAGACAAATTACACTGTACAAACCACTGTGAGTAATAGATTATCATTCTAACATTTATTGTCTTTGCATTCACGTTTTACATATTCAATGGCATGTTCACATCGTTCATTTACATCAATTGGTACTCATGAATGATTTGTTGTTATGATGCACACTCGTACTTGACATGTAACACACATGTAGCCAGCGTTCGTTTGAAAGTGCATCTATTTACATCATGCTTGCACTGCATGATCATTACTTCACAATCTGATGCGACCTGGACTGGGGCTGACAGTAGGCCACTATTGGGGACTGATCATCCCACTCGTTATCCTGGTCAGGTTCGGCACATCCCCTATCAACATTTGGACTATCAACCTCATGCTTGCACTGCATGGTTTTTCACATACTATGGGGTTTTCACTGCCTGATTTCACACTATGCTGGTAAAGAATTAATTGTTGAATGTATAATCTGTTATCTCACTAAGCAAATTAGCTTACTGTTGACTCACAATGTTTTCAGGAAAAGGCAAAGGTGTAGCTGGACCTTCTACTTAAGCAATTTTGTTAGGAAATATTCTAAGTATGTCAAGCTGTTAGTTAGATTTCTCAAACTGTTAGTAGATTTTCTGTGTAAGTACAAAATTCAAGCTGTTAGTTGAAGAAGTTCGAGCTGCAAGTTCAAAAGTTCAAGCTGCCATTGTTCAAACTCAAGCTGCTCAACAGATAGAATTCAAGTTGTTCAACAGCTCAATAAACAGAAAGTGTTGATATTCAGGAAAAGATATATTCGAAGATTCAAGCATATCTACTATCATAGAAATCAGAGTTTATCAAGGAAACAAATCAGAAAGCAATATATATACATAGAATAGGTTTTACTATTGTAAGTCTGCACGTACAAGTTTATTCAGTTGTAATTGTCTTTTTGATTAAGTTTTCATAAGCCTCTAAGGTTGTAAAACCCTAAGAACAATCTATGTTCTTCGTCTAATCAAACAGATTAGAGGTGATTGTAATCATTGAGTTTGGCAATACAAGTGATCTTTTGATTATTGATTATGTTTGTGTGTTATTTGTTTTGAAAGCTTTTCTTAAAACAATTAAGTGTTATTCCGCAAACTTCTTAATTGGACTTTGATTCAATACAAGGTTATTGGTTTATACTCTGATTAATTCAAACCAGTTAATCTTAGGTGGTGATTTTGATCTTGACAAGTGGTATCAGAGCCACAGGTTTTTCTTTGTTTACAAAGTCAGAAGCTTTCCTTTTAATTTTTTTTTTTTTTTGCAATGGAATTTGATAATAGCAGTAGTGGATCTAGGCAAGGACTCAAAGTGCCTATGCTCAAACCCACTGAGTTTGAGATGTGGAAACTCAGGATTCAACAGCTTATTCAATTTATTGATTATGCCATATGGGAAGCTGTTGAATTTCCTCCTGTAGTTGATCCTGAACTTGATGCTGAGGGAAAACCCATAAAAACTCCTCCAAAAACTGAACTTGAAAGAAAGGCTAGAATGAATGAAGTAAAAGCTCTTACACTTTTAAAGATAGCAATTCCTAATGCTTATCAACACCAGTTTATAAAGTTTTACACTGATCATTCTCTTTGGATTGCTTTAGAGAAAAGATTTGCTGGCAATGCTAGCACCAAAAGAAATCAAAAGGATCTCTTGAAACAGCAGTATGAAAACTTTTCTGGTGGCAAGAATGAAAACCTTACTCAAATCTTTGACAGGTTTAACAAACTGATAAGTGAATTGGAGAGTGCCAAAGTCTGCTTGGATCAAGATGAAGTAAACAGAAAATTTCTTAGATCTCTTGGTGAAGAGTGGACAGTCTATGCTGTCCAATGGAGAACCAAACACACTCTTGAAGAAATAGAGTTGGATGATCTCTACAACAGTCTGAGAGTGTTTGAAACTGAGATTGAAACTATAAAGAAGTCCTTTTCTTATAATCATAACACTGCTCTACTGTCATCATCATTATCTGATAAATCTAACTGTTGTGATTCCTTTTCAGGTGCTGATGGTAACTCTACTGAAGCTCATTATGAAGCTTTTGTTGCTAATGATGGACTGTTTGCTCTAAATGCTGAAGATTTAGAACAAATCCATCCAGATGATCTAGAAGAGATGGACATGAAATGGCAGCATGCAATGTTGACTATGAGGGCTAAAAGGTTTCTGAAAAGAACTGGCAGATCCAACTTTCAAGCCAGACCAGAAGGGAAACCAGCATTTGATAAGTCCAAAGTAGAATGCTTTAAGTGTCACAAGCTTGGCCACTTTGCCAGAGAATGCAGATCCCAAGGTCAACAGCCACCAAGACCCCAGCAACCAACTCAAGTTTCATCATCACAAGCACTTGTCTCTCAAGAAGACAATGTGTTTGACTGGAGTGATCAGACAGAGGAAGAGTTTCAAAATCAAGCTCTCATGGCAGAAACATCTACTGTCATTTCCACTGAACTACCATCTGAGGTAAATGCTAAACTCTGGTCTCAAACATGCAAAAATATGGTTAAAAAGTACAGAGATCATAATGAGAGCATGTGCAAAACTCTAGCTAAGATGGAAGAAAGGAGATATGAGTATATGCAGGCCATAGAAGATCTTGAAAAACAGATCAATGACTATAAGGATAATGAGATTCAAATGGGACATGATAGAACATATCATGAGTGGGAGAAAAAAGAGCTGAATAAGAAAATAGAGTCCCTAAATAAGAAATTAGATGAGGCTGAACAGAAGGTGTTAGAAGCTAATAAGAAACTAGAATCTGTCAATATAGATCTAGGAAACTTCAAATTGGCAAATCAAAAGCTGGAACTCCTATTGGAAGTTCAATTTAAAGATAGGGTAAAATCTCAGCTCAATCTCAAAGAAGGTATAGGATACAGAGCCACTCCACCCCCCATACAACAACAAATACATTCATCCAATGAGTGAAGTTGCTGACAGACTTGTTAATGAACCATTAGATGAGTCCATGACATCTGTAGATCCTATCCTTGAAAACAGTCCTGAATCAAAAGGAGAACAGATTCTAAATGAAGACTGTGAGTGCAAAGCAGTTGAGAGAGAACACAAAACAATGAGTGCGCCTATAGCAGCCCCAAACCCCAGTAAGAAAGGAAAAGAGAAGATGAGTGTATGCCATGCTGCTCCACATGTTTCTGTACCTTCTAACTGTAACACTGCATCTTCCTCAAAGGGTAATAAAAGGGGTAAAACTGTTCCAATCTGCACATGCCAAAAGCATGGTGTCCAAAAGTTTCCCAAACAACAGCAGGTAAGGGGAAATCAAAGGAACAAGAACCAGTTATGGTCTGATAAAACTGGTTCTCCAATCAAAACAGTCAAAAGATGTTTCCATTGTGGCAGGAAAAACCATTTGGCCAGACATTGCTTGTACAAACCATCTGTTGCAAAACAGACTGTGGTTCAAAAACAGGCACTTGTTAAAAACACAAAAAATCTTAAGGTCAAACCACCTGTTGCACCAGTTCCAAAGAATACAGTTGATCACAGATTCTTAAAGGTCAATAAAAAACATTTCACACACCAAAAACAAGTTTTGACAAAACCCAAATCCGTTTTTAAACAGATATGGTGTGTTAAAGGCAAAAACCCAGATCAAGCTGTTGATACAAATGTTGAAACTGCTAGGCCTAAATTTGGAACTGGTAGTGCAAATTCTGAAGCTGTTAGCACTAAACACTCAGTTCAAACTGCTAGGCTTAAAACTGGGACTAATAATGGATCATCTGAGACTGTTAAAGCAAATGTTGGAAAGAACACCTAGATTCCTCATGTCATAACTAAATATTCTTCACAGAATCCACCAGTGGATCTTACTAAGTATAAAAAGTCACAAACAGTGTTTAGTTATGTCAATGCACAAGGACAACCCAAAACCAACTTGGTTTGGGTTTAATCCACTACTAACTAAGCTTTTATTTGTGCAGGGCAACCACAGGTCACAACATAAAACAAGATGACATTTGGACAGTGGCTGCTCTAGGCACATGACAGGCAATTCTGAATGCTTGTCAAATTTCAAAGGCTTTGAAGGAGGTTTTGTTGCATTTGGAGGGAATTCCAAGGGAGGTAAGGTCACAGGTAAAGGTACTGTCAAAGCAGGCAATATGCTTTTCAATGATGTTTTGTATGTTGAACAGCTGAAGTACAATTTATTAAGTGTGTCTCAAATCTGTGATAAACAAAATATTGTTGTCTTTAGAGATTCTGAGTGCATTGTTTTTCCAAAAGATTTTAAGATTCCTGAAAATCTTGTTTTACTTAGAACACCTAGAAAGGACAATGTCTACTGTTTGGACACAGATCTTTTATCCAAATCAAGTACTTTAAGCTGTTTGATATCTAAAGCATCATCAAATGAGTCTGCTCTTTGGCACAGAAGGATGTGTCACATGAACTTCAAATCTATGAATGTTCTAGTCAAAAAGAATTTGGTAAGAGGTTTACCACAGAAGGAGTTCATCTGTGATGATCATTGTGTAGCATGTCTTAAAGGCAAGCAACACAAAATCTTCTCATAAGGCCAAAGAAGTAAATTCAATCTCATCTGCTCTTCATCTTATTCATATGGATCTCTTTGGTCCAACGTCTGTTTTAAGTTTGAATAAAAGGGCTTACTGTGTAGTCATTGTTGATGATTTCACCAGATTCACATGGGTATACTTTCTTAGGACTAAAGATGAAACTGCTGAGCTAGTTAAATCATTTATTCTTAAGATAGAAAACCAATCCAACTTAAAAGTTAAGGTGATAAGGTCAGACAATGGAACTGAATTTAAAAATCATATCCTAAACAGTTTTTGTGAGTCTAAAGGTATTGCTAGGCAATATAGTGCACCAAGAACACCACAGCAAAATGGTGTAGCTGAAAGAAAGAACAGAACTTTAATTGAGGCTGCTAGAACCATGCTAGCTGATTCCAAACTGCCAATGACCTTTTGGGCAGAAGCAGTCAATACAGCGTGTTATGTTCTAAATAGGGTCCAGGTTGGTCAATCACCAGGAAAAACTCCATATGAGTTATTTCATCAAAGAGTTCCCTTAATAGCATTTCTAAAGTCTTTTGGCTGTTCATGCACCATTCTTCACACTAAGACTCACTTAGGAAAGTTTGAAAGTAAGGCTGAAGAAGGTTTCTTTGTAGGATACTCCACTCAAAGCAAAGCCTATAGGGTATAAAACAGTGTGTCTAAACCATTGAAGAAAATGCCAATGTTGAATTTAATGAAAACACTGCAAATGTCAAAGGCACTGGTCCTGATTGGTTGTTTGATTTAGACTCACTATCTAATTCTCTGAGCTTTGTTGAGTATACTGCGAAAATTGATGAAAACAGGGTTGAAGTTGCCAACACAAATTCTCATGATGGTAGCACAAATGTTCAAGTTGTTGGCACAAAGTTTCAGACTGTTGAAGATTCTGCTCAATGGGATGAGTATACTGTTTTACCATTTTATATTATGACCCACCAGGGATACTGGATGCTCAACTTGATTCAAATCCAAACTATGAAGTGCCAATCCCAAGTCCTGCGGGAACAGCTCCATCACAAAGGGAAACAGTCCCAGATTCTAGTCAAGCTGTTCCTGAAGCTGAATCATCAAGTGGTCCTGATGGAGATGATACAAATCTAGAAACTTCTTTTCAGACAGACAGAGAGCCAACACTCAGAGTTCATATGTATCATCCTCCCAATCAGATAATGGGTGATCCACGCACTCCTGTGCAGACAAGGAAAATGGTTCACAAAGAGTCTACTGATGCTGAATCAGCAGTTCAGAATTCAGTCTAGCTGCCTTTGAACATGCCTGTTTCATGTCACAGTTAGAACCTAAAAAGGCATCAGAGGCTTTGAAAGATCCATCTTGGATTGAGGCAATGCAGGAAGAACTACTACAATTCAAGATTCAGAATGTATGGACTCTAGTTGATCTTCCTAAAGGAAAGAGAGCAATTGGTACAAGATGGGTGTTCAGAAACAAGAAAGATGAGAGAGGGATAGTCATCAAGAACAAAGCAAGACTGGTAGCACAGGGTTACACTCAAGAAGAAGGAATAGACTATGATGATGTTTTTGCTCCAGTGGCAAGAATTGAAGCCATGAGACTGTTCCTAGCCTATGCAAGCTTCAAAGGGTTTAAAGTGTATCAAATGGATGTGAAGTCTGCTTTCCTGTATGGCACAATTGAAGAAGAGGTCTATGTGTGTCAACCTCCTGGATTTGAGGACTACAAGTATCCAGACAGAGTCTGCAAATTAGACAAAGCCCTCTATGGACTCCACCAAGCCCCTAGAGCATGGTATGACACTCTGTCATCATACCTTCTACAGAATAGATTCAAGATAGGTACTCTGGACAAAACTTTGTTCACAAAGTCCATCAAATCTGAGATTCTACTTGTTCAGATTTATGTTGATGATATTATCTTTGGGTCTACAAATGACAGTCTGTGCAAAGAGTTTGAGGCATTGATGCACAAAAAGTTTCAAATGAGTTCAATGCGGGAACTCACCTTCTTTCTAGGATTACAGGTCAAGCAGAAGCCTACTGGAATTTATATAAGTCAATCAAAGTATGTTAAAGACATACTGGAAAGTTTGGTTACAAAGATACCAAAGTTGCTAGTACTCCAATGGACACTCACAAGCAGCTTGATGCAGACAAAGATGGAGTAGATGTGGACATTCATCTATATAGATCATTGATAGGTTCACTTATGTACCTAACATCTTCTAGACCTGATATAATGTTTGCTGATTGTGTTTGTGCCAGGTTTCAATGTGCTCCAAAGGACTCACACCTGTTTGCTGTTAAGAGAATCTTTAGATATCTCAAAGGCCAACCACATTTGGGCTTCTGGTATCCTAAAGACTCTCCTCTTGAACTAACAGCCTATTCTGACAGTGATTATGGAGGATGCAACATTGACAGTGTTAGGCACAAAAAGGCCTCAGTCAAACCTGTTCTACATCTGAGGGGGAGATTTCTAATCAAACCTGTTGATGCATTTGAAGGTTGAAATTAAGGCCTGTTATATGCCTTGTTGAAACCTGAAAATGATTTGCAATATCAGTCCAAAGCTGTTCTACGTATTGCATGTGTTGCAACTAAGACAGTTTGTCCAAGCTGCTCTGTCTACTGAACAGGCTGGACATAAACTGTCTACGCTGCTCTACACTAGTGAGCAGCTTGGGCATTTTTCAAGTGTTCTGTTCTTTGTGAACAGAACCTGTTCTTTGTGAATAGACTAAACACTTTATGGAATACGTTTCCAAGTCATCATGTATTGTTTTTGGCTACAAGATCAGTTTACAAAGTCGAAGACAAAGTGGAAAACAGAACTGCTCAGCCTGCCCACGCTGTTCTATAACATGAAGACAAAAGGTTATTTGAAAAAGGGTGACAGACCTTTTTCTTATATCAAAATAGGCCTTTACAAGGAAGAAAGACGCAAAGTTGACATTCCTTATTTAGTTAAAGGCAATGCAACAGTAGACAAAGTGAAAAGACAAAAGTTCTGCACACAAGAAGACAAGTCTGCTTTTCAGAAAGTGCAGAAAAGGTTTTGTTGTCTTTTCAACAAGACTTCTGTTTTTTTTTTATTTCGTCCAATGAAGAAACTTCTCTTAGATCCTCTGAGTGAGTATAAAAGGAAGCTTCTAAGGACAGAAAGATTAAGCCAAAAAGCTAAGTGCTAAAGCCAAGAGTGAACGTGCAAGTATATTCTTCATGCATGCAAGCCTTCTTGTGTAATACAGTTTCTTTGTGTCTAAGCTGTTCTACTTAAGCTGTTCCTCTAAGTCTTGTAAACACAGTGAGTGCTTATCAGTGAGTGTATTCATTGTAATCTAGTTTGAGTCTGTCTTAGACTAGTGAACATACTGTTGTATCTGTCATCTCAGCTTGAACCTTTCCGCATTCAAGCTTGTTTGTAATTAACAGTTTGTTAATAATACATACAAACATTGAGAAAATAGTGTGTAGTTTTTAATAGCTGTATTCACCCCCCTCTACAGCTTAAAGCTATATACTTTGGGAACCTCACGGGACCTACAACTGGTATCAGAGCAGTTTAGAGTGTGTGTCATTCTAGATCTCTCATTATCCCAAGTTTCCATGGACAACAGTGCTGTAAATTCCTCATACTATGACAATGGCTCAATGGGCAAACCTCCAAAGTTCAATCATCAAAACTTTTCTGGTTGGAAGTGCAGAATGATGCTCTACCTAGAGAATCTGGATGTACAACTACCAGAAATTGTAATGGAGGGCCCTTATGTGCCAACCTCTGTTACTACAATAACTCCTGCTGTTGAAGGAGCAGCTCCTGAGATCAGAACATTTGAGAAAGCAAAAGCTCAATGGTCTGATGAAGACAAAAGATTGGTGGCTCTTGATGCAAAGGCCAGAAACAATCTGGTCATCTCCTTGCCTGATGATGTGTTCAAACAGGTTGAGAAGATGAAGACTGCTAAGGAGATGTGGGATACTTTGTGTACCGTCTATGATGGACCCACAATCACACTGGATAACAGGATTAACAATCTTGTTAGACAGTATGAACTCTTCTTTGCAAAACCAAAGGAGACTCTCACAGAAACCTACACCAGGTTTACTGCTCTTGTGAATGATCTCAAAGCTGTCAGGATCACTAAGGACTGCCTTACTCTGGTGAACAAGTTTTTGGACATCCTCCCTGAAGAATGGAATTACTTTTCAACAATTTTAAGAAATTCAGGAACAATCAGAAGTATGGATCTTGTCAACTTGTATGGATCTTTACTAAATGATGAACAGTCAAGGCAACAGAAGAGAAATGCCTTGGAGATGTCTAAAAGAGGTGCAGCCTTTGTGGCTAATGTGAGACAGTCTGTGAGTCAGGTGAGTGATGTGTTCACTCAACCTGATCAACAGGATGATGACAAGGAGGAGGTGTCAGATGAGGAAGATAATGCAGATCTTGCTGAACAGGATGATGAGCAAATAATAGCTATGCTTGTCAAAAGGTTCAACAAGAAAAGGTTTGGAAGAAACATGCTGCAAGGAAGTTCAGGTGCTGGCAAAAAGAAGGCATTTGATAAATCCAAGGCTGAGTGCTTCAAGTGTGGCAAAACTGGCCATATAGCTGCTGACTGTGTGTCAAAAGCTGTTGGTCAGTCATTCAAACCATACAAGACAAACAAGGATGATATTTATAGGGTTAAGTACCTTATGGCCATGGCTAAGCTGAGGAAGTTGGAAAACTCAGTGGGTTCCAACCGCCAAAAGGGACTCATGGCAGAGACTTGTGATTGGGAGGAATCTGATTCATCATCTGATGAAGAAGACAATCAATGTCTGATGGCCAACACTGATGTCCCATCAACAAGTAGTTTCAAACAGGATATGGCTGAAGCTGAAGCTTTCAGCAGCTTAGAGAACTGGAATCCTACAATGATGTATAAGGTACAAAATTTTATGGCTTACAGTTCTGAAGAAAAGATTAAGATGTTTGAATATATGCTAGTTGATTGAAAGCTGCTGTTGAGAAGCATGATGCTTTATCATCTGAAATCTCCAAGCTTAAAACTGATCTTAAAACAAAATCCAGTAAACTGGACAGTTTCCATAAGTTGGAAATTGAGCTTGATGAATTAAAACACATCAACTCCATTTTACTGGAAGAAAAGAGAGAAACAGATATAAAGCATGCTAAGCTTCAAAAGATAGTTGACTCTTGGTGCCAATCTGCACAAAAAGTCAGCCATTGTATAAGTCAACAGATCCCTGCACAAATTCAAGCCTATCTTGGAGGGGATCTTGATACAGCAGCTTCCATTGTTGAGATTAATAATCTGAAAGAAGATTTATCCACTCTTGGTGAGCTTCCAAACACTTTTGTTCAAAAAGTGAATGGTAAACTAATTTCAACAAATAGGTTTGTCAGGCCTCAAAATACTGACAGCTCGTGTGAACCTAGCTCAAAAGCTGGTGTTGGAATATGTTCTCCATCAATCCAGCCTGCTAAGTGCTCTGCTGATTCACACAAGCAAAAGAAAGGAAAACATGTCCAAACTACAGCTGTGGATACTAAACCTGTTGACAAAACAGGTTCTGTGTCCAAAGCTGATGGTAAAAGACATAATAATCCTTTTGATGCTAAACATTTTGAAAACAAGTTTTCAAAAGTTAAGCAGTCTGTTTTCAACAAGGGCAAGTCCCATGTTGAAAGCAAACCTGCTGTGATTTCTAATAAGTTTACTAATCATAGTGGTAAACTGGTTTTACATGAAAATAAGTTTTTCAAAACCAGAAACAATGATTATGTTGATAGGCAGCATAAATCACGTCTCAGTAGTGACAAAGGCAAAGCCATTGCTCAATCTGAGAAACATGGGAATAAGTTCCCCAAACCTGTGGAAGTTCAAAAGCCAATTAAGCTTCCTGTCTTTGACATTTGTCCTCCTAAAAGAAGGAAAGAAGAGACAAACAAAGCTGTGACTTTTGAACCCTCCACACAAGCTGTTGATTCATCAAATAGTAATAAATTTGCTAAACCTGCTAAAAGAATCAACAAAAATAACTCAGAATGTGTTTCTGAAAGTTCTTCTTTCAAAAATCCTAAAAAGAGAAAATGTTCTAAATGTGGGAAGAAGACACATCTGGCCAAAGACTGTCCTGAACCTGAGGACATGAGGTCTGTTGACTCTGATAGTTCTCTCACAGCTGTTACAAGCAGTGTTGGAAACATCTCAGTCAATAAAAATGGTATCCAAGCTGACACCATTCAAATTGGGAATATTAGTGTGGATATTATAAGTCCATCAACAAATGTTGATGAAGTAGGAGAACTCATCTCTATGATGAGTTCCCCTAAAAGTGACTAATATTTCTCTTATCACTCTGCAGGAAAAACAACCTTCCCAGGTTTGGTACTTGGACAGTGGCTGCTCAGGGCACATGACAGGTTGTAAAGAATTGCTGAGTGATCTCAGGCCTGAAAAAGGGCCAAAAGTCACATTTGGTGACAATGTACAGGGATCCACTGAGGGATATGGAACTCTTAAAGCTGGTGCTGCAGTATTCAAAAGAGTTGCCTATGTGGTTGGGCTAAAACATAACCATGTTAGCATAAGCCAATTGTGTGATGCTGGCTACAAGGTTAACTTTTATGAGCACCTGGGTTACATATTGGATCCCCAAGGCAAAGTTGTGCTATGTGCTCAACGAAAGAAAGGTGTATATGTTGTGGACATGCAATCTGTTGATTCCACAACTGAAACCTGCTTTCTCACAAGAACAAATGCAGACTTAAACTGGTTATGGCACAAAAGGCTGTCACATCTGAACTTCAAGAACATCAATAAACTTTGTAAGAAAGAGTTGTGTAACAACCTAACTTTTTATCAAATATGTAATAATGAATTTTGAGATAATAATATAATTTTGCTATATTATTTGTATTTGCAAATAAATGATTAAGAATGAAAAATTTACTAAGTAAATATAATTATAAATTTATATTTATGATTTAATTGAGTAAAATAAAAGAGATGTAAAATACAAAAGTTTAGTGGGTTAAATACACAAAGTGATAAAATGAAATATATAAAAACAAAAGATAATGATCATTTATGATCATTAATCCAAATCACTCTCTCTCTCTAATCTCTCTATATCTCTCGGATATTTCAACAAAATTACCAAGAAATTCATCATAATTGCAATCAATTGAGGAATCAATGCATTAAAGGTTACAACATCATCAAAGCTTCATCAATCTACAAAGAATTTAAGGTATTAATTCTCTTAAATTTGATGTTCATATGTGTTTGGTTCGGTTTTGTGAAAAACCGAAACCAAGGATTTAAATCTAAAAATTTTTGATTGCATGTGTATAAACTTGATAGATAATGATAAAATTATGTATATAAAAGTGATAGAAACTAAAATTTTGGGTTAGATCATCAAAAATATGGAAGAAATCGGAATTTTTATGAAAACTTGTGTTCTTGACAAAATGATCTGTGTGTTTTTTATGTTGCCGAAACCCAAGTTGTGGGTACCGAAACCTTAAGGTTTCGGTACTACCACACTACCGAAACAATATGTGTGTGTGTGTGTTTGAGTGTGCTATGCATGATTACTGAAACTCACAAGGGGGTACCGAAACTTGAGGAAGATACCGAAACCTTAAAAGGTTTCGGTATACATACCGAAACTAAGAAATCTACCGAGACCATAAAGGGGTACCGAAACCTCAAAGGTTTCGGTAATATACCGAAACCCACCACAAGTTCCCGAAACATTGAAGGTACCGAAACCCACATAATATATATACCGAAACATATATATATACCGAGACCCACTTAAATATTATTGAAACCAACCTACCGAGACCATTTTGTATATAGAAACCGTAAATAGATACCGAGACAAAGGATACCGAAACCTATAAAAGGTTTCGGTAGTTTATTTCCTACATACAGTAACTGTTTTGAGAATATATATGTATTAATTAAGTTATAAATACATGTATTAAAATAATATATATATATATATATATATATATATATATATATATATATATATATATATATATATATATATATATATATATATATATATTGGTACCAAGTTTAATTATATACATAAATAATTGTTAAATAAATAGAGATCAATGCATTTTGAAATATATATAATTGCATCAAATAAAAATAATATGAAATAAAACATGACAAAGATCACACATGTCCATGAAAAAGGACATAAATGATTAGTTATCAGAATCAGATCAATTAAAGTTTAAGACTAACGTTCTTGCAAAATGATAAAATGTTGGACAGGTTCAGTTAAATTCTGAACATAGATTTAAACAATTAAAGAGATTGTCAGGGGGTCAAAGACTTGGAAAGAAAAGCTAGAGCTCTGATTAAAGATAAAATCCTGAGATAACTCAGGTGGCAGATTTTTCATATCTGTTTGACAAAGACCAGATCTGTGAGTTATAGATATTCAGATTGAACATGCATAGATTCCGGTTGAGATATATTGCTGCTGTTAAATTTATTGACATTCATTTATCGGCTGGATTGAGACCTGTGCACACCAAGGTTGGGTGTTGCCCAGAGGATCATGATAGCTATTTGATTATCATTTCATATTGCATTTGAGACTTCATCAGACATTGCTTACGATTTATTGCTATCATGACTTCTATGATTTAAGCTTTCACTATTGATCAGACATTTGACATATATATTGATTCAGCTTGACTAGCCTTGATGGTCTATTGCTCTAGACCTGGCTATTTCACCAGTTCTTATGAACTTGGTAATGACCTCCGATGTTCCGCCATATTGACTTACTGGAAGCTAGCCCAGTATGTGGCTGATCCCCACGATTTAAGCGTGAGTGTGGCCTGAACATCATCCAATTCTAAGATTCTATATCTCAATCATGAGGGCTGTAGCGGCAGCCAAGACATATCACGCTAAGACTAATGACTCCGCTTGACACGCATGTTGATATTGAAAATCTATAAACTCACTAAGCATTGCTTACAGTTGCTGCATTATAATTTTACAGGTAAAAGCAAAGGAAAGTCACTTGCAGGACCTAGTACTTAGGTCATTCAAGATCCAAGTTTTGAAGCTTTCTTTGACCACTACTCAACAAACTTTCTGGTACTGATTGGAAGACAGCAAATGTGGTGGTTTTGGGTAGACTTGATTTTATGATGTATGATGTTATGACTAGATTAGATGTAACCCTTTTATAACTTTAATTTGAAAATCTGAAATTTGTAATGAATTTAATCCTAATATGTTTGTACTTGTAATTATTAATTCCACAATTAATTAACCTATCTTAGTATGATTGATATCGTATTGTAATTTGTGGGACCTAGACTCTGAGGACTGCCCCGTAAGGGAAGGTCTTCACAAGTTGGTGACAGGTTTCCCTTCTATAACCTTTGTTAAAGATAAACTCTGCACAGCTTGTGAAAAAGGCAAGCAGAGGAAAACATCTTTTAAATCCAAACATAACTTCTCTATTGATACTCCACTCTTCTTGATCCACATGGACTTGTTTGGACCTGTAAATGTCCCAAGTCTAGGAGGAAGAAGATACACTCTAGTAATGGTTGATGAGTTCTCCAGGTACACATGGGTGATCTTTCTAAAGAGCAAAAGAGAGGCTGCTAGAGAAATTATTGGATTCGTGAAAAAGATGGAGATGCTGAACTCTGCTCAAGTGAAGCAGCTTAGAAGTGATCATGGTACTGAATTCAGAAACAGTACTCTTGAAGACTTCTGTGAAGAGAAAGGAATCACTCAAAACTTTTCAGCTGTAAGAACTCCACAACAAAATGGAGTTGCTGAAAGGAGAAACAGAACTCTTATTGAAGCTGCTAGAACCATGCTGTGTGCATCAGGTTTACCTTCATCATTCTGGGCTGAAGCTGTCAACACTGCCTGCTTCACTCAAAACAGATCCTTAGTGGTAAAAAGGTTGAACAAGACTCCTTATGAGCTGCTCAAAGGGAGGAAGCCAAATGTCAGTTACTTCCATGTGTTTGGGTGTCCCTGCTTCATTCTGAATCAGAGGGATCAACTGACAAAGTTTGAACCTAAAGCTGATGAAGGTGTGTTTGTTGGCTACTCTGCTATCTCTAAAGCCTACAGAGTATACAACAACAAAAGAAAGGTGATAGATGAATCTATCAATGTCACCTTTGAAGAGTCTAAGAATGCTTCCAGCAAAGCTGTTCCTGAATCAGTTTTAGGAGAACTTAACTTTGATGATCTGATGCATTCAAACAATGAAGAGGACTCAAAAGCTTCCACTACACCCAGTGTGGAACCTGTTAATCATGATGGACATGATGATGATTATGTCAATACACCCTGTGTGAATAAGTGTACTAACTTAATTACAACTGCATGTCCTGAACCTATCAGTGCTGATTTTCCTAGTTCTACTGCTGATATGTTCAACAGTGGTCAGACATGTTCAACAAGTGAACAGGCTCAAGACAACAATGTGTCTGAAAATCTTGAGAGCTGTTCAACAGGACCTGCTGAAGATGTTAACAACTCAGGTGAATCATCATTGAAAAATGATCCTAAGTGGATCAGGTGTCACCCCAATGATCAAATAATTGGTGACATCAACAAAGGGATACAAACACGGTGGGACAGCTTAGGGAATTTTTGTATGTTCTCTAGTTTTGTTTCACTGATGGAGCCAAAGAAGGTTGATGAAGCACTAAAAGATGCCAATTGGATCACTGCCATGCAAGAAGAGCTCAATCAGTTTGAGAGAAACAATGTATGGAAGCTGGTCCCTGCTCCTAAAGGTAAAACTATAATTGGCACTAAATGGGTCTTCAGTAATAAGATGGATGAGCAAGGTCATGTCATTAGAAATAAGGCAAGACTGGTTGCTCAGGGCTACAGACAGGAGGAAGGAATTGATTATGATGAAACATTTGCTCCTGTGGCCAGGCTAGAAGCAATTCGTTTGTATCTAGCCTACGCTGCTCATAAGAGCATTAAGGTATTTCAAATGGATGTGAAGAGTGTATTTTTGAATGGGAAGCTGCAAGAAGAAGTTTATGTCAAGCAGCCTCCAGGTTTTGAAAATGAACAACATCCAGGTTTTGTCTATAAGTTGGACAAAGCTCTCTATGGTCTCAAACAAGCCCCTAGAGCCTCGTATGACACTCTTACTGAGTTCCTTATGAGCAATGGGTATTCCAGAGTTAAAGTGGATACTACACTATTCATAAGAAAGTGAAATCTGACATTATGCTTGTTCAAATTTATGTGGATGATATAATATTTGGTTCTACTAATGAGCAGTTGTGCAAGAATTTTTCATTACTCATGAAATCCAAGTATGAAATGAGTGTGATGGGAGAACTTACTTTCTTTTTAGGATTACAGGTTAAACAAACCTCAACTGGAATTTTTATAAATCAAAGAAAGTACACTTTAGATCTACTGAAAAAGTTCAAATTTGATCAAAGTTCTCCTATTAAAACTCCAATGGCAACTAATGTAAAATTGGATACTGATGCCAGTGGTAAAGCTGTTTCAGTAACAGCTTACAGAGGCATGATTGGGAGCTTGATATTTAACTGCTAGTAGACCTGATATTATGTTTGCCACCTGTCTGTGTGCTAGGTTCCAAGCTGATCCAAAGGAATCTCATCTAGCTGTTGTTAAAAGAATCTTCAGATACCTAAAGGGTACACCAGGTTTGGGTCTTTGGTATCCCAAAGACTCCGGCCTTGAACTAACAGGCTATTCAGATTCTGATTTTGCAGGCTGCAGGCTAGACAGAAAAAGCAAAACAAGTGGATGTCAACTCCTTGGTGGAAAGTTGATCAGTTGGAGTAGCAAGAAGCAGAACTCAGTGTCCACTTCTACTGCTGAAGCTGAGTACATTGCTGCTCGAAGCTGCTGTGGGCAGATTTTGTGGATGCAGCATCAACTTGAAGATTATGGCCTTGTGTATAGGAAAACTCCTATTCTGTGTGATAACACAAGTGCCATAGCCATCTCCAACAATCCAGTATTTCATTCAAGAACAAAGCATATTGAAGTCAGACATCACTTCATCAGGGATCACATTCAGAAAGGTAATGTGGAGGTAAGTTTTATTTCCACAAATGAACAGCTTGCAGACATTTTCACCAAACCTCTGGATGAAACAAGGTTTAATTACCTTGTCAGCAAGCTGGGCATGTTAAACAAGAGTGACTAAGTGTTTCTCAAAGGTCTAAAAATCTGTGTGTTTCACACTTCTCAAGTTTCTCAGAACAGCTTAGACAGAACAGGTTATACATGTTCTGTACTTAGTCATTTGTCTGAAAAACTTGAACAGCTTGAGCATACAACAGGCTGAACAAAATCAGTTTATTCGTCCAGCCTGCTCTGATGGTCCAATCTTCACCTTGTCCACTTCTTCACACTGTCTTACAAGCCATTGTCTTGTAACCTGTTCAACTATTGAACACAACCTGCTTTTTACAAATGAGAGCAGGCTGGAGGAACAGTTTGAAAAATGATCAGCTTGAAGATTGAACAGCTTGTGATGACCTTGGTCATCACAGGGTTGACCAACAGCTTAGACCAAAAATTTTAATTACCTTTCTTCAAACTTAAGTTACTTAATTAAGGTTTTATTTAACTTAATTACTGCGGATAATGTGGATTACGTTTGTAAGTGATTAAAAAGGACTCAAGTGGTCTGACAAACGGTCTGACATGGACAACCGTTCCGTTTTTCGTTAACGACTTTTTTAAATCAAACCGCCCAAAACCTTCTCTCTCATACACACTCACATTCAAATCCTATAAATACCAAAATACTGTTTCATCTTCCTCATCATTTCCAGAAATCCTCAAGAACCCTAAAAATCGACTAAGTGTCTTTTGCTTCTTCAAAACCTCAAAACTCTCCAAATGGCTCACAGACCTAATCCCTTTCTTCCAGTATTCGTTGGTGATGATGTTGTCAAACACTCATCAGTCACCACAATGCTGACCATCAAACCCACAAACTACGTTGCAAACCTTACTATCCCCAAAAACTATGTGGGGAAAGGTTACGATCAAATGGTGGAGTTTCTACAAGTTCATCCGTTGAACTATGCTATGACTGCAACTCCTGGTGTCCTGTACCAGGAGATGGTGTATGAGTTCTGGTACACCTGTTCTTACAACCCCAACACCACAGTCATCAAAGGGACTATTCTTAATGGGACTCAAACCATTGAGATAACTGCTGATCTTCTGAGGGAGGTTCTTCATCTGCCTGTTGCTGAGTCATATGATCTGCCCCAGCCTGAGAACGAGCAAATGGGAAATCTGCTACGCTTCTGTGGTGTAGCAGAACCCAAAATTGGAGCAACATTGTACAGGAAGGATTTGTCTCCTACCTACAGCTTTCTGTTTGCTTTGGTGATGATGAGCTTCAGCAGCAACGTTGGATCATGTGACCAACTGAGTAGAGATGAAGTTCCAATAGTCCTACAGCTAGTGGATGGGACTACCCTTGATATGGCTAAGTGGATCTTTGCGAACTTGAGGAACCTGGTGCAGCAAGAGCCAAGACTAGCTGCTGTCCGTTATCCCAGGTTTCTAAGCCTCATTTTCAGCCATGTTTGTGGTGAGCAACTATACAACTCTCAGCCCTTACTTAAGTCTGCTGCATTCCCTGTCATAGGGAATAGAATTTTCCATACTCCTGTACTTCAAAATGAGCCTCCTCTATCCACACCAATGAGGAGGTTGTTAGGTTTGGTGGAAGGACCCTCTGCTGTGAGGGTGGATCCAGAAGCTGCTGCTCCCGCAAGAAAATCCAAAGCCAGGTCCAAAATTGTTAAGAGGACCCTGGCAACTGCTGAAGCTGGGCCTGTGAAAAAGAAGGCCAAATCAGCTCAGCCTGAGTCTGTTCCTTTAGCCTCTGTGGCTGAGGGGGAGAAGACTCCTCACCCTGGTTCATTTGTTGAACCTCAAGCCTCTGTGGCTGGTGCCTCTGTGGCATCTGAGACTATGGAACAGGCCAACCCACCTGTTTCTGACCCAGTCTCAAAACCTGTCCAGTCTGAACCTCTCATTTCCTCTCCCCAATCACCCACTCCATCCATCCTCTATCACAGAAAATCCATCTCCAAAAAGAAATCAGCTAAACCAACCACCTCCTCTGTTCCCTCTCAACAGGGTTCAGTTGAAAAAGAAGCAACCCCTGCTGCCTCTCCTATTTTGGGAGAAGGTTCAGCTCATTTGGAGCCTGCTTCACTCCAATCTGAGTCTACCCAGAGTCAGCCTAGACCCTCTGGTTCCTCCCAACAGGAACCAGTTGTACAAACGGAGATACCCACATCAACTATCCCAGCCTCCCAACAGGCTGAGGATATTGAAAGACAGGAGTCCTCTCCACTCCATACTGTGTCCACACTGTCCCCCACTAAAATCTCCTCACACCCTGAGTCTGCACGAGGTGCCCACGCTGCTGGTATAGACCAATCAGCAGCTCAGCCTCAAACTTCTGCTCCCCATGATACAGCTGTTCTACACCAAACAGCTGCTGAGGGACCAACTACCCAGCTGATGAACCTCAAGGATCATACCATCCTTCTGGTGAGGCTGCTCCCTCCATGCAAACTCCATCAGCAGGTTTCACCACTGCTGATGTTGAAATGCATATCCCATCTCCCGATGATGAGGTGCTTTTAAACCAAGGCACTGCAGAGGGAACCACCACTGGTCTTCATGAGGATGTTGCAGCACAAGCAGCATCTGAAAGGCCCTCAACACCAACCCCTTCTCCTGGTGATGCAGCTACAGCCGCTGCTGAAGGACCCTTTGACCCCTCCAAGCTGGGCCATATTACTTTTGCCCAAGCTATGGAGCTTCTTTCAAAAGTTTCTCTTCCCTCTCCATCACATCCCCCTACACCAGCCTCATCATCATCTTCTCCATCTACCCACTCAAAACAGTCTACCCATACCCCTCCATCTCCTAAAGACCTGCCTTTGAAGGATCAGCTTTCCTTGCTGACCAACAAAGTTAGTTCTTTAGAATCCTCTATGTCTTCTCTCCCCTCTATCATATCAGACTCTGTGTCTGCACAGCTTCAGGGGTTCTTTGATTCGTTCAAGGCCTCTTTCCCTACCACTCCACAACCTGATCACTCTCCACAGCTGTTAGCACTCACTGCTCAGCTGCAACATGTGTCCACATCCCTCTCCTCTATTCTTTCCATGCAACAGGACTCTGTGTCCTCAATGACAGCCCTTTCTCAACAGCTGTCATCTCTTCTTACTTCTTGCAACTCTACACTTCCCGCCACTCTGGCTAGCTTACAAAATCTCATTGGCTCCCTTTCAAACTCTGTGTCATCAGACCTTGCTGATGTGCAAGATTCTCTAGAACTTCATCTTGCACAGCTGCAAACTCTGCTGTTCACAGCGTCTGATAGGGAAAATATTGTAAAGCTAACCTCCCTTGCTGATTCCCACTCCTCTTCTCTTCAGACCTGTCTTTCCCAGCTTACAGAGGTGAAGGCTAACTTGGCTTTCTTAGTGACTAGCCTTGTTGGTCCCAAACCTTCTGCTCAACCTGCTGGCAAGCCTGCTGACTTTGTGTCTTCAGGCAGACCAGGTGTTGAAGTCGCTGCTTCCTCTCCTTCAAAGGGGGAGAAGTCATCTGCCTCGAAGACTAAGTCTAAGGGGGAGAAAACTTCTTCTCCTAAGGAGATACCAGTGTCTGCAACCCAAACTGGTCAGCCAGCAGATATTTTTGAAACAGGTACAGCTGAAGGTGCTTCTCAAGCTGCTCTGCCTACTCAGGCTGTCTCTCCAAACCCTGCCCAGTCTAAGGGGGAGGAATTCATCTCTGAGGACAGGCCCAGCAGTAAAAGAAGGCATCTAATTATAACAGAAGAAGAAGAAGAAGAAGAAGAAGAAGAGGAAATTCCTGAGGCTGCTATCACTACAGCAGCAGCTAAAGGAAAAGAAAAAGCAGATGTTGATCTCATGCAGCAGGAATAAGCAGAAATTCAATTTCATAAGGCCAGGGCTAAAGAGATGGGTCTTCCTATGCACAAGTACTTTGAGTTTAGAGAAGAACAGCTTCAAGCCCTGGAGGTCATGAGAAAAGAAGAAGAATCTGCCAAAGCTGCCAAATCTTTTGCACTCCAAGAAGCAAAGAAAATTAAAATGTCTACCCTGGAGGTGCAAAAGAAAATAATGGAAGCTGCTAGAAAATCAGCAGGGGAGAAGGAAAAGGAAGTAGAAAAAGGTACTCCGGTCTCTGTGACCAAATATACAGTGCCTCATGCAAGAGCTCAATACCACTTTGACAACTTGGCAAAGAAAAAGTTTCATGATGTTGCTGAAAAAAGGCTAGCCAAGGAAGCAATTGTCAAAGTTGTCCCTGTATCAAGGAAAGGCAGTCAGTGGAAGCTGAAAATAACAAGGATGGGTGCAACAGGCCCAGAATTGAAAACATATGACCACACTAACGTAGCACAGATGGGGTACAGAGAATGGATTGAGCTGGCAGTTGCCCTGAGTGAATCAAAGTCAGAAACGGTTAAGGAAATCAGGGCATATGTCAAGAGATTGATGGAAAGAGTAAAGGACCTTGGCCTGATCTCTAAAGAAGTAAGTGAAGGTGTCTTTGTGACACATCCTAAAATAAAGGCCAGGAGAACTAAGAAGGACACAGAGCTGGAAGAACTCCTTATAATGATTGAACAAGGAGATTATGCTGTGGAAATTAAAGGAGTTGACCACAGCCTGCCTAAAGGAGTAGAATTTGAAGATGACAAAGTGATTGAAGAGCCTGAGTTAGGGGCATTTTTTGTAGATCCCTTGTCTCAAAAGAAATGCTTTCAAAGAGCTTCAGACCTACATAAAGTTGGTCTTAAGCAGCTTGCAGCCTTCAGGATTGCCTCCTCCTTCAGACAGTCCAGCTTATGGAGAGCAGCCATCTGGGATGAGCTGAAAGGATTCTATAACAGAGGTGAGCTTCAAGATTCTAACTTTATGTTTCTCAGAGTTGAAATTGAAGAAATGGAAGAAACGAGGGAAGAACTTGAAAGAAGATTCAAACAAGGAATGCCACCTCAAGTCCAGTGAAGTCCATCTACCATATGGGTAGGTGAAGAATGGAAGTTGTCCATCAGTTGGACAGGCTTACCATTATTCGCTCCCAACAAAAACAGTCCAATGTACATCAGTTGTACTTTATTTACATTTGTTGTAATTTCATTTTACATTAGTTGTAATATACATCAGTACATTAGTTGTACTTTTGTAAGAACATGTGTTGTTCTAATGTAATAAAAAATCAGTGTATATATAAACTGATCTTTTACTTTATGTTGATGTTGTAATTCTATTTCAACAAATGTATTGTAAGAATGTATAGTGATTTTTGACAAAACCAACTTACACTGGTTATTGCAAATAGGGGGAGATTGTTAGGCACAAAAAGGCCTCAGTCAAACCTGTTCTACATCTGAGGGGGAGATTTCTAATCAAACTATTTTATATATATTCACATGTAAAAAAAATAAAAAAAGATTTTATCATTTAAAACATTACTTAAGCATCCTATGAAATTTGATAGTTTTAAAATTATATTACAAGAATCATTACTCTTATATTGTATAAATTCTGTCATTTTTTATTTGTTTCTTGTCCTTGTTTCTAGATGTGTTTTGAGATAAAGTATAGTAGCATTTTGTTGGGCATTTGATGTCCACATAAAAACAGAAACATGAAGCAGAATTGTATAAACAATATGAAGCGGACAATTAAGAGAGTGTGTATATATGTGTGTTTTTCATAAAATCATAAACAACAGATGCATTTGATTGAGTGTGTGTTTTGTGAGCATACATTCATCATCGTACTTGAGAGTCTAAGTGTTTGGTGTGTGTATGCATGCGTGATAATGATCGGTAGCAGCTTAATAAGAGAGTGTGTGTCTAGTAAGTACCCTGAGAGGTTATGATATGATACTAACCCGAGTTTAGGAAGCGCTGGTGACAGGGGTCGTGGTTGAGTAACGAAAAGAAGATCAAAAGCTGCAATAATAAAAGTTAAGGGTTACTTTTTTATGTTTTGCAGTTTAAAATGTTCAAATATGTAATTTAGGACATGTTTATTTCAATATGATATATTTAATAAATAATATAAATAATATAGTAGTTTGTTGGGCATTTGATTCGTCCACATAAAAACAGAAACATTAAACAGAATTATATAAACAATATGAAGCAGTCAATTAAGAGTGTGTGTGTTTGATGTCCACGTAAAAACAGAACCATAGATTTACTTGTCCACATAAAAACAGAAACATAAAGCTGAATTTGAGATAAAGTATAGTATGTTAGGCACAAAAAGGCCTCAGTCAAACCTGTTCTACATCTGAGGGGGAGATTTCTAATCAAACCTGTTGATGCATTTGAAGGTTGAAATTAAGGCCTGTTATATGCCTTATTGAAACCTGAAAATGATTTGCAATATCAGTCCAAAGCTGTTCTACGTATTGCATGTGTTGCAACTAAGACAGTTTGTCCAAGCTGCTCTGTCTGCTGAACAGGCTGGACATAAACTGTCTACGCTGCTCTACACTAGTGAGCAGCTTGGGCATTTTTCAAGTGTTCTGTTCTTTGTGAACAGAACCTGTTCTTTGTGAATAGGCTAAACACTTTATGGAATACGTTTCCAAGTCATCATGTATTGTTTTTGGCTACAAGATCAGTTTACAAAGTCGAAGACAAAGTGGAAAACAGAACTGCTCAGCCTAACCACGTTGTTCTGTAACATGAAGATAAAAGGTTATTTGAAAAAGGGTGACAGACCTTTTTCTTATATCAAAATAGGCATTTACAAGGAAGAAAGACGCAAAGTTGACATTCCTTATTTAGTTAAAGGCAATGCAACAGTAGACAAAGTGAAAAGACAAAAGTTCTGCACACAAGAAGACAAGTCTGCTTTTCAGAAAGTGCAGAAAAAGTTATGTTGTCTTTTCAACAAGACTTCTCCTTTTTTTTTCATTTCGTCCAATGAAGAAACTTCTCTTAGATCCTCTGAGTGAGTATAAAAGGAAGCTTCTAAGGACAGAAAGATTAAGCCAAAAAGCTAAGTGCTGAAGCCAAGAGTGAACGTGCAAGTATATTCTTCATGCATGCAAGCCTGCTTGTGTAATACAGTTTCTTTGTGTCTAAGCTGTTCTACTTAAGCTGTTCCTCTAAGTCTTGTAAACACAGTGAGTGCTTATCAGTGAGTGTATTCATTGTAATCTAGTTTGAGTCTGTCTTAGACTAGTGAACATACTGTTGTATCTGTCATCTCAGCTTGAACCTTTCCGCATTCAAGCTTGTTTGTAATTAACAGTTTGTTAATAATACATACAAACATTGAGAAAATAGTGTGTAGTTTTTAATAGCTGTATTCACCCCCCCTCTACAGCTTAAAGCTATATATACTTTGGGAACCTCACGGGACCTACATAGTAGCATTCAGATATGTACCATGCTAATATTGGAAGTTTTATCATTATATATGAAGTTTTATGTATTTAATTTAAGCATATGAAAGAGCTTAAAGACCACTGGTGGTATGCTGATTTACATTTGCATTGATATGTTATGAAGTTGTAGACATTACAATAATTAGAAAAACAAATTGGTCCATAGTTGAATGATTGAGTCCCTGAGTATGTGTGTGTCTGTGATTAATTAATAGCAGTAGAAAAACATATGTGTGTTTGTTAAACATCAGCCATAAAACAGAGTGAATATTGCGTCTTTATGATGAGTGTGTCTTGTTAATTTGAAGCAGCAGAATTAAGAAGCCTATATACGAGTGTGTTGTGTGTTTAGTAAATTGCAGAAACAACATCAATAGTCATAACAGAATATATGTATACTAACAGGTGTGTGTTTGTGTGACAACAACAACATGTGTGTGTGTGTTATGAAAACATAAACCAGCAGCATTAAAACAAGTGTGTGTATTTGTGTCGTTTAATTAAAAATTATCAGCAGCGCAAACACTGCACATTACAAAAGTGTAATTTTTGGCCTTTTTTTTACTCTTTTCTAAACACAGGAGCATCGAAAATCAGAGTAGTCCATCATGAGGATTTGAACAAGAAGATTCTTATCATTTTAGTGGATCTACAGGCTAAAATTCTTAAAATCGTCCAACAATACCAAAGCCCAACAAAGCCAAGGTATCTTTTATCTATTACATTGACTTATGAGTGTGTTTGCAAGTGTGTATTGAAAGTGATTGCTTGATATCCAATTATCACAATAAAATAATAATCACTTATGATAGAAAAAATTTAGAAATTTAAAGTGGCTTATGAGGCTATAGTTGAATTTAGAAATTTCAATTTGATTAGGTTTTAGGGTTTCTTTAATTAGGTTTATAAAGGCTTAAAATATGGGTTTTGGCTTGATTAGCTAATAAACTTACAATGGTCAAACTGATTACTTCTTGGTTTGTTTGAACACTGCAATAGTCGTTCAATATATGTATGTATGTATGTATGTACGTATGTATGTATATATATATATATATATATATATATATATATATATGTATATATATAATGACATTTTATATAGAACTATTGTTTTAGCTACAAGTCATATCAAATAACCAAGTATTAAAGAAGAAAACCTCAAACACAGTTGATACAAGCAAACATTAGATCTAATTTTATAAAAAACAATTGTCAACAAAAATTGTGTTTTTTGTTGAAGAACTTATATAAGGAAAAAGAAGCAACTGCTACTAAATCAATTGATAATTTAACTGCTACTAAACCATAAGAAAACAATTATAGCTTGGTAGTCTTAAAAAGCACAACACTCGACAAACTTGAATACAAACGTTTTCTTTTTAGTATGAAAGACAAACTAATAAAATGATTATGATGAAACTTGAAAGTTAAAAATTTGGATATTATATTTGCAGATATGAGGATAGGATATTAAAGTTCTTGATAGTGTGTTTTTAGTTTTAGAATCCAAATTTTACAGTTGAGTAAACTGGTTTATATTCTGTTGTTTGTTGATTTTTTAAAAAGGGATCTGGTGGTACAAATGTAGTAAGTATTTATTTTATGTCATTCTTGGATGATGATTTGTAATTTTAATTGACAGCTTGAGTTTGGTGATTTCTTCATTAGATGTCGTATCCATTAAAGAGTGTGTGATGTCTCTGTCTAAAAAACAGTAATAATGTTAGAATACATTTTAGTTGATGGAATGCAAAGTAAAGGGTTTATTTTGTAAATAGTGAATAGTTGTGTAAATGTGTATAAATAAAAAGTTTGACTTTCAAAATAGGAAGTTCTCTGACAATTACTTTTTGGCACACATTGAATTCAGAGAATATACGGTTACTGTATTTCGAAACTTCATTTTCATCATTCTGTAATCAACAATCTGGAAATACAATCATTCGGATAGTTTTGATTACTGTTGTTGTTCTTGATTATTGAATTGCTGTTTGATTGATATGAAACTGTAATTCACAAATAATAATGATGGTTAAGATGTTCTTGCATGAAACTTTTTATTTAAGATGGTTAAGATGTTCTTGCATGAAAAGAAAATACATGAAACTACTTGTTTATTTAGAATTCTTGTTCGATTGAGTTTCTGAGATAGATTTATTTTGGATTTTTTTGTTTAGATCTCTTGTTGGGCATTTTTAAGATTGCTTTTCTTTTTGTTAAGTCAAAATTTTAAGGGCCTCCCAAATATCAGATTACAAGCTTTTAAAACATTTTTCATAGCTACAGATCAAACAAATGAGCAGCACCTAGGTTTTTACTATTGAATTTTTATTAAATTTACAGCTGATGTGACCTGTTTTGCGCTTCATCTTGCTGCTTATGGGTTAGTTTGGAGTAATTTTTAAACTTTGATTTTCTGAGAATGAATTATCTTTTGTTAATGTGTTCTTCAAGACATCTTCATGAAATCTCACTACCGATACACACGAACAACATACAACTTTGGTTTCGACTTTCATCCTGTAGGTGTGCTTTGAGTTGTTTTATTTTTGTAGATCCCTCAGGTAGAGTATTTTTTGGGCATTATGCGTTTATATGGCCAAGAGGTTTGCTTTGAGTTGTTTTAACGATTCTCGTTTAAATATTTTTAAAGGTTTTGAATTTGTTGATTAATTCCATTATTCCAGTTCCATTAATTTCAGCACCATTCCCTTATTGTACTTTGCTTTTTTGCATATATTAGAAAGAGAATGTTGATCGCTTTTTTTTTAAATGGCTGCACATGGCAGTGACATTCTTTTTGTGAGGTAACATCATTACATTATTTTTTTTTTTGTTGCGAGGTACCATCATTTATGGCTCTAAAGAAGCAAGAGTTGTGATTACCTGAAAGAGAAGACCAGGAGAAGGGAAGCAAAAGAGCAGATTGAACTATCCAACTACTGCAGAAGAAATGAAAATATTTTAAGCTGCAAGAACAAAATAACAAGATAGCAGATTGAAAGGGTCATGATGAAATTTACCTTGGTTTAGAAGCAGCAAGATGACAGCAGAACAAGCAGAAACACGACAGCAGTGAGCAGTCTGTACATAAGGAATCTGTCTGTTATCTAAGGTATAATTATATTTGGAATATGGTTGCTAATGGAGTTGTAAATCCCTTAATTTTGTGTATGCCTGCAACCACAAGGTTTCATTTATCTTAAAGTTTACTTTAGTAATCCATTAATAATCTTGCGTTTGTTTTTTACATTAAAGTTTAGTAGGTTGTTTTTATGTGTAACTAAAATGTCAAATGGTCCTTGTCCGTTTTCAGGTTATTTTGATTTCAAAATGCCATATTTAAATGTCAAAAGGGCAAGCTTAAAGGCGTTTTTTTGGTAGTTGTCACTTCACTTATACTTCACATTTGTTGGCTCCATTTTCAGAGATGAGGTGAAGTAGATTTTTATTTTGCAGTTCACTTGACAATATTTTATTTATTTAAAAGTCCACTGTTTATTTCTACATGTTTGTTATGGGATTTATGGGCTTCATTTTTTCATTTTGTTCACATTGACAGGTTTATTTCTTCCCAGAATGACACATGTAAAGTAAGATAGCAGATACCTGAGAGAATACCAGAAGAAGCAGCAACACCACAGCAACAAAAAGACAGCAAAAGCAGCAACACCACAGCAACAAAATGACAGCAAAAGCAGCAATACAATAGCAGTAAAAATACAGCAGAGGCAGGAACACAGTAGCAGCAAAAAGACAGTAGAAGCAGCAACACAGTAGCATCAAAAAGATAGCAGACGACAACACTTTTTTTGCAAAGAGAATATTTTTTTTGAGGCAAAACGACAGACTTAGAAGCAGAAAGATTGTCACATTTTATAACATCAACAACAACAAAAGATTGGAACTTATTGGAGGATAGGAAGAGATGGTTTGGGGAAGGGGAAGTGATGATTTGGGTCAGACTGCAGCAGCAACAGAGTGTAGCAGTGTAGCAGCTTTCACTTTCTGTTAATTAATTTTAATTTCTGATTTTTTTAAAAATTTTGTTTCATTAATGAGTTGTGCATCATGCATTAGACACTTGTATGTCTTAAAATTCAAGATTGTGCTATTCTTGATTGTACATTGTGCATTACAATTAGTAAAAAGCTAAATGCTTTATTAGTAGTATATAGATATAGATATAGATTGTTATGTTGGTGTGAAGTCAAGTTTACTAAAATTTCTTCATGATCACTTTGCTTTGAAGCTATTTAATATCTCAAATTAAGTTGGAAACCTAGAATTCTTGTTCAAATCAAGTGATTTCCATGAGTTTCTAAGCCCTTGTTTGTTTAGTGCTGAATGTGATTATTAAGAGGTGGTTTAACCTTTGAATGAGTCTCTTAATGATTCCGTTAAAAAGTAAACAAACAATCACTAAGTAAGTTTTTAATTCTTTTGCTAAGGTTGTATTTTGTACGAAACGAGTTTTGGCCATTTTGAGTCAAAACCCCGTAGTAATATGTGGTTCTAATGTGTAGCACGTCGTGTCCCTTTGAGCTCGTTGCATTCGCACAGGATGTCGATTGCTTCATGGTGATCTCGGATGGCATAGTGGAGAATCTTAGATGGTTTTGAAGTTGCTAGACCGCATCGCGTACCCCAAGTTAACCCCCCGGGTCTGTGTTTGTTACGAGTGCGCCAAGTTACCCCCGAGTCTATTCTATTACAAACATGCACTTTATCATTATGTCGTGTTTCGGTTTGGACATATTAGCACCAAACTGCGGCATAAAGGCTTAGACGACATAAGTAGCATAAATGACAATTAGGGCTGTAAATGAACCAAACGTTCAATGAATAGTTCGTGAACCGTGAAAGGATGTTCATTTATGTTTGTTCATTTGTTAAAGGAAAGAACGTGAACATAAATTTTTATTTGTTTAATTAAATGGGAGAATTTCATATATAACCCTCTAAAACTGCATAATATCATATATACCCAAACCAAAAAAAGAATTTCATATATATCCTTCTAAAACTTCATAATATCATATTTACCCAATTTAAAACTTTAATATCATATATACCCTTTCAAACTTTCAAATATATCAAATATATCCAAATTATTTATTTATTCTTTTTTAAGACTTTAAAACTCATAATAAATATTCATTAATAAAGAAATGACCAATCTACCATTTTTATTTCTTAAACTTCATAATATCATATTTACCCAATTGAAAACTTTAATATCATATATACCCTTTTAAACTTTTAAATATATCAATTATATCCAAATTATTTATTTATGATCTTTTATTACTTTATGATATCAAATCTTTTATTTTTTGACGGAATTCGGTGATTCAAATTTCAATTTGTTCGTTAAGTCGAAGCCACAAGAATTGAAGACTTAATCAAGGTAATTAACTTTTAAATCCCTTGATTTTACATGTCCAGGTGCTCGTGGTAGGCTTCTACTTAACGAACAAATGAAATTTGAATCGCCGAATTCCGTCAAAGAAAAAAGATTTGATATCTTAAAGTAATAAAAGATCATAAATATATAATCTGGATATATTTGATATATTTAAAAGTTTAAAAGGGTATATATGATATTAAAGTTTTCAATTGGGTAAATATGATATTATGAAGTTTAAGAAATAAAAAGGGTAGATTGATCATTTCTTTATTAATGAATATTTATTATGAGTTTTAAAGTAATAAAAAAGAATAAATAAATAATTTGGATATATTTGATATATTTAAAAGTTTGAAAGGGTATATATGATATTAAAGTTTTAAATTGGGTAAATATGATATTATGAAGTTTTAGAAGGATATATATGAAATTCTTTTTTGGCTTGGGTATATATGATATTATGCAGTTTTAGAGGGACATATATGAAATTCTCCCTAATTAAATATATGGACATAAACATATGCTTCGCTCATTCATATTTGTTCGTGAACATTCGTTTACGACAGTTTATTTATATCTTCGACAATAAATGTGAGTAGCAGATTATAACATCAACATGTATCTAATGCTATTGAGACATTTGCTTGGATTATATTTTCATGTGCTTATATCGGCTATTACATTTGATTATGATAGCATTTATTAATCGTGTTATTTGGCATACTTTCTTTCTTGTGGTGACGCTCTTGTTCGATCGGCCACGTCTATGATAAATGACATTAAGGGATCCAAAATCGGTAGCTCCGGTTTACAACTTTTCACTCAGAACTATTCGTTGATCTAAGGTAATGACATTGCATAGTAAGTGCATAAATACGGTCTTAGTGTCTCAAACAACTATTAATTGGCATGTATTCGGGCCGGGTAGCTTTTGGTCTTGTAAGAAAGCGCGGATGTAATAGTACGTGTAGCCATGTCTACTAATGTAATGTAATACCTTGTAAGAATATATAATGTTTAGTATAGTTGACCGTTTATAAAGTATAAAGTGATACAATGAAAATCCTAACTGATTCAAACCAATCTATACAATCAGGCAAAGTCAACATTACTAAATCCTATCGATTCTATCTTATAATAAAATCAGTTGCTTCTGGTATATTACGTATCCTCTTGTTGACAATCATTTCGTTTCCTGCTTGATTTCAGATCTTGCTTTCTCCTTGAAGAACCCAACGAACATTAGTTTTGTTCTTGACTTTAGATTAAATCCGTTCATTTTTAGGTTTGAATATGTTAGAATATGCTGAATACGTTCTAATGTGTTCTTTAGGTTCAATTTGGGTTCAAATCTATTCTTAACTTTAGTTGAATCTGCAATTTTCTATATGCAGATCAATTTGGGAAAACCATGTAAAAAATCAACGTACTTTCAGTATTTTTCGAATAAGTCACTGCACCAAAACCATTTCCATAAAAGTCATTCAACTTAAAATGTTTTCGTAAAAAACACTGCACATAAAATGTTTTCATAAAAGTCCTTTAACTTAACGAAATTTAATGAAAAATATCTGAAAGATCCTTAAAAAATCCCATAAAACAACACAATTCGTAAAAAATTTCAAGTTGAAGAACTTTTATGGAAACGTTTTTGGTACAATAGTGCGTTGATTTTTTTTATTATAATTTTCCATTTTGCATATTGAATATATAGAAATTAGAAAAAAATTATATATTAAAATGAAACATATGAAAATTGTTGAATATATACATATTGATCTACTATTTCATAAAAATAGGATTTTTGGACTTCTTAGGTTGGGCTTAACTGGACCTGGTTAAGGCCTGTTTATGTGTACTTGGTTTTAGGAGAATGATTCAATAAGAATTGTAGATTTAACACCTATTGAATCATAGTATCATCCATTGTAAATAAAAGTTTTCATGGTATAAATATTGATAGAATACATGTTTAACATAGTTGACTGTTAATAGAGTATAAATAGATAACATTAGAAACCCTAATGCATCCAAGTTTGTTTACAGAATCACGCTATGTCAAATCAAGAATCATGTTTATTGTCATAAAAAACTCTCAACCGACAATCGGAGGTTTAAGTACATTTAAACCTAAACTAGAAACCAAATTGGTCGACGGAAGACTCGGGGACGTGTAAGAGATAAAGGTAACTGGTTGCAACTAGGGGTGTTCATGGATGGTTCACCGAACCGAAAGTGGCTTTCGGATGGTTAATTAAATATATCGGTTTGAAGATTTTTTGAACCTAAACCTAAACCGAAATAGACGGTTAACCGAATTTTTTGATTTGGTTATTCGGTTAACAAATTAACCATATTTCTAATAAAAATTATACTTTAAATTAAAAAACTTCAAAATAGAGAAGCGGCCATAAACTAGAGAGTCTTGACCAATTTGAAAGATCATTTAATGTAGTTGAAATAACTGAATTTTCAGTTGTTCGATCAAATAAGGGAAACTCAATGGAATTCATTCCATGTATCCTTTATTCCTATGAAATACCATACGAAATAGAACGCTTAGAAGGGATATAAAGAAATTCTTTGATTGGTTCTTCCCAAAGGAATTATCTATTTTATTTTAATTTTTAAATACTTTGAAACTATCAAGATCAAAAAACTATCAATAAATTAAAAAGTATTGATAAGATGTCATTAACAAATTATATATTATCATTAAAAAATCTAGTAAAATAAAAAAAGACTTATTTTTACCTAATTAAATTGTAACAATATAGTTTTAGTTGTTTTTAGTTATAAAACTCAATTAATGGTTAAAGGATTTATAGTGTGGTGGGCAAAAATGTTAATATTATAGGCTTGAAAACTAAAAAATATAAATTTTATTTATTTTTTGGTTAACCGTCCGTCATCAAAATCAAAATGGTTCTTCGGTTGTTCGTATCGGGTTTTCGGTTTCAGAATTTTTTGAACACCCCTAGTTGCAATAGGTAATATATTGGTTTCGTAAAATTTTTAGTCATTTGTGAGGTTTTTTGTGACAAAAAAATAATTAAGTGTTTTAATCACAAAATTGGTCTAACTAAATTTTTTGTTTTCGCATAGAAAACATTTATTTAATAATCAATTCTATTGCATAGAAAACCCTTTATTATGTAACAAAATAGAAAGAAGTGATTTTTGTTCGGTTTTTTTTTTCTTTTGAAGACAAGAGATGTAAAACAACGAGTAAAATACCTCGTGCTTTGCGGCGGGTATATGAATTATACAGAAATAAATTAATAAAGCTGAAATTTAAAGTAAGAAATTTAAATTATAATTCTCAATCATTAATAAATAAATTAATAAAGTTGAAATATGAAAAGTAAAAAATATAAAATATAATTCTCATTCAAAATTAATAAAATTTATAATCACATATAATTTTAATGTTATTATTATTTAGAAGGGTCGATTGTTACTTTTTAGATTTTTTTAAACAAATTCTAAATATACTACATTTATCTTGCTAAAACTTATAATGATAATAATATAAAAAAATCGAGCAAATTACACACACACATAATCACATATACATGTGATTATCGCGAGAAGCTAAATATATCTTGAGAAATTTGAAAACGATCACTAATTTTGTAAATTGATTCACCTATTTTGAATTTATGATTTGTATTTATAAATTAAAAAAACTAATGAATTAACCTAAAACGTAGTAAATTGTTGATTCACTTAATCCTGGATTTATTATTTATTATTTATACAATAAAAAAATGGTGAATCTATATGGAAAAAAAATGAATCACGTTGATTCTTACATTTCTCGAGATATATTTAATTTTCTCATTTGATTCTAAATTTATATATATAAACAATTTAACAATAATGATGATAATTAAAACAACAATTACAATAATAAAAATATATTTATTAAATAACGCATATAAAATTATGAATTATCTATTTGATTTATGAATACTGTTATCTATCAAACTATTTAAGAATAGTAACTATATTGGATAATATATAAAAATGTAAATTTAAAAGTAATGTTAGGGTGTGTGTTGTTTCTCTTCAAAAAAGTTTGATACTATACAATACGTTTTATGATAATAACGATTATATATTTCTTTATATAGAAAATTTTGACAATTAATGTATAAAAAGAATTAATTTCACCATACTTAACATGTATTGAAAATTATGTGTAATATTATTTATTTTTTAAAAATTTAAAAATAGAAGAATCAAAGAAAAAAATAAGAAAAAAGTTTCAAAGAAATAATTGTTAATATTAAGTAAATTTACAATCAAATTAAATAAAATAACAATATTTAAAAACAACATTAAATTGAAGTTTGTATTAGATGTAAACTATAATAATTAAATATTTGATTAAATTTGCATTATATAAGGTATACTATGGAATTAGTTTAATAAAACAAATTAATAAATAAATCATATAGAACACACAAGATATTAAAAATAAAAAATCAAAAAGAAATTGGGTGAATAGGTTATGAATAGTGATTTGATATCTTGATAAATATTATTATTTAAATTAAATTAAATAAATATCTGAGATAAAAAAAAAGATAAAAAAGAAAAAGAAAAAGCAATACACCTACAAGAAAATATGATATCTATATCGTATAATAAAAGAAAATGTATTCTGCCACATGGTGCTCCCGTAGAGCTCCATTTTATTAATTTTCCCGCTTTTTTTCCTAAAATAAGATAACTCTTATTTTGGTAACACATGTCATTAATTAATTAAATTAAAATTAATAAATAATCTTTACTATTCTACTTACCTAATATAATTTAAAAATATCTTTTGTGTACAATTAACTTTTTCTAAATATCAAAAAACTAAAATTTAAAAATACTGCTAATAGAATAAATTTTTATGTATAATCTTTGAAATAAAATAAATAATTTTATAAGTTATAAAAAATAAAAATTTAATAAAATAATAATCTTTTTCATATTCAGTAAAAAAATTTCGAATCGTTATCTTTTTTCATATTCGGTAAAATCTTGAACGATGAAAAAATTAAAATTATAATATAAACATCTATATCTATATCTATTTATATATCTATATCTATATCTTATAATAAAAGAAAATAGTTCTTGTCACATGGCGCACCTTTAAAGCTCCAATTTATTGATTTTTTCATCTTTTATTCAAAAATAAAATAACATTTATTTTGAAAACACATGCCCTCTAATTAATTAAATTAAAATTAATAAATAATCCTTATTATTCTTTTTACCTAAAATAATTCATAAATATCTTTTGTAAGACACTTTAACTTTTTTTTTTAAATATGAAGAAACTAAAAACTAAAAAAAATACTGATAATAGAATAAACTTTTATGTCTAATCCTTGAGATAAAATAAATAATTTTATAAGTTAGAATTTAAAATTTTAAGAAAATAATAATCTTCTTTTCATACTCGAAAATAAAATAAATTCTATTCAAACTTATAAGAGTATAAGGAATTATTATCGATTTGAAAATCTTGAACAATGACAAAATTATAAAATAAACAATATATATTAAAGTAAATGATGAAAAATATTATTTGACAAACCTGACTTTAATACTTGAAAACATAAAATAATTTATAATAATCATTTATTATTATTATCTTTTTAAAAATCTAACTCATGTAATACATGGGCAATATACTAGTTCTTATGATAAATTAATAATATATAGAAATTAGGAAAAACGAAATAGATATTATTGAGACTGATCCAAAAGGCCTAAAAGAGACCGAGTCTTTATGATACTAAAAACCTCACATTTTTTTTACTTATTGGATTGGGCCAAAAAACACATAGCCCAATTTTAACAGAATCTATATCTTATAATAAAAGAAAATGATTTTTTGTCACGTGATGCTCCCTTAAAGCTCCAAAATATTAATTTTCTCGCATTTTTTTACGAAAATAAGATAACTCTTATTTTGGCAACACATGCCATTTAATTAATTAAATTAAAATTACTAAATAATATTTATTATTCTACTTACCTAAAATAATTTAAAAATATCTTTTGTATACAATTAACTTTTTCTAAATATCAAAAAGCTAAAATTTAAAGATACTGATGATCGAATAAATTTCTATGTATAATCCTTGAAATAAAATAAATAATTTTATAAGTTAGAAAAAATAAAAATTTAATAAAATAATAATCTTTTTTTCATATTCAGAATTTTTTTTGAATTATTATCATTTTTAAAACCCTGAACAATGAAAAAATTAAAGAAATAATATAAACATCTATATCTATATCTATTTATATATCTATATCTACATCATATAATAAAAGAAAATAGTTCTTGCCACATTACGCACCTTTAAAGCTCCAAGTTATTGATTTTTCCATCTTTTTTTCTAAAATAAAATAACTTTTATCTTGATAACACATACCATTTAATTAATTAAATTAAAATTAATAAACAATCCTTATTATTCTTTTTACCTAAAATAATTCATAAATATCTTTTGTAATACACTTTAATTTTTTTTTTAAATATCAAGAACTAAAAACTAAATCTTTGAGATAAAATAAATAATTTTATAAGTTAGAATTTAAAATTTGAAGAAAATAATAATCTTCTTTTGATACTCAAAAATAGAATAAATTTTATTCAAACTTATAAAAGTATAATGAATTATTATCGATTTAAAAACCTTGAACAATGACAAAATAAAAAATATAATATAAACAATATATAAAAAATAACTACTATTCATAAATAATTAAAGTAAAGGATGAAAAAAATTATTTGACAAACTTGGTTTTAATACTTGAAAACATAAAAATTTATAATAATCATTTATTATTATTATTATCTTTTTAAAAATCTAACACATGTAATACATGGGTAATATACTAGTGATTCAATAATCAATAAGAATGATAGATTTAACACGTGTTATATCACAAATTATAAATAAGCATTTGATTCATTATTAAATATTACTAGTATATTACCCGTGTACTACACGGAATAGTTAAGTAACTTTTTTTCTTAAAACTATATATATATATATATATATATATATATATATATATATATATATATATATATATATATATATATATATGTGTATGTGTGTGTGAGTGTGTGTGTGTGAAAAATTATTATAGAAACTACAAATAAAATAGCATATTATACTGTTAAAGTGATTATTGAAAATATATAAAGTAGGTTACTAAATGTAAAATACATAATTAAAAATTAAATAATAACAAAAAAAGGAAAAAAAATTATAGAAGCTAAGAAGTCAAGGAAATACATGAGTTATAGACACAAATTTAAAATTAAAATCCAAAATAATAGGGGGATGTTTTATTTCCAAATTAATTTAATTAATATAATTATTATTTTAATATAGAAATTGTAGATTATACACATGTCTTATCCATGTTATGCCAATTGACATTCTAGATAAGTGCCAATTATCATCTATTAATCTATTATGTAGTTTAAAAAAAAGGTTTATTATGAAAAAACCAACATCTTTTTACATTTTTGCGTTTTCGTAATTCCATATTATTTTTTTTCCATAAAAGTCCACATATTTTTTTTTCTTTTTGGTTTAGTGAAATTTGGACATTAGAACCCGATTTTTCAGTTTTTAAAAACCCGATATACTAATTATAACCGGTATTTAATGTCCAAATTTCACTAAACCAAAAAAAAAGTTTAACTTGAGGACTTTTATGAAAAAAATAACATAGTGAGACGAAAATGTAAGAAACGTGAAAACGTGTTGGTTTTTTTTTTTTATGATAAACCTAAAAAAATTATTATAAACTATAAAACATAAGCCTAATATTTTGTAATTGTATTAATTGATGTTTAATGTTTATTACTTCAATTTATCAAATGTATAATTTAGTTTAAGTTGCATAATGCAGTCAATGTTTTATGTTTATTGAAATTTAAATGAACCGAAAATCCATTACGGATTTTAAAAACCAAAAAACTGCATTATAAAACAGTAAGCCAAAATTTGAAAATCGAAATCCAGAGTCAGAGATACGCAAAATATAAATTAAAATCGTTAAAATACTATATATAGCTAAAAATTTCTATCATAACAAATATAATTGTTTTAAAGCATTAGTTTATGAACTCGCAATGGATAATTTTTAAGAAAATTATTTGTTATATAAAAACTAGAGTAAATTACAATAATGTTCCATGTGGTTTGGTCAAAATTATGAATTTGGTCCTGGTCTTTAAAAATTGCATAAATGGTCTCTAAAAACACTATTTACTTGCAAAAATGGTCTCTCTTTCTCTTAACTTTTTTAAATGACGGTTTTGACTTTTTCTCAATAACAAATTTGGTCTCTCAGCTATGTAATTTATTTTTAGTTTTAGTCCTTATCATAAATTTCTATTTTTTGTTTAAATATTAAATGTTAACTTAAAATTTATATTGTTATTATTATTATTATTTATTTTTTAAAATATATTTATTTTATTATTAAATTTATCATTATTTTTACCTTTATATTTACTTAATTTACGTCATTTTTATATATCCAATATATTAATTAAAGTTTTATTTATTTTACATTTATTTGTAGAATTATTTATACATTTTTATATGTTTGCATCTAATTATAGAATTATCTTAATATTTTTTTATTTAATTATAATTAATAAGTTTCTATTTTTATTCTGGTTATTTTATTACATTGATATGTTTGATTTAATTATGAAATATACAAACCAAAATGTATCCAACTAAACAAAGTATACAATCCAAAATGTCTACATCTCGTTGAATCAAAACATATAAATGTTTATGTTAAGTTTATATAGTTTATATATTTTACATAAAAATTATAGTTAATTCGAAATGTATTAACGTTACAAAATATTTAAAATAAAAATGAATACATGTTAAGTTTATATATTTATTATTGAAAATAATAATTAAGTCGAAATGTATTAACGTAACAAAATATTTAACTAGAAAAGAATAAACGTTAAGTTTATATATTTTTATTAGAAATTATAATTTAATCAAAATGTAGTCAGTAACGAAATAGTTAAAACAAAATAAATAAGACACTAAAAATACTAAATTTCAAGTTAGCGTATTAATATAACAAAATATTAAAATGAAAATGAAAAAGATACTGAATTTGAATACAAACATATTGAAAAAAAAAAGATATTTAAATGAAAATGAATAAAACCTTAGTTTATATATTTTCTTAAAAAATATAATTAAATCAAAGTATATTAATGTAATGAAATAGGTAGATAAAAACATATAAAATATAAAAATGTATCATAAATGAAACACAAGCAAATTAATTTTTTAAATAATTAAATTGAATATATAAAGAAACATAAATAAAATATTCCAATGGGATAATTTTTAATAAAAATATAGAATAAATATATTTTCAAAAATAAAAATGCATAACTATTAAATAATAATTAATTTTTTAAATTAGCATTTAAAATTTAAACAAAACTAAAAATTAATAAAAAGGAATAATACTGAAAATAAATTACATAGTTGAGGTACTAAAATTTTTATTGAGAAAAATGGCAAAATCGTTATTTAAAAAAAGTTAAGAGAGAGAAGGACAATTTCTGTAAGTAAATAGTGTTTGAGGGACCATTTATGCAATTTTTAAAGATCAGGGACCAAATCCATAATTTCGACCAAACCGCAGTGGCCATTTTTGGAATTTACTCTAAAAACTATGTAAACTTAAAATTAAAATATATAAATATTAATTATTATAAAAATACAAGAATAATATTGTTATTTGTCGTAACTATTATTTATCTATCTTTTTATATATGTATATAGGTGAAGAGTAGTTACTTTTTTAACATGATACTAATTTTTTTCCCGCTGAATTAGGTATAGATGCACAAAAGTCGGATCACGGATTTTATCTGATCTGGTTTTTTGCGAAAAAAAACCAGGTTTAGATCTTAACCGGTTTTGGACCAATAAAAGTAACCCATGTGACCGGTTTTGGATTAAAAAAAAATAGAATTTTTTCAAAAGCCGGTTATGAAAAATCCCATTTTTTTTGGGCTTGACCATTTTTTAATAATCTTTTGATACATGTTTCATTTGTGTTTTTTATTTTTAATAAAATTGGGTTTTTTAAAATATTTATTATACATTTATAGCTTATAAGTTATAACCTCATAACTATAATTAAGATAATAAACTCCAAACAAATATAGTTTTACTCCAATCGAATATATTTATATTATATTTGATTATAAATACATAAAAACTTAATTTTAATAAATTAGTGTCCAAAATTGGTTTTTTGTTGGTTTGTGGTCCGGGTTTTTTTATAACCGGTAACGTACCCGGTAAAAAGATCCAATTTACCCAAAAAAAAAATGAATCCGGTCCGGTTAAAAAGAAATCCGGTTACATAAAAACTGGTTTCGAATTATATTTGAATCAAAATCAAATACTCGGATTTTTTATACACCTTGGTACCAAATCAAGGAGATCGGCCTATGGGTTATTGTTTATTGGGTCTGACATACGAAAAATGAAACAAATCACATAAAACAAATGAATGAGATGTTAATATGTGGACTTAAAAATAATGGGCTATTAAAAATGGCACACATGGGCTTTACATAGTAAGTAGCAAATAATGGGCTTTAGAAAATGGCACACTGGGCTTTACATTGTAAGTAGTAAATAATGAGATATCTCTTGTCACATAAGTCACGGTGTTTGGTATCGTAGAATCGAGAGAATGAAAATCAAGTGAGCTTTACATTTATTTGTATTATACGATGAGAGACTTGATTCTCAATGAAGAAAAACTGATATTGATGTAAATTATATTTTTTTCATTTCGTAACTAAGATAGATAGAATAAAAAACAAAGAGCAGAAATGAAGGATAGAAGACATCCGGTTCTCAAAAAAAAAAATCTTATTGGGAGTTGCATTTAACATCATTTTTATTTATTAGGATTTTGTCAAAAAATTTGTATTATCTTTAGGGGTAAATTGGTAATCTGAATAATAGAATGTAACTGTAATTTAAAATCTTAGGGGGGAGTTGGGTTTTTAAGAGGGTGTTTGGTTTTGCGTTATGAACGTGATTATTAGTTTAACGTAAATAATTGGTTTAAAGTGTTTGGATTGCATACGTTAATAAGTGATTATTTTCGTTTAGAGTTAATCTTACCACATATTTTCATAAGTTAAAAAATGTAGCTTATTTGTTTAATAAGTGATTATTTGGTTATTTTACAAGTAAAAACATAAATCCAGACACTTAAAAACTGATTATTTGATAATTATGATAGCAAACAGCAGAAGCTAAACCAAACACTACATTTCCGACAACACTTTTTGTTACAACTATTAATAGATTATTAGTTTCCAAAACGCTACAACACTTTTTCAAACGCAAATCCAAACACCCTCTAAAATCAACGAACCAAACGTCCCCTAATAGTTTTCTTTTATTTTTTATGTCAAGCATCATTAATGTGTAGCTATCATTCGTTAAAAGACCTTATAAGCATAAACGATTACAAAGATCATTCTATTCCACCATATGTTTGGCTTTCAATATAAAGATTAGTGATTTGAAATTTGCTTTTATTGTGTTTGGAAGTTTTTATTACAAAGATAAAGACATTAAAAGCTAAAAAAAATTCCATCAAATTTCGTGATTAAATTAATTCATCAATTGCTTTTAATTTCATTTCACGAGCCTTTGTATGGGTACACATATGCTGCCTAAAGGCAACACTTGATCCTCCTCTAGTGGGTTCGCTAATGCGTGTTTGGAGATCTTCATGTTTTAACTTACCTAAATGTGATGATGTAAGATTACTTGCATCTTTCAAAATTCGCAATCTTTAAAGCTATCGACATTAGGTCCAAATTTAGTAATCGATTTTTTACGTAAAACTTACGGTTTTTGGTATACTATACATAACATCAAACACATGAAAAAAAGCTTACCGAGTTAAAAAAGAAAAAATAAATTTAAGTGATAATTGTATTTCAAATACTTGTTTAAAGTTGATTTCTATTTTAGGCATTGAATGAAATTTATATCTTGAGAAAGATAACTTACTCTTAAAAAATTTCAGAAAGAATAATTATCTTCTAATGACTCAATTTTAGTGACATTTCATTAAAATGATTGAATTTACCACTTTTAAAATATTTTAAAAGTGTATTATCTTTATATGATTATAAACTTAGTTTGTTATCTAAAATAGAATTAGTCTTTTAAGTATGTTACCTTTGTATATAATTATCCATAGAAAGATATGCAAAGGCAGTCAAAGGTGCTTGGGATTGTTGATGATTGCTAGAACTTTAATATGGAATTTTACTATGCTTTACCAAAAGTGATTTCTGAGTTCATTTACTTTCCCAAATAGCAATGTGTTTTTCTTTCTTTTTATTCAATACCAATTACCAAATATATATATATTAATACTTTAAAATATTCTTCTTTTAACCCCTCTTCTTTTTCTTTCATTCATATTTTGCTTTCTTTGCATTGAGTTTGAATCAAAGTTAAAAAGAAGAAGCTTATGATCACTTGCTTTTGTGAATGGAATCATGCTGCTTTTAGTACTCCAGATAACATTGAAAACAACACAATTTTGTCTCATAAATTTGAAAATATTTGGCGTGACGAATCAGTTTCATTCCACGGTTTCTATAAACTTAAGACGAGTTGATGATAAGGTGATGATTTGTACAACGTATCTTTTACTTCATACATTGAGCACAGCTGTTTCTTACCTTTAGCATCTCGTTAAACTTGTCAGTTGTTTTGTTTCAATAAATATCTGTTATAAAAATATAAACGGATGAGTAAGTATTATAATGTAGAACAACAAAAACATTAAAATAGTATACGATAAGGTAAAATAGATGGTGTAAAAATCATGTTATTCCGAAGTGATTCCTCATGATAGCTAGGTTTTGTGACTTCCAAGAGATATATGTTGATTTGGTCGCTAAACGATATATAATATAAGATATTGGTTTATTTGATTCCATTTTGATAGAGATTGTGAAGAAAACAATACCTATAAAGAGAAAACACACGTCTAATTTAAGTGTATGAAATTTCATGTGTAAACTTATTTTTCTTTTTAATTTTACGTAGTTATAAAGATGATAATTTCAATTCATTTACTTAAGAATATGTTACTGTAATTTATTTATATTTATCTTTAACTGGTTAAAATAACGTCCAAAAGACTTGGATAATAATATATGAGACTAACTCAAGTGAGATAAAAATATAGCAAAATGTATTGTAACGTTTTCAAACCTTTTTGATCAGTCAACTCAATCCAATTAATTAATCAAACTAAACTTATATGCATCATTTGACATTTATTTGTTCCTATATAGTATTCATAATGTTATTCTCTTTTGTCCTAAGATAACACTATATAAGTTGTTATGATTACATGGGGTCGTTTGGTTGAAGATAAGCTTTTCAACACCTAAACTATTATTTTTTGGATCTTCACTTAATAAAATCTGAAACCGAAACAAAGGGTAACAATGTTATCCCTAATCGATTTTGTAATGAACAATCATAGAAAATAAGATGAATAGTAAAATTGTTGATTATAATTGTTGTTGTCATTATGATTGAATACGTCGTTACAATCAATTAGATTAATGAAGACATTAGGGATTTTTGGTAAGCTGGTCAAGATAAAGATTACAATTAATCTGTATAATCTAGAATGCTGACTAAGATTAAGGAAGCTAATTTACTCATTGATAATCAATTGTAAAAATAATTAAAAAATATCATTATCATTAAAGATCTTTAAATAGATTTGTATATTTAAATATACCACTATTGAGTTATGTTATAGCTAATGATTTTCAAGTTAAGAATTTAAAAAACAACATATTTAAAGCATTGGTGTTTATAATAAGTTGAATACTATTGAAATAAATCTATATTTACTAATAAAGCAAGATGTTCATCGCCACATGTCATTTGCTTTATACAACAAAATTTTATGTTCCCGCCTAATTTCCTAAATTAGTGTTTCCATATATACAATTTATTTAATTGGTTTAAAATTAAAATGATAACCTTTTACTAATTTATCCTTGTAACGATAATTATGGTAATTCGACATATTTTTAAAAGTATTTTAAATTTAAATAATAAAAATTATGTCAAATCATTAACATTGTCTACACAATTCATATAATTATATTTCAATTTATACTTTTTATATACACTCAATTAAATATTTTAATGTATCCGAAAAAAAATTGTTTCCTTTAAAATTTTCTTATAAAATTTTACTTTTAATATACTCTTAATTTATTTTCATTGAAAATATTATATATTTTTTAATATTAAGTTTCAATTAATTATGTAATCTTTATTAATCTATTATCTTTATATATTAAGGAGAACAATTTCATGTGTCGCTCTTCCAGTATACCAAATTTAATATGGTTATCTAATAAAAATATATTTTACATTATTATCTGACGTATTTTATGTGTTTATCGATATGAATCATAAAATAAGGTTAAATATATTATTATCATATCTATATTTATTTACACATCTAATTAAAAATTTTTATTTGTTTATAAATTTATTAAACTATACCAAAAATAGATACATATAATACAATAATTATCAAATGTTTGAAAAGTGAAAACTAAATTAGTAATAATATATTACATAAATATATATAACTATGTAATATACAAACTTAAATCTCAGCTTTAAATTGATTAAAAATACATAAATTTATAAATAAAAAGTCTAAAAGAATCATAAAAAATAACAACTACTCATATCCATTTAAAAAGTTAGAAAAATATTACTTATGACAAGTAATAAGAATAATATTTTTATTTTATAAAAATAATTAATACTTGTATTTTTAATTTATACTTTATATTATTATATTGTTTTATATAAATAACTTTTATTAAAAATATCCACGTAAGTCAATGAACTAGTTATTAATAAACTAAAGCATTCGACTTAAAAGCCGATTTGGTAATTAATTAATTAATTATATATATATATAAAAAAAGTACCCAAATTCAAAAAAGATGATGGAGATCGATGCATTTCATCGTTAATCGTGTTTATCTATGCATTGTGTTAAAAAAACACATTTAACAAAAAATACACAAATTCATTTATGCATCGTGTTCAACTTGTTCATCATTCTTTTATGCATCGTGTTTGTCGTTCATATTCTTCATTAAGCTATGCATCATGTTCAACTTGTTCATCATCCATCTATGCATCGTCATTGTTCATCATCCATTTATGCATCATCATTTTTCGTTGTTCATCGTTAATCATCCATATATGCTTTGTCATTGTTCATCATCCATCTATGCATTATCATTTTTTATCGTTCATCATCCATCTATGCATCATGTTCTTCATAATTATCATCGGTTACCTCTCTTGTTCATATTCATCATCATCGTTGTTCATCGTTAATCTTCGTATTCAAATCATAATCACTAAGAAAATCATGAAGAACACGATTAGAGAGAAAGAGAGAGAGAGAGAGAGAGAGAGAGATGAGGAAGAAAATGAGGAATGTAGTTAATATTAGATTTTAATTCAAAATGTAACTCCTACTTATCATTTAATGATTTTTAGAAATAAATTAATTATCATGTCTTTAGTTTTTCCTAAATGCCCTTTGTGCACCCTTGGTGGATTATCCGATGCACAAAAGTGCCTCGAGGTGCCCCGATGCATAAAAGTTCTCAATTGAACCTCAATATATATATATATATATATATATATATATATATATATATATATATATATATATATATATATATAGGGTTGGGTTCCGGTAAGAACCCTCATTACCGTAAGAACGTGAGAACCTCTCTAAAATTTGTGCATTTAATGTTAAAATTTATACATTTGATAAATTGATGCATTTGATATAAAAATTTACGCACATCATGATAAATTTGTCCACTTTATGTACGAATTAATGCATTTGACAAAATTTGTGCATTTAATGTTCAAATTTGTGCATTTAGTGTAAAACTTGATGAATTTAAATTTTAAAGATAATTTAATGTTAGATTTATTAATATTGAAAACCAATAATGATTTTAAGTTATAAATTTAATTTTTAAATTTGTGCATTTGATATATAAATTTGTGCATTTTGGAGTGTTCTCACGTTATCACAGAATTGAAGGGTTCTTATGTGATCCCAACTCTATATATATATATATATATATATATATATATATATATATATATATATATATATATATATATATATATATATATATATATATATATATGAGTTCCATGGAGTCCAATATTAGAGTGGAGTCCTATAGTCTCATATTAAATGCATATGTTCAATGTTCTGTTTAATGCAAAAATGCAATATACAAGTGTTCAAAAGTGCATTATGGTCGACGAGTTTACATCATTTGAAGTTCATTACTATAAAAAAAATTATATTTCATGAAAGAGTACAATAGTTAAACAATATGCACATGTGAACTGATAATACATTTTTTAACATGTGCATATTGTATTTTTGCATGAAATATACACTTTTTATTGTAATGAACTTCAGAAGATGTGAAATGATCAATAATAACGCACTTTTAAACATATTTGTATTGTACATTTGTATTAAATATAATATTTTATCGTAATGAACATGTACATTTAGTATGAGACTCTAAGATTTCACTCTAATTTGAGACTCCATGGAACTTGTGTGTGTGTGTGTGTGTGTATGTGTGTGTGTATGTATGTATGTATGTATGTATGTATGTATAGAGAGGGGGTTCAATGGAGAACCCCCATGAATTGAAGAACCTCCATGCACCACCACAAATGCATTACAATTCCCGGCTTTCCGCGTGATGCATCATTATTTCCACGTAATGCATTAAATTCCCGCGTGATGCATCGACTTCCTGCGTGATGCCTTAAGATTTTTGCATTATGCATCACTTGATCCAATGACTATAAAGTGGTTCCCCGGTTTTCCGATGTATATGAGTTTTCCATTGAACCCAACGCTATATATATATATATATATAGTTCGAGATAGTACCACTTATATGCAGCGCACCAGAATGTACCACATTTATAAAAAAATTAATTTTTTTTCATAAACATGTTTTAATTAACATTATAAAGATCATATGAAAATTTCACATACATAATGTACCACCTATTTCTTGTACTGTCGGATAAAGAATTAGGATATCAGATTATCCGAATATCCGACAATTCATATTTTTTAAAATTAAATTAAATATCTAAAACACAAATTCATATATCTAAATACATATTAAAGATAAATATATAAATTAAAATAATAATAAACACTCAATATTATATAGATAATCAATACAAAAGATATATAAAGTTATTTTAAATTTTTTTTTTTTTTGGATTTTCGGATGTTTCGGATATACGAAAATCAAAAAATCTAGAATTTTACTATCCGAATCTGAAATTTTGGATATCCGAAAATCTGGATTTCCAAAATGTCGGATCGAATTTTCGGATTTTTATTTCGAATGCTCGAATTCAGATGTTTATAAACATCCTTGTTAGTTAGCATGGTTTGTACTATTAGTGTGTTAAACATGATTCTTATCTAGCAATTGCATAACACGCTTGATTATTTAGTATGGTCTGTATCAGTAGTGTGCCAACATGATTCCTATGTAGCAATAAAATTGTAAATAACTTACAGTTTTTTCTTATTACATATGACTTGTAATCGTGCATCGCAACGAGTACAATATGATGGTATTAACATTTCTTTAATTCTTGTGAAGGGACTCAAAATCAATTTGAGATGGTTTGACACGTTGTTTGCTACATACAAAATACTTGTCAGTGACGACCCCTTTCTTGCCAAGAGAACCAGTGGATTTCCTAACTTCAAACCTAGCGTTCGCCAAATATGCTTTGTAAAATTAAAATGCATCAGCAACAGACAGAATTCTGGCATATATACGGTTTGTCATCCACTTCGAGACTACTACTTTGTGGCATTAGGCAAATATGATCAACTACAGCATATATATTCTTTACTGTATCATCTATGTAGCAGATAATCAGTGCAAGATGCAAGGTTATTCTAGACTTTATGTTTACAGGTTAAAAAAATACGAGACTAACATGATGTCCTACTAAACATACATTTGCACGAACTAGTGAAAATTGAATCTCTAGGGACATCATAGCGTCATCTGCATGTTCTCGATATTCATCATTATTTGAATGTTTAAGAGATTCATCGTTTCCTATTGCATCGGCTTCTTCAGTGACAACATCATTATTATCTCCGACGATGTCATATCGATTGTTAACAAATTGGATCATGGTCGACTCCATGTAGGGGCGATGGTGGCAATGACGGTGGTGGTTCTAGATCTTAAGACGGAGGGAGAGAAGGATGCTGAAAATTTTTAAGTTTGGAAATGAAATGAGAGTGAGAGATGGAGGGAGGTGGCTGGAGAATATTTAGGGTTAAAAAAATAGGAGAGAAAATTTTTTATTTTTCCCAAAATACCCTTAGGTTCTCAAGTTCTCATGAATGTTAACCCTTCTACATACATACATATAATGGACCCCCCATATTCACCCCGGTTGATAAAAAAAAGCTATAAAAACAAGGTTCTTTTGAAGTTTGTTAGAGTGTTAGCTAATACACCCCTGTTGTTTAATAAGGTAACCGGGGTCCTTTACTTTTTCTTATACACCCCAGTTGTTTTTATAAAAACCGGGGTACAAAATCCAACATTTACCCGGTTGTTTAACAAAATGACCAGGGTCCTTGACTTTTTATTATACACCCTGGTTGTTTAACAAAATGATCGGAGTCCTTTACTTTTTCTTATACACCCAGGTTGTTTTCAAAAAAACCGGGGTACATTACAACATTTACCCGGTTGTTTAGCAAAATGACCGAGGTCCTTTACTTTAACTAAAACATTTATATCTTATTGTCTTATTCAATTCATTAAAAAATGGTCTTTGGCCTAGTGGTAGCAAGGTGTTAGAGGGGACCCTAAGGTTGTGGGTTCGAGTCCCATTGTGGACAAAATGTGTAGATTTAGGAGTAAGATTAGATGGGTGTGTGAGTTTTGTAGTACAATATATATATATATATATATATATATATATATATATATATATATATATATATATATATATATATATATATATATATATATATATATATATATATATATATATATCTATGTGTGTGTGTGTGTGTATACATAAGTGCCAGAAATTGTTAAAAAAACAAAAAAAAAACATTTGAAACCCGGTTCCTTACAAAACAACCAGAGTCTATTTGTATTTTTTTTAGTTCCATATAAGCCTTGGAACCCCGGTTATTTTGAATAAAACAGGGGTCTATATACATATGTACCCCGGTTGAACGACCGGGGTCCTTTACATTCGGAATAGACCTCCCCCCTTATCAACCTCGGTGCTACAACCTGGGTTTATTATCATTTTTGACCGGGGTCCATTATGCTTTTTGTAGTAGTGATTATGCTTTTTGTAGTAGTGATACATACATACATACATACATACATACATCATGTATGTATAAACACCATCGAAACTCGACAAAAATCCATGTCATATGATCATCATGAGTGGCAATATCGTATAATATTAGTAATAACACATGTCATGAGATTACACAATCACTAGTAACTAAAACTTGAATACAAACATTACCAATTTCTTGTACTGTCGGATACATACAACTGTAATCACATACATAACGCTAATATCAAGGTCCTTAAAATAGTGATGATGTCAACATACAATCTGAATGAAGTAAGAATCCTTGAAGGTAGATAATTTCTCCTACTTTTTGTCTGGTATTGGCAACCCTATTATTTGACTCCCTAAGATACATATTAGACTAAAAAACATAAGCTAGAAGCTTGTGAGTACACAAGGATTACACTCTGTCGATAAAGCACAACCACATAGAACATAACAATCTCATTACACTCACTTATATGACCATCACTTATCCATGATTTATTCACCATGAAGCATGAGATCCAAAAGTACAATCACATCACCGGTGGGGTGAAGGCCCTCCCCCACATGCTAAGAGACCGCACAGAATATTGTGAAACACTCGTCCTAATTATTTTAAACTTTTACCCAAGATCTGAATAAACTCTCAGCAAAATACGGGACAACTAAAATTTTTTTTTTGTCAATACAACATAAGGATAATAATGGCATCATCAAAATACATCACATGCAAACTTATTAGGTTGACTGATCAGTGATATTAATCACTTATGTTTTTGTGTGTTTTTGTTATGTTTTAGTGTGTTAAATGCAAGAAAAGTGGTACTGCTAATGTAGTTTATTTGTTGCAGTTGTTTGGCAAGAAAAGTAAGCAAATGGGTAGCTGGCAGAGTGAAAAAAGTACTGGGCGTCCACGGCAGCGTACCAGACGTCGAAGGAGCGTCCGTAGTGGGTGATTACAGAAGCTGAGCGTCCTGAAGGCAGGGTGCGATGTTTTGGCCAGCGTCCTGGACGCTGGGGTCGACGCTGGTGCGCCAGTTGCTATGGGAGCAGTGCTTTTGAGGGAAACGGTTACCACATTTGAGAGGTTCGCAGGTTTTGCTTGACATACACACAGAGAGGGCAGTTTCTAAGGGTGAACAAGAGGAGAAAACAACAAGAAGGATAGTGGATTAAGCATTTCGGCATCCAATTCCTTGTTTATACATTGTTGGTAGTTAGTATATTTTCATTTATGTCAATCGTTGTTTGTGTGCTAATCCAAGCTATGCTTGGCTAAATACATTGCGGGGTTTGTTCTTAAGTTTACATATTGTGGCATGAACGAATGTTGAGTTGATTGCAGTTTCTATTTATGCTTAAAAGGGTTGTGGATCATACTTGTGAATGAATGAATGGTTGTTAAACAATGAGTATTTTATGTAACAGTGTATAATGATATCATTAGTTGTGCTAACTCAGTATAAAAGGGACAGACAATTAATTGAATCGCATATGCTGTCATAAGAATATTGATTGTGGAAACTAATTCATTTATATGGAAACCGTTATTTGGAATGTATTTGAATGAATGAACTTGATTAGACAATGGATGTGTATGGAACAGTTTATATCAACATCATTGGTTGTACCAACTTCCTATGAGGGAGAAAGACAACGAATTGAGTGATATACGTTGTCTCCAGAGCATAAATTGTGGATTCTAGTTTGTTCCCATTAAATTGTGTCTGTAGCATTCTGAATTGCCATGATATGTATAACAAGAGAGCAAACACCCATTCTCCCCAAGTGAAACTCTTTAATTCAATTCCTTTATGTTAGAACGCAATAGCAGTAATCGATAGTAGTTTGTTAATTAAAAGCAAATGATCACAATTTCAATCCAAACAATCTTTAAAGCTAAGTTAACGACCTGACTTTTCCTGTGGATTCGATCCCACTTACCCTATCTATATAGTGTGTTTGGGTTATTTTTGATACTCATACAACTGGGTCCATCAAAATGGCGTCGTTGCCGGGGATTGACAGCGCTTGTTAAATTTTGGACTAACTGTTTCTGTAAATACTCTTGTTTATAGTAGCTAGTTATTTCTTTTCTTTTGTTTTATTTATTTTAGTTAATTTTAATTACTTTTATTTCTCTCAACATTCTGAACAGCAAGTTCAGAATCTTCACGTTGTGTGTGTGTATATCAGGTATATGCATACTCGTCATTCTGGGAGAACCTCTCCACTGCAATACGAGACAAAGATAGAATGGTCTGCTCGTTCACTAAGAAAGCTACATAAAGGATATTGGCATATTGGTGAGCCTAGTGGTAATCCAAGTACAACGGAGACATCCGATTCAGAAGAGCAATCTGTACATTCAGAAGCATCTGAGAGTGATACTGAACTCAACGTAGATATGGGGGATGACAGGAGGACTGTGGAGTCCTATTACAGACCGGGTGATGTCCCTGATATGTCACCTATCTAGTACCCTGAAGTTGAGAATGAGCCAGAGATAAAGACTCACTTGTTTAGCATCATTCCTCAATTTCATGGAACGAAGAGCGAAGAGCCTTATGATCACCTAGCCGAATTTTCAGCTATTTGCAAGGCTAATAGAGTACAAAGGCTACCCGTGGATACTCTTAAATTGAGATTGTTCCCTTTCTCTTTGAAGGACAAAGCCAAACATTGGTTCACTTCATTGCCTGCGAAAAGTATTCGTAATTAGGAGGAGATGAAGAGGGCTTTCCTCAATGAGTTTTACTCAATCAGTAAAACCACTGAAAAGAGGAACAATATTACTAGCTTCAAGCAGAAACCGGGGGAGCAATTCCATGAGGCATTCGAGAGATTGAATGAGATGTTACGAGCATGCCCACATCATGAGGTGCCTAAGTGGATGCTACTGAGGAACTTCTTTGACGGTATTAGTCAGGAAAGTAGAAACATGATCACAGCAGCTTCGGGTGGTACATTCTTGGCTAAGGAGCATGACGAGGCTTGGGAACTATTAGCGTAGTTGGCTAAGGGGTCTAAGGTACAAGCTGGGTCAGATATATCTATTGGAGTCCAAGTTCTGGGAATTGATAACGCTTGGAAAAGAGATGTCAGATCAAATATGGAGGCTTTGAGCAAAAAGATGGATGTTCTGATGAGGAAGGAGCAGATTGAACATAGAACTCCTGTGATGTGTGTCTCGTGTGGGGAACATACTCATACATCAGAATTTTGCTACCATGTTCAAGGGGAGCAAGCTGGTGAGATTTCTGGATTTCGACCACAACAAGATAGGTTTGACCTTCACTCAGAAACTTACAATCCTGGGTAGAGGCGTCATCCTAACTTTCGTTGGAGAGAAGATCAGAGGGTTGAGGAATATGCAAAACCCAGATTTGACCAAGGGAATAGATACTCACAGAATAGGAACTTCTATGGTGGTACATCATCTGGTACTAAGGAAGAGAAGGAACCAGCAGTTCAAGAAGCTCCAAAGGACTCGAAGATGGATCAACTCATGGATTATCTGAAGCAACAATCATATGTTCAGACTAAGTCAATGGCCAGTTTGAAAAAGCAGATGGGGCATATCGCAGATCAACTCACGAAAGGATATGAAGGTAGATTGCCAAGCAATACCCAAGTTAATCATTCTCATTCCAAGGGTAAAGAGAAGCAAAAAGTACATGAAGTGGAAGAGCTGAATGAAATTAGTGAGCTGCATAAGGTGACTACTTTACGTAGTGGAAAGAAGGTGGACAACAAAGTGGTGATGCCGGAAGTGGAAGGAATGGAGAGTGATGTTGAAGAGGTAATCGATGATGGAAAATCAATCCCACATTCAGAATCTGAGAGAGAGGTCAAGTTGAAAAAGAAAGTTCAGTTTGAAGAAGTTGTAGTTGAAGAGGAAGAGCAACCAAGGCCTGAACCAATACGTCCATATGCATCAGCACTAGAGAATCCGAGCAGGCCAACTCTTGAAAAGAAAGGGCCGCAGATAGAGGACCTATGGGAGACGTTCAATCAAGTGAGGATCAACATTCCGTTGGTGAAAGCATTGCAGCAAGTTCCAGCTTATGCTAAGTTTTTGAAGGACTTGTGCACTCAGAAGCGCAAATTCCACACGGCTTTGCCAAAGAAAATCAATCTCACGCAGTAGGTAAGTGCCGTAGTGTCAAGTTCATTGCCAACAAAGCTTTGGTTAATCCGATCAGTTCATCGATGGTCGGCAAGTATGATGGTCCTAATGATGATCCTACATGTATTTCGTGTATATCTGACCGGTGGATTTAAAAAACCTCGCGAATCTCTGTTACCATTGTTGAAGTTAGGATTAAGAAAGCATTGTTAGATTTGGGAGCGAGTGTTAACATACTCCCTGGAAAATTATTTGATCAGCATGACTAGGAAGTCTGAAACCCATTGATGTGGTGTTACAGCTAGCTGATCGATCTACTAAGATTCCAAGGGGCATGTTAACCTATGTGATTGTAAAAGTTGAAGATTTCTATTACCCGGTGGATTTCTTGTTTTGGATTCAGATCAAAGGAGTCGGGACAATCAACCCGCAATCATTTTGGGCAGACCATTTTTAGCCACCATAAACGCTCAAATAAATTGCAGGACGGGTGTCCTAGACTTAGCCTTTGGGAATAGAAAGTTGAATGTTTTTAATGTTTTTAATGTTGTCCCTAACATTTCTTGTGATTCAGAGTGCTATTTGATTGACTATATTGATGAGTTAGCAGGATCCAATATGTACTGTCATGCCAAGAGCAGGAAGCAGTTGAATGAGGGTGGTTGATGAGTTTAGAGGAGATGGTTGGAGGAACAAAGCAGAATAGGTAACCTCCATGGTCGTTAAAGTTTGAGAAGCTACCCGAAAATCTTCCTGAGTCAATGAAACCTTCTCTAGAGCAAGATCCTGCTTTGGAACTTAAAGCCTTACCTACCCATCTTAAGTATGTATTTTTGGGGCCACATGAGAGCTTGCCGGTGATTATAGCTTCAGATCTGTCGGAGAAGGAAGAAAGAGCATTAATTGAGGTGTTGGGAAAGCATAAGGCGGCCATGGGTTAGACAATCTCTGATCTCAAGGGGATAAGTCCTACGATTTGTATGCATAGAATCATAACTGAGGCTGACATTAAACCCTCAAGCGATGCACAGCGAAGGCTAAACCCAAATTTGAGAGAAGTGGTGAAGAAGGAGGTGCTGAAATGGTTGGATGCGGGTATCATTTATCCCATTTCTGACAGCCAGTGGGTCAGCCCTACACAGACCGTGCCTAAAAAGTCCGGGATAACAGTGATTAATACTGAGGATGGTCAGATTGCAACTAGACCAGTAACGGGCTGGAGGGTCTGCATAGACTATAGGAAGCTGAATGCGGCCATATCAAAGGACCATTTCCCTCTACCTTTCATAGACTAGATTGTTGAAAAGTTGGCTGGGCAGAAGTACTATTGTTTTCTGGACGGTTATTCGGGGTATAATCAGATCCCTATCCACCCCGATGACCAAGAGAAGACCACGTTTACCTGTCCTTATGGGAACTCTCACGAGACTAAACTCGTCCATCCAAGTAATTGGATGGTTTAAAGGCTTGCTACACGTGCTAAGTGTAGTCGTGTTCCTTACGAAAATGATTGTTTTTATGTTGTGTTAATTTTGTATTAGGGTAAGGGCTATCGTCCCCCTCGAGTCGTGCGATGCTAAGTCCCAGGATACGGACCCCTTTCCCCTTGAGGATTGGATTTACTTGGTTATTGCGGAACCAGCGTTCTCACTTTGCCAATAGGTTAGATTTAATTTGGAAATGAGCGGGAGTGTCAGTTATTGAGTAAGTTGGGAGTTAGAGAGGTTTTGGTGCAAGTATTGAAGGAGTTTGAGTAGCAGCGTCCTAGTGAGCGTCTAGGACGCCGAAATTAATTTTGAAACAGAATGGTAGCGTAGGCTAGACGCTCGTTGAAGGGTTCAGATGCTACAATAACGTTTAAAACATTAAGTCAGACGCTAACGTGCAGTTTCAAAACGCGCACAAGTGCGCGACGTCTTAGTGAGCGTCCTCGACGACAAGAGAAATTCCAAGATAGAAGGATAATGTCCTTGGGACGCTTAAAATAGCCGCATCGACGCTCGTTCACCGTCTGGGACGCCGTATAGGACGCTATCTCACTTTCCTCCATTTAAACTCCTCTTTCCGCGTCATTAATTCACACCTACCGTTTCTCTTTCACTCAAAAACGCTCTCAAGCCCTCTTCAGACGCTAAGCGGTTTCTGCCATTGTTGTTGCCATTTCTCGCACATTTCCTACGTTTCGTCGATCTAGTAACTGTCTTGATTCTCATTCTTGCATTGTAATGTTTCTCTTGTTCTTCGCGAACGCTGTTAGGACGGATACTATGTTTGAATGGTTTTTGGCGTTGAATGTGTTGATCATGTGTGTGTAGAGTGCATTCTTCCTATATACATGCATTTCATGCACATTTGAAGTTTAGGGAAGTTAGGGTTTACATTTTCGAAGCTAGGGTTTACTTTGAGTTGTATGTGTTGTGGGTAACTTGGCAATGAGGGTTCAGTAACCGAGTGTGTGTGCTAACTGAGGTAGTCAAATGGGTGTGCAAGTCATTTACTGTTAGTTCTTAGCCTATGGGTTTTCTTGGTTGTTATGTATGTTAGGGCTCAAGAAATCAAGGAATCAACGTACTCCTCATGTCTAAGTTTGGGAGGGGTTGTCATCCTGTGTGATTGGATAGATAAAACATGTAGCGTTGAGGCATTGTTTGTGAATAGTCGTTGGGAGCTAGTATGTAAGAACCCTAACGATTACGACATTCTAGGACGTGATTTTTGTATATGTGTGTTGTGTCTGCATTGCACTCTGTTTGACACATTTTAGGTGTTCACTTCATGGGATGTTAGTGCAATACATCATCTCGTACATCACATCTGACATGTACTTCATACCCTTTTCTTCAGCATCATGACACGTGCTTCTGCTAGAAAGAGAGCAGCAACACCAGTCACCAGGAAACGGGCGAAGCGGGTCTCCTCATCCTCATCTCACGCAACACCAGTATCCCAGCCCACACCAACACAGCCTGAAACTATTTTGGTAGATGATGATGTACACTTTTATTTGGAGCGGGATGTTAATCTAGAGGAGTTTAAAGATTACGGTGTGATAGACTGTTTCCGTAAGATGGGTTAGATGGAGGCAGTTGAATGGAAGAAGGATGTGATATATCCTGAGGCATTGCGGGAATTCATTGCAACTGTTAAATGAAGGAGGGACGTTACCCAAGGGTCATTAGTATTGCAGGCTATAGTAGGGGGGCATGAGATCGAACTCACAGCTGAAAAGATACAACAAGTGATGGGTTTCGATAATGGGGTTGATCGTGAGGACGTCCCAGTTCAATTTGAACTCTAGGATGAAGAGAGCATGAAGGAGGTTCCTGTTGTTGATCCTGATATGTGGAAGATGTACCTCACCAACATCTTTGAGCTAACCCCTATTCAGGCCAAGAGATACACCACTTTCCACAGGAAGGATTTGAAACCTCTTGCCAAGGTTATCTGGAAGCTTGTTTTATATAACATCCTACCCCGCAATCCAGATACCACAAGTATCAAGGTGAAGGAGGTCTTCGTTGCCTTGTTGACTGAGAGGCCCTTGATTTCGCTGGCTCATTTGTGTTTGCATAACATATGGAATTTGATTCTTTCATCCCATAGAACTAAACTCGCCCATGCGAGGTTGTTGTCTGATTTATTCGATCTAATGGGGGCCCTCCCACCAAAACCAGCATATCTTTCCATTCCGTATAATGAACGCTGCTTTACCAAGGCATTGTTCAGGAGGATGTCTTTTATCCGTGCAGGGAGTTTTTCAATTATACGAGATCAAGCTAACAAGTTCGAGACAAAATTAGCCAGGCCACATTCTCCTACCCCTGAACCTCAGTACCACATTGGTTCTTCATATGCTCTCCCTTCCACATTCACGGATGATTTCATCAAAGCAACAGAGGAGCTTGCCACGTTGGTGACTAAGGTTTATCAAACACTTCAAACAGTGGTGCTGCCGGCATTAAAAGCCAACACTGAAAAATTGGACCAGTTGACTGTTTTGGTAGCTGCCACCAGAGAAGGGGAGCACAACGTGACTCCATCACAGGAGCCAGAGCCACAGCCGGAAGAACATCAAGGGGAATCAAAGGAGCCTCCACTACCAGGTGGACGTGGGTTCATAATTGGCCTTGGATGTACCCCGTAACTATTTGGGGTGTAGTGTTTACATGCCTTAGATTTGATAGTTGGATTGTCCCTAGAATACTAAACAATGTTTGATGTTTTTTGTGATGGGAAATACCCTGTGTGGTACAGAACAATATGGTCTGTATTAGTCACTTTAACTCTCTTCCCTCTCCCTACTTTCTTGGGCGTTCTGTTTATTTAGGTGTTATCTGCTATAATATGTTGTGGTTGCTTTAAGTCGTGTCCCTATTTGCTTATTGAGTGGGTGACTTTGTGATGAGGACATCACTTCCCTCTAAGTTGCGGAGGGGGTGTCCAAATTTTTTGTTTGTTTGTGTTGCACACATGATTGTATGACAGGGAATAGAGGCTACCTCTATAGTTGTTTTGGACTACAAGGTATACTCACAGGAAGCTGTGTGTTGTTAACTAACTGGTTCAACATTGTGGTTTTCTTGTGTTTGTTATTGTATAGCAGGTGCACCATGTCTGGGTCATCATCTCAGAGAGTGAAGAGCATAGCCAAGAGGAAGAAGACTACACCAACAACACAAGTCATCCGTCCTCCAGTTGTATGGGACCCTACCAAATCTCCGTCTGAACATGACGAACGAATCAGAGCTGAGCTATTCATGGAGAAATGGGGGAGAGGACAACAAGTACATATATGAAAATAAATTGGACAGGGACGAATTTGGCAACTACGGTGTGGTGGAGTTGTTCAAGACCCTAGGATGGGGAAGAGGTGTTGGATATGGGGGGAGAAGAGTTATATCCATTTTTCGTTGCGGAATGGATGTCTAATTTGAGGCTAGGAAGAGGCAATGATGATTGTAATTTCACGCTGATAGGTAGAGTGGGGACTCAGGAGATTAGGATGACGGCTACAGATGTGAGAGAGATTTTTAAAGTAGACACAGGCTGTGTAAGGGACGGAGAGAGGCAGGCATCTGTTTATAGGACTCAGGGTAATTTAGCTGGGATAGGAATGATGGACTCGGAGGTTTGGCAAAGGAAAGTAATGGCAGCATTTGATCTTCAACTGGAGCAGGTGTCAAGATATAAGGAGTTCAGAAGGAGCGACTTGCAACCGATGGCGAAAGTACTCCATAAGATCTTGATCACTAATATCCTACCAAGGTCTGGGGATCTTAGTAAGGTGAGGCTTAAGGACGTGAGCATCATCCATGCTCTATTGACAGGAGAGGAGTCGTTGTCGTTTGCTTGGATTATAATGGACGATTTATAGAACATGTACAACACGCGAGAGAGACGTGTAATTCCTCATATGTGGCTGTTATCTAAGTTTCTGTAAGTAAGAGGGGCTGTTGTTGAGACCGCTGCAACAAAGATCATCAAGGAAAGTAGTTTGTGGATTAAGGCCAGCTAAATGAAAAACATTATGTTGAGAGAAGCGGATGAGGGGTACGAGATATATGATACTGAAAAGAAGAAGGGAGTGGTGACGCCATATCCTAAAGAGGAGGGGACAGAAAGGCAGCAGAGTAGAGCTGTCAGGAGAGGTGAAGCAGGTGATTTGAGCAATATTGTGCAGATGCTGTCCAACTTGAGCACAGAGATGACTAGTATGCGAGGTGAGCAAAGAGAGAGGTGGGAGAAGCAGGATAGGATGATAGAGGAGAAGTAGAGGCAAATTAACTGGTTGCAGTCAGAGGTAGGAGCACAAAGAAGGCAATTGGATGACATCTATTTGGGTGTGAGAGCAGGCACGTTTCTTGATGCGTACCTGTACAGCCAGCAGTGGCAGTATGCTGATGAGGTGCGACATTACACAGATTACAGAGCAGATCTGCCTTACACACCATTGAAAGGTATCAGACTCCAAACTTTGAAACCATTGCAAGGGGCATGGGCAATCCAGTGGGTCATCCTGCTTTGGCACCGTTCCATCAACCTTCATCTACACCACAAATTCGAGACCAGCAGGGATTTGCAGCATACTTTAGTGGTATCTTTGGTAGGGGTGTTCAAAAAATTCCGAAACCGAAAAACCGATACGAAAAACCGGAAAACCGTTCCGATTTGAAGTTAACCGAACCGAATTTTTAATCATTTTTGGTTTGGTTAACCGAACCGAAAAAAACCTTCGGTTTCGGTTTCGGTTTAGGTTCACAATTTTGGTGACGGACGGTTAACCGAAAAACCGAAAAAAATTTAATTTGTATATATTTTAACTTTTAGACTTATAAATATTAACATTTATCCCAACAATAATTCAAAATTTTAGCTTATTTATTAGTTTACATTAATTGTTAAATCCAAAACTACAAAAAAACTACACTAGAACAATTTAATTTATAAAGATTATAAACTAGTTTTCTTGTTTCTATTAGATTTTTAAAGATAATATTTAATCTTTTAAAGATATTATATAGATAATTTATAGTTTTATGCATCGCCATTATTATCTTTGGCATTTAAAATTTTTAGAAATTATTTGTTGGAATTTTTTAATTTGAAATTTAATTTATTAATTAAAAAAATGGTTAATTGGTTAACTGAATAACCGAACCGAAAAAACCGGTTAACCGATTATCGGTTAACCAGTATTTTCGGTTTAGGTTTAGGTTTACGAATTTCTCGAACCGGTATCTCCAGTTAACCATCCGAAATGCAATTTCGGTTCGGTTAACCATCCATGAACACCCCTAATCTTTGGGCCACCATCATAGAGAGGAACCGCAAAAGATGCTCTAATATCTGGTACTTTCATTTCATTTCTGTTCTTTCAAGTTTGTTGCATTCTTAGCTTTTAAGTTATCTTTAGGTTGTTTGATTTCAATTACGCATGGCTGTAGTTTAGTGGTAGTATCTGGATCATTCTTGGCTTCTTACATTTAGATTATCTCATGCAAGTATTAGAATAAGGGTGCAATGAGGTAAGTGGAGTGGATTTATAGCTTTAAAGGTTGGAAATTTTGATATGCTAAAAGGTGTGTGCGGATAGAAGTTGAGTGTTTAGCATGTTAAATCTTGGTTAATTTCTGTCTAAAAAGTATTTGGAATTGATGGCAATAAGGGGGAGAGTGAATAGTGCATAGCACAGAAAAAAGGAAAAAAAAAATTAATAAGCTAACATGTGGTCTAGTAAGTTCGGAAAATTAAGTATGTGGGGTACTATCATGCCTAATCACCTAAGACCGTTTGGTTTGGGATCGATTGACCAACTCCCGTTACATGGACTTATTAGAAAGTCATGACTACAAGTGTTAGTGAAAAGAAAAGAAAAGAGAAAAATGCAGTGATATAAAAGTATGCATTTGAGCTTAAAGTAAATCAGCTCGTAACCTTGAGCTAAAAATCGATTCCTAAGGTTTTATTATGAGGGAAAAAGGCCATTAATTGAAAGATGTTAGCACTTGAGTTTCTATCTTATCACTGTTCTTAGCATTCCAGGAGTTCACATTTTTATGGTTAGAGGATTCAAGTTGGTTATTCCCTTTGTTTCTGTTCTGATGCCTTGTTCGGGACGATCAAGGTGTAAGTCGGGGAGGTTTGATCAGTGATATTAATCACTTATGTTTTTGTGTGTTTTTGTGTGTTTTTGTTATGATTTAGTGTGTTAAATGCAAGAAAAGTGGTACTGCTAATGTAGTGTATTTGTTGCAGTTGTTTGGCAAGAAAAATAAGCAAATGGGTACCTGGAAGAGTGAAAAAAGTATTGGGCGTCCACAACAGCGTCCCAGACGCCGAAGGAGCATCCGGAGTGGGTGATTACAGAAGCTGAGCGTCCTGGAGGCAGGGTGCGGCATCTTGGCCAGCGTCCTGGATGCGGGGGTCGACGTGGGGTCGACGTTGGTGCGCCAGTTGCTGCGGGAGCAATGCTTTTGAGGGAAACGGTTACCACATTTGAGGGGTTCACAGGTTTTGCTTGACATACACACTGAGAGGGCAGTTTCTAAGGGCGAACAAGAGGAGAAAACAACAAGAAGGATAGTGGATTAAGCATTTCGGCATCCACTTCCTTGTGTTTACACATTGTTGGTAGTCAGTTGTTTTCATCAATGTCAATCGTTGTTTGTGTGGTAATCCAAGCTATGCTTGGCTAAATACATTGCGGTGTTTGTTCTTAAGTTTACATATTGTGGCATGAACGAATGTTGAGTTGATTGCAGTTTCTTTTTATGCTTAAAAGGGTTGTGGATCATACTTGTGAATGAATGAATGGTTGTAAAACAATGGGTATTGTATGTAACAGTGTATAGTGATGTCATTAGTTGTGCTAACTCAGTATAAAAGGGAAAGACAATTAATTGAATCGCATATGTTGTCTAAAGAACATTGATTGTGGAAACTAATTCATTTATATGGAAACTGTTATTTGGAATGCATTTGAATGAATGAACTTGATTAGACAATGGATGTGTATGGAACGATTTATATCAACATCATTGGTTGTACCAACTTCCTATGAGGGAGAAAGACAATGAATTGAGTGATATACGTTGTCTCCAGAGCATAAATTGTGGATTCTAGTTTGTTCCCATAAAATTGTGTCTTTAGCATTCTGAATTGCCATGATATGTATAACAAGAGAGCAAACACCCATTCTCCCTAAGTGAAACTCTTTAATTCAATCCATTTGTGTTAGAACGCAATAGCAGTAATCAATAGTAGTTTGTTAATTAAAAGCAAATGATCACAATTTCAATCCAAACGGTCTTTAAAGCTAAGTTAACGACCTGACTTTCCCTGTGGATTCGATCCCACTTACCCTATCTATATAGTGTGTTTGGGTTATTTTTGATACTCATACGACTGGGTCCATCATTGACATCGCTAATTCCTCGAGATATCAAACTACTAAGTCGCCAAAATAATGTTTAAGTCTTAAGAGTTGATATTATAGTACATGCCAATAAATTCTGAGGGTTCTATATAAACCCAATAAGTACAGAAATGACCAAAACGCTAAAGTAAATCTCTAGCAACTCTTACCTTTGTCTAAAGTAAATTCTGTGGTGTCATCGATCATAGTCCAGAACCGGATGTCGCTGCACCCTTACCTTTGTCTAAACCTGTAAAATAATATTCCCACAACCGGGGTAAGCTGGCCAGACTCAATGAATAATAGATTAACAATCATAAACAAGTATATGTTCATATAACATGGTAATATCAGGTTAGTGGTCATTTGGGATTCCAAGTATCGTCTGTAATCCCTAACATACTATCTAGGTATCTTTCAGAACAGACTCTAAGTATCGTCTGAGACCAAAGTCTTGTCACTCGAAATACGGGCGTCCTGCGTGCCATACGAAGTAGCCAGGCTCAGCCGTTTAAAGTATATAACATGCATGCGAGGGATAACTCCAATAACATGGTAAGAAAATAAAACACGTAAGGCTCAAATGATGGGTAACAATAAACGGGTAATAATCAGGAAATCAAAGCAGATTTGAACAATAATACATGTTTAAGAAAGTAAATCTGTTGCTCACAACGCTTGCAATAATTTTGGTTCTTCGATCAAGGAACCTTCGGATACTTAGTGGTGCTACCAAATACTCACTACCTCCGTGGTAGTTGAGTTTAGTATTAGCACATTAATATCTAACTTTTCTCATGATTATTAATTAACTTTTTTTAAGTACTATGGACAAGGTTAGTCGCAAAATATGCTACTTAAGGTCAACCAATTTTATTAAAGATAAATTTAGATTCGACGTCTAAAGGTATCATTATTCACACACGTGTGTGTGCCGTGTGTGTGTCTACATACATACATGTGATATAGAATGTATATGAATATGCATACGTACATATATAGTTAACTTTAATAAACTTCATATTAACTTTAATAAGCGTTGTAGACTATCTAGAATATATTTTTAGTACGTTTCTAACAAGATCTTCAAGACTTTTATAGCCAATTTCTTAACACACTTAGATCTTCAAAAAAAAAAAAAAAAAACAAACTTTAAAACTTAACATTTATCCTATAAATGTTTGATTTCATTCCACCAATCTTACTTAACAACTTGACTCTAAATTATTTACATGTATATTTTGATGTTACACAATAATAAAATGAAGACTTCTTTTATATATATATATATATATATATATATATATATATATATATATATATATATATATATATATATATATATATATATATATATATATATATATATAGAGAGAGAGAGAGAGAGAGAGAGAGAGAGAGAGAGAGAGAGAGAGAGAGAGGTGGGTTCAATGGAGAACCTCCATACATCGAATAACCTTGGAGAACCACAATGTATCGCTAGAAAATCGTAATGCATCACGTGGAAGTCAATGTATCACGCAAGAATTTAATGCATCACGTGGAAATAATGGTGCATCATGCGGGATTGTGATGCATTTGTGGTGGTGCATGGAGTTTCTTCGATGCACGGAGATTTTCCATTGAACCCCCATATATATATATATATATATATATATAGAGGGAGGTTCAATTGAGAACTTTTATGCATCGAGGTACAAAAGAACCCATATCATCCATTAGATCAAAAAATTGTATGGATTAGATTAATGACAAAATGGTAAATAGTTGTACAATTTTATGCATCTTGTGCATTATAGAAACAAACAAGGAAGGGCATTTTCGGGAATGTGCATACCTCATTAAATTTAATATTTCAACAAATAATCAATAATAAATGCTAAAAAATAAAATTGATACATTTCTAAATTTAACAAAAGTTACACAAATTTAAAAAAGATTATGGGGATCGATGCTTTTCATCATTAATCGTGTTTATCCAGGTATCGTGTTAAAAAAAGACGCATTTAACAAAAAAAATACACAAATTCATTTATGCATCATGTTCAACTTGTTCATCATTCATCAATGCATAGTGTTCGTCGTTCATATTCTTCATTCATCTATGCAACTTGTTCATAATTCATCTATGCATCGTCATTGTTCATCGTCTATTTATGCATCATCATTTTTCGTTGTTCATCGTTCATCATCCACATATGCATCGTCATTGTTCATCATCCATCTATGTATCATCATTATTCATCGTTCATCATCCATCTATATATGCATCGTGTTTTTCATAATCATCATCGGTTGCATCTATTGTTCATGTTTATCATCATCGTTGTTCATTGTTAATCTTCGTCTTCAAATCATCATCACTATGAAAATCATGAATAACACTATTAGAGAGAAAGAGGGAGAGAGAGAGAGAGAGAGAGAGAGAGAGATATGTGGAGGAAATTAAGGAATGTAGTTAATATGAGATTTTAATTCAAAATGTAACTCCTAATTATCTTTTAATGATTTTAGAAATAAATTAATTACCATATCTTTAGTTTTCCCTAAATGTCCTTTGTGCACCCTTGGTATATTATTCGATGCACAAAAGTTCCTTGAGGTTCTCGATGCATAAAAGTTCTCAACTGAACCTCAATAAATAAATAAATAAATAAATAAATATATATATATATATATATATATATATATATATATATATATATATATATATATATATATATATATATATATATATAGTTACTTACATCCAAGTTGCCATAGAAATGGAAGGTCAGAATTTACCAGGGGTGTTCAAATATATCCGAATCCGAGGATCCGATCCGAAAATCCGAAAACCGAAGTGAAATTATCCGAAATTTCGGATTATCCGATTTTCGGATATCCGAAAATCAGATAATCCGAAATTTCGGATTCGGATACGGATTTTGCATAATTTCGGATTTTCGGATTATCCAAAAAATCCGAAATCCAATTTTTTTAATTTTTTTTATATTTTTTAAACTTTTGTTTCATAAGTTATTTGACTAAGAATAATTATATTATTTAATTTTAAATGTATAATGTTGCTCTAACATAATTATAACTCATTTAAATGTATTTTACTATTTTTTGACATTTTATTGTTGTATTAAGTCTAAAAAGTATGATATAATTTCGTTTATGACACAATTAATTTTGTATATATTAAAAGGTATATAGATTTGTATTTTGTATATTTGAATTCATTTTATAAATTTAAGTTTAATTAAAAAATTTAAATTTTGGATAATCCGATATCCGAAATTCGGATTATCCGAAAATCGAATACGGATTCGGATACTAAAATTCATGTATCCGATTTTCGGATTATCCGAAATTCGGATATCCGAAAATCGGATAATCCGAAATTGAACACCCCTATAATTTACCTTAACTATGATGATGGATGACAAAACTTGAATCTTTGATCCCTTTGTTTTTTCCTTCCATAAGAATTGAAGTAAAAATGAAAGAGTGAGATTTGAAGTGTGATGGAAATCATGAGTGTTGATCGTAATAGATTTGACAAATGACAAAGCATGAGTTTAGAGTGTTTGATCAAAATAATCATCATATGACATTCTGTCTCTAGTAGTCTCAGAAACACACACACACACACAAACACCTTTAGCGAATTTCTTTAGGATAAAGGAATTGAAAGGAAGTTTTAAATGTGACAACATATATACATATTCGTTTTTAGACCATTCGATTCCCGATCTCGTTATCTCAATTTTCAAGTTTAATATAAGTATATTTCGTTTAATCTCATGAGCTCATACATATTAATAATTCGCTAAATTATAATCTAGAGCCACGTATTACCCGATTTCACCACATGTCAATCCACTGACTACAATATCACTGGACCAACACAATAATAATAAATTCATGGAGAACAACTGTTTAAATATTTTGAGTTCGTGGATGTATTTGTTTTGAGTACATGGATGTACCTTAAAAATGAATACATCTATGGGTTTATTACGAAAAAATCAACATATTTTCACGGTTTTTGCGTTTTCGTCCATCAATGTTATTTTTTTCCTGACAAATCCTTAAGTTATTTTTTTTTTAATTTTGTGAAATTTGACTATTAGAGTCCGGTTATAATTAGTTAACCGGGTTATAAAAAACTAGAAAACCGGGTTCTAATATTTAAATTTCACTAAACCAAAAAGAATAAATTAACTTGAGGACTTTTAATGGAGAAAAAATAACATGGAGTGACGAAAACGCAAAAAATATAAAAACATGTTGGTTTTTTTATAAAAAACCCTACATCTAATGATCTAAATACATTTACATGAGTACTCCACATCCTTAAGAATGTTACATATGCATTTATTCGGATATTCAGGTTAATTAACCACTTGTTGGTTAACCAGAAAACCAAACCATTTATTTAAATAATTTTCAAGTAAAGTGATATTTTATTTTTAAATTGGAACAGAGTTCATGGATGTAATTGAAAATGATATAAAACATTAAACCTTCTTTTAAGCTTTTTAGTGTGTCATCGACAATGAACGGACGATGAATAGTGAAAAATTTTAATGAGATGTCATCACAAAATAAATGAAAGGTGTATTTGATACCAATATATTAACAAGACTTAGTCAATAGTTAATGAGATGTCGTCACCAAATCATTTTAGATAAATAGTTGCATAAATTGGAAACATATATAAATGTAATTGCATAAATCGATAAAAAGTCAAAGATGGTCATATAGAACATGTCAACACTTATTTCATTATATAAGTTGATAACAAATTCAAACGTCCCTATATAAATTAATTAATAAAAATTTCAAGAATAACATTAAATATGTCAAAACTTATTTCGTTACATAAATTAATAAAAACAGAAAATATTATTGCATAAATAGGTTGGTTAACCCTATTACACCCCATAAAAAATCAACATATATGATAAACCATTTTAAATGATTTAGTAGGGGGATTGTAGGGAATGTACAATGATTGTGTTTCCATCATTCTCTTATGATAGTGTGGTTGTTTTGTTCATATATGAGCCAAAGCAAAAGAATGCTAATTTGGCATTTCATATTTCATAAAGGCTACTCATTAGTCATTATTGTCACATTTTAGATTAATCATATTATAATTTTTAAATCAAACTTTATAATCTTACTTTATATTTTATATCAAATTAGTGATAATTTTGATATTGAGTTATACTTCTTTTTTTGTTTATGTGTCTTTAACAATTAGCATTTTGATTACTTGAACATTATTTAAGCTTTTCAATTAATATTATATATCGTACCAAAAATTATACTTTATCATAGTGAAGTCCATATATAAGAAAAGATATGAAATAAATGGTTTCAATTTATGAAAGTTAAATCCTTTTTATTCTGCGTGATTTATAATGTTTTTCATGTCCATAGAACATAAGGTATTTTAATATTTATATATCTATGTTATTATTTTCTAAATCTTTTAGTAATTAGAAAATTGCACCTACTAGTATTCAGGTTTTGTCCACTGACCATCGCTCATAAACATTTTATTTTAATGATATGTTTGACTTTTAAATTTCTGGTATGACAATTCATTTCCATACAAAACATTCTCTCAACTAAATGAACATGTTTCCCATATATGAGTGGTTGTCAAGAAATGAACATTTCATTTCCATAACATGTCTAGTCTATTCACTCATACATATCATATCGATCCAATCTAACCCTACATTCCCTACCTATTATCTTATCCACCACACTCACCATACCTCTACCTACCATACCCTCAGGGGCGTAGCTATTAAGGGAATTAGGGGGGCCATGGCCTCCCCTAAAACCTTTATAATATATATATATATATATATATATATATATATATAGACACACACACACACACACACACACACACCACATATCCTTAGTAGTTGTATTTTGGCACACTCTAGGAGCCCAAACAGCCAAAATATGATGTGAATGCCCATAAAATAGCAAAACGTCTAGTTCTTTACATTGAGAAAGATATTGCGAACACATTTAGTTTAGATACCATTTTAGACGATTGTATAGATGTAAAAGAACGTCATACATGTGCAATTAAAACTTTCTAAGTGATGAATAAATTGACTGTTATTTTCTAACCATCTTTTGTTTCAGTTTTTTTTTCATATTTAAATTTCTACTAATTAATTTGGTCCACCCTATATTAAACTCCTCGTTACGCCACTGCATACCCTAACCATCCATCCATACCCTACCTCACACCACCCACCTTACCCTATCACAAATCTATTCGTTCCACCAACCTTACCACATGTCTTCCCGGCCACATTCATATTACACCTACCTTACCCTATCCCACCCCATACCCTACCATCAATCTATGAATCTATCCACCATCAAACTTATCATATCATTTTCTACCCTTATGTTACACCCACCCATTAGACTTACCACATACCTTCACTCGTTATACTAACAATACCGTACCTCAACCTCAACCTCAACCCCACTCACTATCACCTATCTAATCATCTACCAAACCTATCACATCCCTTCGGACCCTTACATTGCACCACCTATCCTATTTAAATATCATCCTACTAATCTCGCCCCTCCTATACCACCACTACACGACGACACGTTGCCCGCTTTAATCCTACTATATCCGATACTATTTTGGTAATCTGTAAACATTAATATTGAATGTTATCATCATAAGACATTTGTTTTACAAATTTATGAAGAAAAAAAATTTGTTTTATGAATAAAAAAATAATTTATGAAGAAAAAAATTTAAAAAAAAACATAATTTTTAACTATATTTATAATTTAATAAAATAAAAAAGAATTAATAAGTGTATTTAGATCATTTTTCATAATCATATCCAAATTTATTTGACAGATTTACAAATCAAACAGAACACAACAAAGAATTGCATTTAAATTCCATTTCATTCCTACCAACCAAATAAATGACAATATTTAAATTCAGACGGATTCCATTCATTTTACGGATATCATTCCTTCAGCAAGCATTTTGTGAATCAAATGCTACCTTATATACAAGAGACAACAAAAAATGGTTTAAACCAATGATACCGGTAAACCGAACCGGAACGGTTTCATACGGTTCGATTCTAGGTTCGTTCATGTCTGATCCAAGTTTACATTTTTTTATTTTAGAAGTTAGGAAAACTCGGACAAAAGTGAGACTGGACCGGACCCGAACATGTATCATCTGGGCTTCTTCTTGGTTTTAATTTGTTTTAACTTTTTTGATTCTTAGTTCGGTCTGGTTACAGACCATTAAACATCTCTACCATTACACATCTCTACAATTATACGTATATATGTAAAACAATCTTCTATACATTCAGAACTGTTTGTACATTGACAATGTAACTTTATAAATTTAGAATAGACGAAATGTCTATAAATGTAAATTTATACATTCATAAGTGCTTGTTTTGTTGTTTTTTTGAATTCTTAATGTATGTTTTGTTGATCTCTTTCTTGAAGATCTTTATGTGCTTATTTTCTTAGATGTGGTCATTGGCTTGAAACTTTAGATGGATCATGTTAGAAAGTAAATAATTAGAAGAATTAGAAAATCAATATGAAATACATAAAGTGATGAGTGATCAATATGTAATATTGTATAATTGTGATAATAGTTAACCAGGGATCTTAATAGAAAACTTAAAAATTAAAATAGGTATAAAAATATTCAATTCTATGTCATTTGCTTTTTTAAAGACGAATTCATATCTGTTCCTAGAAATCAAACAATGGTATCTCTCTCTTTCCTTTCCTCTATTGAAACCCTAATGAAATATTCAACCATCCAAAATTCATACGTATTTACTAGAGATTAGAGTCAATAAAATTTGAAGAGTCAATGATTTCAACATCAGAACCCTTTTTATGTTTCCTAAACCGTATTCAAGCCTTCATCCAATTCAAATCTTTTCATCCGTGTAAATTTCTTTGAAATGCAACATATGTTCGAAATGTTGAAAAAACAGATTAACTGGTGTTGCTGGTGTGTGTGTGCAGCAGACACAAGAATATATGTATATATGTATTCAGGAAAATTCTTCTTCTCTTATATTATTTCATATAATCTGGACTGAATTTATAGAGAAAACATAAAAGAACTTGGAGGGTTTTCTTAACTACTAATATAAATTCAAAGCAAACAAAGAGACTACCACATTAATCATTTCCTTTTCACTATCCTTAACTGACAAGTAGCTTTCAAAGCTTTCAATGAACTCATTACTCTTTTGACTTGAGTTTAATTCCAACAAATTCCTCCCTTAAACTCAAGTCCCTTTTGTCTTTCATTCCCATCATTAGCTTGTAATTATTGAATAACCCTGCTGGAAGCGGTTTTGTAAAAATATCAGCAACTTGATCTTGACTTGCAACATAAGTGAGCGACACCTCTCCATGCTTTATTTGATCACGAATAAAATGGAACCGAACATCTATATGCTTGCTTCTTTCATGGTGAACCGGGTTTTTTGCTAGTTTTATTGCTGACAGGTTGTCAACAAATACTTGTGTCGGCCCTTTGAGCTTCATTTTTAGCTCTTGCATTAGTTTCCTTAGCCAAATTGCATGGCAAACTGACCATGCAGCTGCTACATATTCTGCTTCACACGTAGACAATGCTACTATTGGCTGTTTCTTTGAAGCCCAAGTAAATGCTGAATCTCCCATAAAGAACACATAACCGGATGTACTTTTTCGGTCATCAATGTCTCCATGCCAGTCACTATCTGAGTACCCCTTGAGATCATACTGTTGTGCACCAGAGTAGTATAAGCCCAACGATTCAGTTCCCTTTAAATATCGTAGGACTCTTTTCATTTCCTTCCAGTGAGCATATCTTGGATCTTCCATAAAGCGACTAAGTACTCCAACACTAAAAGAAATGTCAGGCCTTGTGGAAGTGAGGTAACGTAAGCTTCCTACCAGACTCCGATACTTGTTCGCATCTACTGGATTTCCTCCCTCAAACTTAGAAAGTTTACTACCAGGCTCCATTGGTGTGGGAACAGGATTACAATTTGTCATATTGTTTCGTTTTAGGATCTCCTTAACGTATGCTTCCTGTGACACAAAAATCCCAGAACCTTCTTGTTTGACTTCTAGCCCCAGGAAATACTTCATTAGCCCCAAATCAGTCATCTCGAACTCCTGAATCATAGATTGCTTGAACTGGCTAATCATATTCTCATCATTACTCATAAAAATGAGATCATCAACATATAGAGCAACAAGTAGTAGTGTGTTTTTAACACATTTCACATACACTGCATGCTCGTATGGACACTGTACAAACCCCATATTCTTCAAAAACGAATCAATACGCATGTTCCACGCTCGAGGTGCTTGCTTTAACCCGTACAAAGCTTTCTTCAACTTCAATACCTTAGCCTCATTTCCTATTTGAACATAACCAGATGGTTGTTCTAAATAAACTTCTTCCTCTAGCGAGCCGTTCAAGAAAGCGGATTTTACATCCATCTGATGAATCTCCCACTTGTATTGTGCTGCAAATGAGATTAGAAGTCGGATTGTCTCCATTCTTGCAACCGGAGCAAAAATCTCATCATAGTCTACCCCTGCTTTCTGTCGGTATCCTTTCGCGACAAGTCGTGCCTTGTACCGGTCAATTTTTCCTGCAGCGTTCATTTTCTTTTTATAAACCCATTTTACTCCTATGGGTTCATGTCCCTCCGGTAGTTCTACCAACTCCTATGTCTCATTCTTTTCAATTGCACTGATTTCTTCATCCATTGCAACTTTCCAATTTTGATCTCTAACAGCCTCTTGAAAACTAATATTTTCTGCATCTGCTAACAGACAAACAAAATGCATTTCACTGGTGGAGTCATAAAGGTCTTGTATAGTTCTAACCTTTTGGTGTCTCGGCTCATCAACGGTATCAATTGCTTCATTTTCTGGAATTGTTTGTGGGTCAACGGCACCAGCAACGCTACCACGAACAGGTAGTTCGAACTTTACAGCTTCATCCACCGATACATTCTGATTTGACCAGTCCCATTCATTTTCTTCATCAACGTACACGTCTCTACTGACCGTCACTTTCTTTTCAATTGGATCATACAACTTATAAGCCTTTGTTCTCTCATCATATCCAATAAAAATAAATCGCTTACTTTTGTCATCGAGTTTCTTTCTTTTGTTCCCAGGTACGAGAGCATACACCACACTTCCAAAAATTCTGAAATGAGACACAGTAGGCTTCATTCCGCTCCAAGCTTCTTGTGGTGTTTTATCTAACAACTTAGAATGGGGACATCTATTTTGAATATAAACCGCACATTGAGTTGCTTCTGCCCAGAATTCTTTTGGCATGTTTTTGCTTTTTAACATTGAGCGAACCATGTCTAGAATTGTTCTGTTCTTTCTTTCTGCTATGCCATTTTGTTGGGGCGAGTAAGGCGATGTCAAAAATCTTTTGATTCCTTCGTCCGCACAAAACTTCATAAAGGCACTAGACATGTACTCTCCTCCTCTGTCAGTTCGCAAAGCTTTAATGTAGAATCCTGTTGCCTTTTCTACCAAGACCTTGAATCTTTTAAACACCTCAAAAGCCTCTGACTTTTCTGCCAAAAAATACACCCATGTTTTTCTTGTAAAATCATCAAGGAAAGTCATGAAATACCTTTTTCCTCCAAATGAAGCTGGTGTGATCGGTCCACACAGGTCACTATGAACAAGCTCTAGTGGCATCTTTGCATGATATTCAGCTTCTTTTGGAAATGGACTTCTAGTTTGCTTTCCGATAACACAACTTTCACAAAACGTTTTTTGGTAACCCAAGTTGGGCAAACCATGGACCATGTCTCCTCTTATCAACTCGTGTAATCTACCAAAGCTTAAATGTCCAAACCGTAAGTGCCATAACGACCCTTTGTCCTTCGATTCAATTTTCAAGCATGTTCCTCTCATGTTACTAAGATGGAGTTTGTACGTGCGATTCTTACACATCTCTACACGTGCAACCAGTCTGCCTTCTTTGTCTTTCAACTGCATCATTCGTTCCTTCATAAACACCGAGTACCCTTTCTCCGTTAATTGTCCCAGACTTAGTATGTTACTTTTCATTTCTGGAACATAATACACATCTTCAATTCTGCTCTCCTTTCCATTGTTAAAAAAACAGATTTTTCCATGGCCCTTCACTTGTACCTTCGATTGATCTCCAAACGAGACATAACTATCTGAAACTTCCTCCATTTCTACAAACATTTTTTTCTGTCCAGACATGTGATTACTTGCCCCAGAATCTAGGTACCAGATTGTTTCAGATTCTGAATTTGTTTCGTCATGGGCCATCAACAACACACCTTGCTCCTCGACTTCTTCTTCGGTTGTTAAGTTTGCATTATGATCTGTCTTTCTAGAGGCTCTACAATCTCTCGCATAGTGCCCACTTCTCCCACAATTATAACAATCTATTCTTTGGCGGTATGCATCACGTCCGCCTCTGCCACGGCCACGACCTCTTCCTCGCCAGACTGATTGGTACTGCGGCGTAGTTTGCTCCCTTTCATTTCGTTCATGGTGGCTATTTTCTCTTCCTCGTCCTCTACCACGGTATCCTCCAGAATTTCCAAATTTACCTCGATTACTATTGTGAGCATACATTGCGTTGTCATCCTTTATGGTTACCTTCGACTTTAGCACCTCTTCAAGAGGCTCTTGTTTCTTTTTCTTCTTTCTTTGCTCATGGGCTTCCAATGATCCTGCTAACTCTTCAATTGTCAAATCTCGTAGGACTTTACATTCCTCGATTGCACACACAACGTTTTCAAAATTATCAGTCAATGACCTTAAAATTTTCTCTATCACTCTTGTCTCCGTAAGAGTTTCTCCGTTACGTCGTAGTTGATTTACCACAACCTGGACTCGCGTGATATAATCTGAAATAGCTTCAGACTCCTTCATTTTCATAGATTCTAACTCTCCACGTAGAGTCTGGAGACGCACCTGTTTTACCTTCTCAGCACCTTTGCACCCCAACTCAAGTATCTCCCATGCCTCCTTTGCTGTTGTTGTGCTTGCAATCTTCTCAAATCCAGACTCATCCACCGATTGAAACAGAAGATAAAGAGCCATCTTATCCTTCATTCTTTTTTCTTTTAGTACCTTTGTCTGATTAGCAGTCAAGGCACCAAGTTCTTCAACAGTGGGTTCTTCAAAACCTGATGTAATACACTCCCATGCATCTTGAGCTCCCAACAACGCTTTCATCTGAATACTCCAATTATCATAATTAGATTTTGTGAGCTTTGGAAGAGAGACATGACCCAACGAGGTGCTGTTGTTCATTCTGCTTGCTTGCTAGCTTTGATACCAATTTGTTGAAAAAACAGATTAACTGGTGTTGCTGGTGTGTGTGTGCAGCAGACACAAGAATATATGTATATATGTATTCAGGAAAATTCTTCTTCTCTTATATTATTTCATATAATCTGGACTGAATTTATAGAGAAAACATAAAAGAACTTGGAGGGTTTTCTTAACTACTAATATAAATTCAAAGCAAACAAAGAGACTACCACATTAATCATTTCCTTTTCACTATCCTTAACTGACAAGTAGCTTTCAAAGCTTTCAATGAACTCATTACTCTTTTGACTTGAGTTTAATTCCAACACGAAATTATGACGAATGAGTCTGGTTCAACGTCTGATAATGAAGATTTAGTGATAAATAAGATGAATAACAAATGTACGATTGTAACTTATTTTACTTAAAAGCAACGCAAATCATGAAGCCCGCGTCCACTTTCCATCTCTGTTTGGGGTCAAGATTTAGCAAGCGAATTTCCAAGTTGGAAGATCTTGTATATATATGAGATTTGAATTCATATACACGTTTTTTTGTGTTTTTTGTAAATTGAGATTTGAATATGTTCGAGAATATTGTGAAGTGGATTTTGATTATATGTATGATAATATTCTTGAGTGTGTGTATATATGTATACACATATGTATATGTATATACATGTATATATATGTATACACATATGTATATGTAGGGTCAGCTTCTATGGGGAACCATATGCATCGGGAACCAAAAAAGAACCATTCACAACCTTTAGATTAAATGGTCATTGGTGCATCACGTGATACACGTATTTGATATGCATAGGAGTATTTTTGAGAAAAATAATATATCTAGTCAAATAAAATTTAATTTTATATTAATTGAATATTCAATCAAATAGCTAAACAATAAATGCTAAATAAAATTAATTGATACATTTCCAAAGTTAAAAAATCTAAACAAATTCAAAAAGGATGATTTGATGTCGATGCATCTAATGTTTATCCTTCAATTCGTGATGCATCTTGGTTCTTCATCCTCATTTTTGGCAATATTCATCATCTTCTTCGTCACACCATATGCATCATCAAAATGGTGATGCATCTTCTTCGGATTTATCTACAAACACGATGCATCTTCATTTGATTCATCAAAAATCATGATGCGTCTTCATTTAAATTTATTGTAATCTTCAGTCATCATCATGCACTGTATTCGTCGTCAACGTGTTCATCACCATGGTCGGATGCATCGTGTTCATCTTCAACTTCAACGGGTTTATGTTGGAATCATTAGCATATCTAGTTCATATTTGTTTTTCATCATCTTCGTTCAACAAAAGCACGGTGGTGGTAGTTGTCGTGGCGACGAGGATGCATTTTCATGGAGGTTGTGATGGATTGCCAATGCCATGGTGGTTGTGGTGGTGGATTCTCGGGGTGATGGTAATTGTGGTAGGTTGCCGCAACGGTGATGATGGTGGTGAAGGTGGGTTGGCGCAAGAGGGGTGGTGGTGGTGGTGGAGGTGCGGTGGTCCGATGCAATAGTGATGGTGGTGGGTCTAGTGGTGGCACGATGTCGATGTGGTGGTGGAGATGGTGCATGGCTGGTTGTGGTTGATAGATGGAGAAAAAGGGCGGCCATGGATGAAGGGGGGGAGGGGGAGAGAGAAAGAGAGAGGTGAAGGAGAGAAAGGTGGGGATAAATAGGAAATGTAGTTAATTTTCAGATTTACCTTCCTAATCTAGTTTTATTCTATTTTTAAAAAGGGAAAATGACATCAAATAGCTCTGAACTTTCGATTTTGTACACATTTATGTAGTGAACTTTTTTTTGTGCACATTTGGTAGTCAAAGTTTCAAAATTGTTCCAATTTGGTAGTTGGCATACCTTTTAACCGGTTGCTTCCGGTTTCGATGTCTACATGGTCAATTTTTTGATGACGTAGCTACCCTTTTTTATATTATACCCGGTTTTATCTACGTGGCAACCTGTTTTTTCAAATCACCCGGGTTTGTATGAAATTAAGAAATCACCCGGGTTTATAACGTCTTTTTTTTAAAAACCCGGTTATAAACCCGGGTGATTTTAAAAAGATAATGCAGATTCTTTGACAAAATTCTAACAAATGCAAATGATGCATAATACAATTCCATTGACAAAATGCAAATTCCTAAAACAATCTGTGAACCAAACGCCCCCTTAGTTCCCAATGCATTAAGGTTCCCCATTGAATCTCAATTTGTATATGTATATGTATATGTATACATATATTATATATATTTATTGCCGACGGAGCAGAGAGAAAACTCTGCGCACGTGGCACGATCAGAATCATTAAAAATCAGGATTTTTTTTGATTTTGTACTCACAATGACACGATCACAACCCTTGAAATTCCCACATTTTCGAGATGACATGAAATAACAAATAACCTATAACAGGGGAAATGAAATATTTACTTCAATCTCCATTATATGGTTACTCAAATAAAAAGCATGATGAAAATCTCCAACATATATCAAATATTATATCATTATTACTAATAAACCTGCTATATACATTTACAATTTATTTGTAAATTCAAATTTCACTAACTAAATGTCTAAATCATTTAAATATTTTGAAAATGTAATAAATATAAAATGTTTTTTTTACTATTTTCCAATTTATTTATAAATTTAAATTTTCATAAATTAAATTACTTAAATATTATCTAAAAGTAAAAAAAGAAAATACATGTTAGTATGTATGTAATACTCGGTATTTATGAACATATATTTATCAACAAATGATAAAAAATTTTGGATTTTTTAGTATGTTTTTTATAATTTGTGGAATTTATTAAAGAAATGTGTTTTGATATATGAATTATAATAATTTAAAATATTAATAAACAAGATTACCGGTTCAATCGAAAAGAAAAAAATTGATAAAAATTACAATTGTAAAATTCAATTACATATCTTTAAGAGAGTTAGTTTTCGAACACTCATGCACCAAATTCTAATACAATTGGTTATGACACAAAAAAAAAAAAAAAAAGCAAGCTTATTCGTGCTAAACTTCTAGAAATTTCGGGTTCAACTAATAAACTTGATTTTCAATGTATGATTCAGAATAAGTTCAACTTAAATATTACTATTAGGAAAAAAGTTGAGTCAACTAAAATTTTTCTAATTAAATTTACGATAAGTTTAACGGTATGTCGTCCAAAAATCGATATTCTTAAATAATTTGTTTTGCATTGTATTATAATAATTTTAATAAACAGCTTCATAGCTAAACACATGTATTATATTCAGTGGCGGACCCATAAATTTTTTTTATGGGGGTCGGAATTTTAATAGCTTTGAGAGTGTAAGTGCTTGTGACTTCAAAATTTTTTTTAATAAAACAAATACGTAAATGATACGATTTTATTAATCGTTACAAACAAACAAAAACTACATTCTAAAGTTGGCCCCTACGAGGACGAAAACGTCTTGCATTACCGCTAATTATTCTTTGTGGAAACTTATGACCGCATGGTTGACATGGACCTCTAATCAAATACTTTCGTCTAATTTCATCTTTTGATTAAGATGATATTCCGAAATATTTTTCCTTTCGGAGGGATCCCATGGAAGATCACACAACTCAATTACTTATGGTATTTGTGGAGAAGTATTAAAAACTCTTTCACTTGACAGAGATTCGGATCTTGATAACTTTCTTTTCAAAATCGATTCATATTGATATTTCTAATGAAATAAAACAATTAAAGAAATGTAAGTTAATATTAAACATTTAAAAATCTTAACTCTTAATTCTTAAACAATAGTCTAAATATCTAATCTACATCAAATAGTCTAACACTCCAACAATTAAACTAATAATTTCATAAATAATTATAAATATTTTAGAACTTAAAAAAAATTTAATTTATAAAAACTATACCTGCTTACCTTTCTAGATTAGGTGAGAAATTTAGGTGAGCCTCTGAGGTGTCCGCCCCCCTCTTCCCTTTTCTGTTTGAGACTTTGAGCGACTGTGAGATCGGCGGTCTAGCTGCTTCCCTCTTCTCTTAGAGCGACTGGCGAGAGGCGATTGGCGGCGAGCTGCGGGCGGCGAGCGGCGGCGGTGTGAGAAGGGCGAGTGGGCGACTGGTAAGTTTTCTTTTCTGTTTTCGTTTGAGGGCTACGACGTTGCCTTCCCTTTTCTGTTTGAAAGCTTCTTCCCTTTTCCAGCAACCATAGTCCATATTCCCAAAATCTCATTAAAGCCCAAACTAAATTTTCTAGTTTTTAGCCCAAACCCAAATACATGTTTTTATCTAAAAATATTTGTTAAATAGGTAACCAACTATTATGTAAATATATATTTTTAGATTTTGTATCATCTTTTTTTATATATAATTTTTTTAAAACTTATCAAAAGTATTGGGGTCGGACTTCAAAAATCTTCGGGGTCGGAAATTTTTCTACCATATTTATAACACGCAAAAAAAAATTATCGGGGTCGTTTGACCCCATCCCAAAAGCCTTGGTCCGCCCCTGATTATATTAATACAATATAAATTAATAAACAAGGTTTGTTTTGGATGATTTTAAAATTGGGTTAGCAAAATGTATTATGGAAATCCAAAACACGATATATATATATATATATATATATATATATATATATATATATATATATATATATATATTCCAAAGCATCAATTTAAAGTTGTTATGATTATGTAATATAATTTTATGAATTATGCGCATATCAATATAAAAAGTATAGTTGTATGTATGTTAATGCAAAATTGTTTTGATCTAAAGTATAGTATTCAAAAAAATGTTTAACCCGAGCAACGCACATCTATTACACTAGTTATATTATATGTTGAAATTTGAGATTTCAATCTATGTCATGTTTGTGTCTAATTGTTTTTGAACGGCAAACTATCCTACTTCTACTCATAAACTACTCATTTGCCCCAAGTGGGACTTTAGAACTTACTTTCTCCACCTAAATTTCAACTTGCCTCCGACGGGAGTCGAACCCGTGACCTATCACTTACATGTCACCCTCATACCAAATGGGCTAAACCCATTGGTATATAATCAAATAAACTTGGAGAGAGAGAGAGAGAGAGAGAGAGAGAGAGAGAGAGGAGTGGAGTGGAGAGAGTGAGTAAGGGTGTAATTGAGCCGAGCCGAGTATCACCAAGCTCGACAATAAAACTCGAGCTCGAAACTCGACTCGAGCTCGATCGAGCCTTAGTTTTGAAACTCGAGCTCGACTCGATAAACTACTCGATAGTATCGAGCTCGACTCGGCTCGGCTCGATTAAATTCGGGAAGAAGGCAATCGAAATATAAATACAAAATATTTAATCTAATTTTATCCGAACAACAAGCAAGAAGGGTAAAAATATAAGAATGAGTTTTAGGTTTAAGATTTTATAGTTTTATTTATATAAAGTGATAAAAATATAATATTAAAAAGTTGAATGGTAAAAATGTAAACTTGTAAACTTAAGCTCGATTAGGCTCGCGAGCCTATTGAGCAAGCTATTTAAATACTCGAGCTCGACTCTATTACTACTCGAGTAGCTCGAGCTCGAGCTCGGCTCGATTAACTGCGAGTCGATTTCGAGTTTTCTACGAGTCGATCCCGAGTATCTCACGAGTTGTCTCGTCTCGTTTACACCCGTAAAAGTAAGAGTGAGCAGAGAGAAACATGCTAAGGGAGACAAGGTCAGTGGTAGTGGTGGACCTAGTGGTGTGTCGATGGTGCTCTGGTGGTGGTACTTTGTTTGGTTTCCAAAAGGGTGATGTAGAGAGGGGGAGAGTCGAGAGAGTATAGAGAGGGTGTGGATGAGAAATGAGAACTAATAATTTGATCCTAAACACGTTTTTTTTTACAAGTAGTTTTTAAGAAAATCCTACTATTTTTCTTTTTAATTGTTCATTTATGTTCGTTCATATAACGTTCGTTTATGTTTGATTATCAGTTAAACCAACGAACATAAACGAACACGAATACAATCAATTCTCTAATGAACAAACACAATCAGAAAATCTCTTTTTAGTTTATGTTCATGTTCGTTTAATGGACTGTTAAAGTTAAACGAACGAACATGAATATACCATTATTTATATTCGTTTGGTTGGTTTACAAGCCTATGTACAATGGCGACGTATTTATATTGAATTATAATATGAGAATAAAACCCCACATCCGCCGTTTGATGTAATGATTTTGCTTGTTTTTGGGGGGGTTTAAATCAAGTCAAAAGTGATAAAATCATGACCTTTTAAAAGGAAAGAAAAAAAAAAACGATACAAGAAAGTGGGATTGGCTTCTAGTGGACGAAAGAAAGTGAGAAATACAATTAGGGGACTATTTTATTTATTTATTTATATATTTAAATCCAATTTGAAAAGTATTATCAAAATTACCGTTACAATAAAGTTATTTATATTTTTATATATTTTTCAATTTCGTTTAATATTCAAAGTTTAATGGAATTTAATTAACACTACTTTTTAAGTTTCTTTCGTTGTTACTTTATCAAGAGTTAAAACATAATGTGATGTTACATTTTACTTGACGTATTTGTCATATTAATTGATCATGTTTAAAACGAGTTATTGACACCTGTACATTGCTGCAGGGTAAAAATATTAATTACAAAAAGAAATATAAAAGAAAATAAATAAAAATATTTTTCAAACAATTCAAGCAAAGAAACACAACTGAACCAACATCGAAGAGTGAAATTGAAAAGCCGATATAGATTCAAGAAGTAAGACAAATGATACTGTTAGTCGGTTCTTATCATTGGTTTTCTAAATTTTGCTATGCTAAATTTACAAACAATGTCTTATTAAATCGGATCGGAACCAAAATTAATTAATCAAATATTCATAACCATAATTTGAAATTTTGACATTGATTAGGTTTAATCGTCAATTTAATTTATTGGTTTTACGATCAAATCAAATAAATTTATAACGGTAATGTCTCTAATACATCAAATAGAGTTTGTCAACGTTATAATGATAATGTTCGATGTTATACATGATCATATTTAATAAAAAAAATCTAAATATTAAATAGTTACATTTTAGTTATAAAACAATTTCATTAGAATTTTGTATCGTGCATCTGAATAATAAAGTCTTTTTTATACAATTAAACATAACATAATAGTTTCAAAAGACAACTACAAACATAAGTATAATTAAAATAATAATTTTAAGTATGTAAGAAAATATTATAATAATAAATGTTAAAAAAGGATTAAATGAAAATTTATAAAAATAAAATGGCTAAATAAAAGATAACACTAAGATGAGAGTGAATTGTGAAAAAATTATATTTAAAATAAAAAAATAAAACAATTTTAATTAGAACTTTGTATCGTGCATCTGAATAATAAAATATTTTCTATACAATTAAACATAATATAATAGTTTCAAAAGACAACTACAAACATAAATATAATTTAAATCATAATTTTAAGTATGTAAGAAAATGTTGTATAATAAACGTTAAAGAGGAATAAATGAAAATTTATTAAAATAAAAAGGCTAAATAAAATATAACACTAAGATGAGGAAGTATTATGAAAATAGAAATTTAAAATTAAAAAAAAGGGAAATTGTCATTGGTGCTCACCATTTGCTATATATATATATATATATATATATATATATATATATATATATATATATATATATATATATATATATATATATATATATATATATATATATATATAATAATAATAATAATAATAGTTGAGATGATTTTTTTTTTTGAAAGACAAAAATTATTATAAAGACTAAACCAGGCTTCATGGTGGAACCGAGTACATAAAAGGAAACAGGAAAGAGTACAAAATCCCAACTCTACACAGAAATGCTCTGAGTCGGATTAGATGCCCAATTTGACCAAATAATCTTTTTCGAATGGTTCCTATTTTCAAATCAAAGACCCACCATCCTTTGAACCCAAGGAAAATGGTCTTCCCCCAAAGCTTTTCTTCGGTCCTCTTGAAACGCATACAAAACTTTATTCAGCCATTTCCAAAGAACCAACCAAGCAACCATAATGATACTCTTGAATGGAGAATTATAACATTGTTTCTCTCCATTGAAGAAAACCCTCGAAAAAACAGAGTCAAATGAACCGAGCAAAGAACATTTATAATTCCACCAACTCCCAATTTTTTTCCAAATTGGAATCACAATAGGGCATTTAAGGAGGCAGTGATCCAATTCTTCAATCTCCATGTTGCAAAAGAGTCAAAGAGTGGAATTTAAAGGGATACCCTTCCTAGCTAAATTAATCCTAGATGAGAGAGAATTATTTAGAATCCGCCACGTAACAATATTAACTTTTAACGGGATTGGAGCTCTAAAATTTTTTACATTTCCACCACTCAAAATAGGATGAACTCTGAGGAGCAGCGCCGATAACTTTTTGACAGTAAACACTCCCTTTGGATCCATATTCCAGTAGATCAAACCTTCATTGGAGTTAATCAACTCCATGCTTCTCAATTTTGTTTCCAAATATATGAGATCATCAATTGCCCTTCCTCTAAGCAAAGACCTCCATTCCCTAGATCCCTTGCGAGAGTTACCAAGCATAATCCACCTGTCGCGAAATTTGGCTTGCTTATTCACTTCAAGTGCATATAATCTTGGATATAAATCTTTTAAAGAATCCTCTTAGGGAGAAGGAGAGATATTCCAGAAAGGAGAAGAAGATCCCAAAGCTATTTTTCTAACAGAAGCATATTTCAGCCCTACCCCTTTTGCTTCAATATCCTCATTCACACTAAGGATATTTTGCCAGATGTTATTCCCCATTCTGTTGTTAGTGTCATTCTGTCCATAGAAGCTTACAATTAAATCACGCCAAAGAGCAGATATATCATTTTCAAATCTCCAAAGCCATTTAGCTATTGATATTTTTGACTTCCAAACTTTGTATTCTCAGTCCACCATTCTCCTTTGCTGCAACAGTTTTATTCATGCTACCCAATTGATTTTTCTTTCCCCATTAGTACATCCCCAGAAAAAACGTCTTCTGATTTATTCAAATTTCGTTAACACCCCAACAGGAACCTTAAACAAAGAGAAGAAGTACAGAGTTAGAGCTGAAAGGATAGCATTAATGAGAGTGACTCTGCCCCCAATTGATAACATACTAGACTTCCACATACTCAACCTCTGATTAAAATTATCAATTAGCCCGTTCCAATGAACACATCGTGACATATGTGCTCCTACTGTAAGGCCAAGGTAGTTGAAGGGAAACGTACCTGCTGAGCATCCCAATTCAGAAGTCACCAAACTAATTACACTAGGATCGACCCCAATAGCCATTAAAGAACTCTTAGCCAGATTGATTTTTATCCCTGCAACCTCATGAAAACAGTCAAGAATTTTTGACAGATTTTTTAAATTTCTTGGAGACCACTTACCAAAAAATAGAGCATCATCAGCAAATTGAAGCAACGATAAGTTTCTATCATTTTGCTCCAATTTGACACCATTGAATAATTCATTATTGCAGCCAGATTGAATCATCATTTGTAGAGCTTCCCCAACGATAAGAAATAGAAAAGGGGATAACGGATCCCCCCGCCTCAACCCGCGCTTCATATTGAATTCTTTAGAAGGAGATCCATTGATGAGAACAGAAACCGAAGCAGACTCAAGACACCCCATAATCCACTGCAACCACTTTGATGGAAAGCCTATCTGCTTCATGATTGAGATAAGAAATTTCCAATTGACCGAATCAAAAGCTTTCTCTACATCCACCTTGAACAAAAGCATCTTCATTCTAGTTTTCTTTGCATAATTGACATCTCATTGGCAATTAAGACCCCGTCTAAAATTTATCTTCCATGAATGAACGCACTTTGGTTTGGGCTTATAAGACTATCAAGAACTCGTGCAAGCCTTTTAGCCAAAAATTTTGCAATGATTTTATATAAACATCTAATTAGACTAATTGGTCTAAGATCCGAAACTTCCAGAGGATCTTTTCTTTTTTGAACTAATGCAATAAATGAAGCGTTGCAACGTAACCAGTTTGGTCAAATGATTTTATCGCTTGCACAAAAGAGTCCTCCAATATATCCCAGAAATGCTTGATAAAACTAAAGTTTACCCGTCTGGACCAGGCGCTTTTGAGCCCCCACAAGACCACACCGCCTTCTTGATTTCCACATTGGAGATAGGAGTCACTAATACTTCAGCATCCAAAACAGAAAGTTTGTTGAGTTTATCACACTCGTATGTTGGTCTGCTATCACAGCTCTCTTGAAATCTTAACTTGAAGTGATTGAAAACCTTATCTTTAATTACTTTAGGATCCTCCGACCAAACCCCATCACAAATCAACCCTTTAATTCTTCTATTTCTCCATTTTCGATTGACAACCGAATGAAAAATCTCGTGTATCCATCCTCTTCTACTGCCCATTTAACCCTAGATTTATGTCTGAGGTCACATCTTTCTTTTTGTTCAATCTAATTAAGATCAAATAAAGCTTCCTCTCTTTTTCAATCTCGTGTCTTGAGACTGGAATTCTTTCAGCATTACAATCCCATTTTTCCAACTCTTCAATCAACTTTTCCTTCTTATTACCTACTTTCTCTTTTTCATTTTTTTGCTCATTCTCGAACATCTACTTTAAGCTTTTTAATTTTCTCCTTCAGATTGATCATCGGGTTTCCAGTATCCACATGCGGTGACCAAGATGTTTCCACCACGCTTCTTAATTCCTCACACCGTAACCAAGAGTCAAAAGATCTGAAAGGCTTTGAACCAAAATCCACCCCCCCCCCCACTTTTAAGTTTATAGTACAATGATCCGATATGGAACGAGCCAACACTTGGACGACTGCTTCTTTCCATACATTAAATAAATTTTCGGAGACCAAAAATCTATCTAACTTACCAATCTTTGCACCGTCACTGCTGAATCGGGTATATCGCCTACCCCCAAATTTGATATCATGTAAGCCCATTGTTGATATAAAGGCATTGAAATTCAATGCAACTCCAGCATTGAAATTACATCCTTTCCTCTCCTCCCGGTTTCTAACCGCATTAAAATCACCAAAAATTATCCAAACTATATCATGCGATTCAATATTTTTTTACGATTCCACCCATAGAGCTTTTTTCAAGTTATTAGATTGAGGACCATAAACATTTATAAATCTCATTCTTGCATCCACCCCACACCATCTTCCTATAACCCCACAATAATTGTTCCCAGTCATGGTCATTTCTTTATAAAAAAGGTTTGAATTCCATACCAGTAATGTTCCCCCAAAAGCTCTAGAAGAATTGTTGAAGACAAAGTCTCTGCTGATGTATCCTCAAATCTTATTAATTAGGGTGTCTTCAATCGATTCACATTTTGTCTCTTGAATCCCAATTACTGCACATTTCTCTTTTGAAACTAAATCTTGGATCTTTTCTGTCTTCCCCTTGGTCAAAAGACCGCAACAATTCAATGAAATCACATTCATGTTTAAATCTTATACCCAAGCCCAAAAATTCCACAAAGTTACACTTCTTCTTCATCACTTCTGCCATCCATATTAAGCTTTCCATCCCTATATTTTACCCCAATTGAGAGCCCTAGATTCCCTTGACGACTCCTTTTGATTTGTCTAGTTAAAATTTGAGTCATTTTCGCAGAAAGTCAAACCACCCATACCCCCAGATTTTTTCCCTCTAGTCGAGAATTTACTTTCAAGATGGCTTTTATCTTTTAGGCTTCTATGGGCTTTGTTTGGATCATTGGGTCCAACAGTAATGGGCTTGTTCAAATTATCCAAAACTTCGAACGGTAATTCCCCATTCACATTTTCGGATTCCAGACCTTCATGGTAGCAATCATTGGAATTTGCGATCAGTGGAACAACATGCAAAGTGTCGTCATCCCGTTCAACCGTTCCACTTCCATCACCTCCAAATTCACGACCGGTGCTGGAGCCATCGTCGTCGAACCATTTGCCTCCGTAATGTTGTTTTGATCACCAATTAAACATCCTTTCAGTGTCGGAGCCACCGATCTTGTGCTATTTATTTGATTACCCTCGCAATCCTCCATCTCCATCATCGTCTCCGGCACCCATTCATCTGATAATGCATTACTCACATGGTCGTCTCCATCCGATGGATATTCATCTTCAGAGTATTTTCCCACAGAATTTTCCGAATCGTCAGAGTTTGTATTGATACAGCTATGTTCTAACATGAATGATCGATTTCGATCCTCCGTAACTCTAACCCTGTTATTTATCCTACCTTTCACCACAGAATGAATTTCTTCCATTGTTTTTGTCAATATCAAAGCCCCAAAGCAATTTTTCATACTCCCATCAAATACATCGTCAACTTCCATCACTTTACAAAAATCAGATGCAATATTGTACACAGTCTCCTTACTCAAGCTTCAACCAGAATTCCTTCCATTTCTAACCAAACCAATCTTTCTGTTGTCAACTCCCCCTCCTTCCATAGTCTTAGATTAGAAAACCACTTATTAAGTTTTTCTCTATGAGCTTGCAATGTTCCCTGTGCAATATCTTCTGACGACCATTCACATAAGATTGAGAGTCCACTCGCATATTGAACTTTGCATTGCCCCGGCCAATCCATCTTCACGTAATATTCTCTGGATATTCCGAAGAATATTGATGTTGTTCACCTTTCCAACCCGACATTTCCCCAATCTTTATAGATGATCTATATTTATTGCTGCATTAAATATTTTCTTCTTCTTTTCGTTATTCATATAATTCTGAGTAACTGCATCCTTATATGATCTTCCATCCATCCTACTATCTTTCCATTTGTTTCCAGGAATCTCTTCTTTCTGTATTTTGCTTGATTTCCAGTAGTACTCCCATATTATGCTTAGCTTTGTTAATGATCAACTTTTTATCTCCGATATAGATTCCTTCCAATCTCCTTTCAAATCCTGAATCCATGCATTCACTGTTGAATCTGACAAAACCAAATCTAGTACCCATTCTTGTTCTCTTCGTTGCAACATACAGATACGAAACTTTTCCATATTTCTGGAACTCAGAAATGACTTTACATCCCACGTTTTTGGAAATCTTGTGAAGAAAAACATTGGAGATTCCTCTTCCCATTCTTTTTCCTTCTATCTCTTACTGTCGTCCACTAGCCTTCGAGAACGATCTCCCATTTTTCTATCAATAATAGTGGTGACTTGCAAACCTATTTAGCAGGTCACCAAACACTTTTCAGTTATAAAAAATAATAACATCTTTTCATATTTTTATCAATAAATGTAACATATCAACTTAAACCCAACTTTATTTATTTTAAAAGTTTTTCTAAGATTTCATAACCACAAAAATAAACCAAATTTATGTTTCATACTTTTTTGTGAAATTTTATAATAAAATTTATTTTTTTTTTGTTTCTTATGTATTTAGTTAAAGTTTACATAATTACATTATTACTATATTTAGTGACTATTTTTAATTTCATTAAATATATTTATTTATATTTTTTTTGTTTTTTCATAACCCTATAAATTTTAATATATATTCTGAATATTTATTTACGGTTTGAGAATTTTTAATTATTTATTCATGATTATATATAATATTAACGAAAAAAATACTACGAATCATTTCAATTTTCACTTTTTCCAAACGAAAAAACTATGAATATATCTCTTTTTAGTTTTTCCGAACAAAATAGTATGAACCATTTGGTTTTTAATTTTTTCGATCTAAATGTAATTTATTTTTTTATTTAAAAAACTAAAACCTAAAATGGGTTGTAACATTTTTCATTCAGAAAAACTATAAACTGCAATTATTCATAGCTTTTTCGTCGTTAAAAACTAGAAAAACGATAAATGGGTTGCAATTTTTTCTTGAGCAAATCAATAAACCAGAGTTGTTCATCATTTTTTTTGTTGGAAAAAATCTAAAAAATGAATGGGTCGTAGTTTTTGTCATTCAGGAAAGCTAAAGACTTGAATGGATCGTAATACTTTTCATTTGAAAAAATTAAATAATTAGTTTTTAATTTCAAACAAAAAATACTAACCAAACTATTTTTTTATTTTTTCCAAACAAAAAAAATATGAACCAATCTGGTTTTTTAATTTTTCAATCTAAATGTCTTGCATTTTTTATTTGAACACTAAAAATCAAATGTGATGCAATATTTTCATTCGGAAAAACTATAAACCATAATAAATCATAGTTTTTTTCGTTGTTAAAAATACAAATATAAATGGGTTGCAATTATTTTGTTAGAAAAAGAAAAAATTAAAATGGTTTAGAATTTTTTGTAAAATAAAGGTAAACATGAATGGATCGTAATTTTTGACATCCGGGAAGGCTAAAACATGAAAGTATTGTCCGTCTCGTTTGAAATTTATTAAAAACCTGAACAATTTGTAATTTTTTAATTTCAAATGAAAAGTACTACAAATGAAAAAGTATTTTAGTTTTTCCAGGAATGGAAAAATTATGAATAATTGTGATTTATGGTTTTTATAAATGAAAAATGCTGAAACTCATTTTGATTTCTGGTTTTTTAAATTAAAAACTATGACCCATTTAGAATGGAATTACTAAAAACTGGAATGATTTGTATTATTTTGTTCATAAAACTGAGAAAATGATAGTTCGTAGTTTTTTCAGTTGGTAAAAGTAAAAGTTGGAATGATTTAGAGTATTTTTTCATTCATATTATATATAATCGTGAATAAATAATTGAATATTATCTAACCGTAAATATTTGTAATATATATTAAAAATTTTATAAGGTTACGAAAAAATAAAAAATAAAAATAAATAAATTTAATGAAATTAAAAAAATAGTTACTAAACATAGTAATAATATAATTAATTAATGTTGGGTACAATTATAAGTAGAGTTGAAAACAATATTTTGTAATAGTTCAGGGGAATTTATTGTAAATACACAATAGTTATAGTGTGTATATAAATAGAAGTAGTATTTCTATTTTGTAAGTGATCGGACAAGAATAGAAAGTGGATACGGATCTAGAGAGAGAATAGAAGTTTGCTTTGCAAGAAAGCCATGAACCAAATGTAATATTCTTCTCTTAATCATTCAATAGATTGTGTTAGATTGTTATAATTGTTCATATATTGTTTAATGTTGATATGAATTGCTAGAAATATGAATTCACAATTGGTATCAGAGCCTAATATGGATTAAATTTATTGAATTTTGAATCTGAATTTTCATTTTTTTTCGAACACTGTTCCATCAAGTTTTTCGAAAACAGAAAATTAATTGAGGTTTTTGATTTTGTGGATGAATTGAAGTGAAAATTGGAACGAAGGTGGAGCACTTAAAGTCGAATCTATTGTGATAAACATCAGATTTTAATTCCAAACACACAAGATTTAATTTGGATTTTACTGAATTTTTGAAAAAGTGTGTGTTCTTGAGGTTTTTGATCGATTTTTGGATTTTAATCTGAAATTAGCCAAAGTTGTTTTTCAAAAAGTGTTTGTGTGTGAAAACCGCAGGTTCGATTTCAATCTGAAATCAATTCGTGAATTTTTGTTGAAAATTGTCATTTTGAACTTGATTTTGATCAGTTCCTGTTCAAACTCGGGCAACACTGAATTCCTTGTTTTAATCGAGTTTGATCAAGTTGTTATTCGAGTTTGTTTGTGTTTCATTCGAGTTTTATGTATGCTTCATTCGAGTTTTATCCTTAACTGATCGAGTTGGATAAAGAGTTAATCGAGAAACTTTATGTTTCATTCGAGTTGATCAAAGCATCAATCGAGAAACTTCATGTTTCATTCGAGTTGATCAAAGCATCAATCGAGAAACTTCATGTTTCATTCGAGTTGAGCACAGTGTAATTCGAGTTGAATCATTCTTCATTCGAGATTCAATAAGCTTCATCCGAGTTTCATACTTAATCAATCGAGTTTTATACTTAATCAATCGAGTTTCATACTTAATCATTCGAGTTTTATCATTCTTCATTCGAGTTTCAGTCATAACCATTCGAGTTTCATTCTTTTATCATTCGAGTTTGACTATATGACCTATTCTGCTTAAATTGACCATAACTTTTGACTGGAACATAGTTAGAAGGCCTACCATACGTCAAATCGAAGCTTGAAAAGAGATCTACATTTCTAGAACAGGCGTAGCCGGTTCGGTAAATTTTCGAGGCCCAATTCCACTCCAGAAAAAAGTTACGGGCATTTTTCTACAGAAAATCTGAAATTTCAACGCCAAAAAGTCATTTCAGAGCTGATTTTTCACTAGTTAACATTAACTGAAATAGCTTTTCAAAGGGCTATCAGAATTCACTCAGTTTCTCCATAAAAGATCTTGGAAGATTCAATTTTTCTGCAATTCATAATGATGTTTGAACAATTTTCAAAGTCTGAGCTGATTGTCAAACTTACTGAATCTGAAATGATTCGTAAGAACAATTACGACATTCTCATTCAGTTAAATACTGATAAACATTTGGCGTTACGTGACGTACAAATATTGAATGAAGAAATTCAAAGCTTAAAAGAAAAACAAAACTCTGAGAGTTGTGCTCATCAATTGAAAATATCTGAATTACTTAAAGAACTTGATGAGCTGAAACAAGAAAATTTTCAGAATGCAACTCAACTGAAATATCTTTTGCCTGAAAGATCTGATCTTTACAAGAAAGTTCAGGATCTTGAAGATACACTTTGTAAGACAAAACCAACTGATCAGAATTGTATTTTAAACAAAAATGAAGAAATTTTTGCTCTTCAACAAGAGTTGTCTTTAACTAAAGATTTGATTGAGAAGGAAAGACATGAGTTCTTACTTAAAGAACAAGATTTTAAATCAAAATCTGAATTGTTTGAAGATGAAAGACAAATGTTCTTAATCAAAGAACAATCTTTTAAATCTGATTACCAATCATTTGATCATGACAGAAATTCAAATTTAGTCATTATCAAAAGTTTGGAAGATCAGATACTTCATCTTACAAAACAATTACATGTGTTTACTTCATCAACTGAGTCAAAGGTTAAGACCCCTTCTTCAGTGTGTTTAAAATCCAATGTTAATCACTCTGGTTTGTCTTCTGAAAGTGAAGTGAATCTAACTAACTCTGCTAAGTTTGATTCTTCTTCAGATCTTAAACTTAAGTATCTGTTAAAGATACACAGCGGCAAAGATAAAATTGTTGAACAACTTCCGGTCAAGATTTACACCGGTGAATCTTCGAAGTCAAATTTTCTTAAAGTTTCTGAAAATACTGGTCATTCTAATCAGAAAACATTTTCACAGAAAAATACCAAGTATTATCAGAAACAGGCAAGAACCGGACAGTTTTTCAAAAAGAAGAGTTCGCAAAAGTCTGATCATTCAAATTCAAGTTTCTTTAGAAATTCAGATATTCAATTTTCTCATACTCAAAGAAATTTGTTTTCTGCTTTTGAAAGAGAAGCTGATAGTTATAACTTGCAATGGGTACCTAAACCCAAGTACAAGTGGGTACCAAAACCTGTTTTGAAATGGGTACCCAAGAGCGCTAACAAGTCTGGATCCAAATCTGTTTGGATACCAAAGACATCTTAAATTTTGCAGGTTATAGGTTTCTTATCATTTCAGATAAGGACCCGTTCTTCATTTCAATAGGCTCTTGATTACTTCAGGTCAAGACCCGTGCTTCCACTCAAAATTGGTTTCTAGTTAAATTCAGACTAGAACCCGGACTTCAATGAACCAGAGACAATGGTTTTTAGTTAATTCAGACTGAAACCCAAGCTTATGCGACAAATGGCTTCTAATCACTTCAGATTAGAACCCGAGTCTGAAAGACAAATATTTCTGGAATTCCTGCCCTGATTTCAACTCTGAAGCTGAATTGATAAAGAGGAGTTTTATTTTTATAATTTTTTGCTCCTGATTTCATTTTAATGAGTTGACTAACTATGTGTGCTTATTTCCAGGGGGAGTTTCAGACGCACTTTAATGATGACATTTTTCAAAACTGTGTGTAATTTTTCACGAAAATATCTGATACACACATAAAAAAGATTTTTTGAGCTGAAAAGCAAAATATTTTCATAATCTTCTGATTCTCTGAATCTCTCATTGCGATTAATTGATTTAATCTCTTTGATGTTCAAAATCTCATTACTTCTGAGATTCTCTTTAATATTCTCCCGTTCAAAGAATTCTCTCATATTCTCCTTGACCTAATTCTTTCATAACAAGTCTGATTCATTTCATATCTTATATCAGATTGTACATTTCATTCTGCTATCTCCCAAATTATCATTCTCAAAATTTATTCTGATTATCATCTCCGATATCAAATGAGCTGAATTTCTTGGTATCCCATGAGCTAAAACGCTCTGCTGACTCCGATTATGCACCAATCTGAGTGATAGGCATAAATATCGCTTCTATGGTCTAACCAGAACCGGAAGACCTACCCTAGAAGCAAACCATCTATAGTTTGTGTGGGTGAGGGTTCTTTAGGTTTATTAGTTGAGAAGTGTCAGTTATAACGGGATACTGACAGGGTCGAGCAGAGATAAAATGTAAATGAGAGGGATATTAAAAGGCGATGGTGGTGCATCAGATCATGCTTTTCGTATAAAGCTGACTGAATTTAATTCTGAAAAGTGAGCCGGAGGGAGCTAGGTTGAAAAATGCTGAGAGCTGAGAGTTGAGAAAGGATTTGAAGAAAAGATAATCCTATCCTACACTGTGTCTGCTGGGTAATCCACATAATCTATCAAGCCCTAGGCGACTTGATATTGAAAAAGACGTCATGGACCCAGTGACGCATGCACTTAACCCCACCAACTACTCAGTTATCTCTCAAAAGATTTCTGTTTCAATAATCACGGAGATATAACACATTTCTATCGATATATCATTTGGATATTATTGATATTGAAACAAGGAAGACAGTTGCTCCGGTCTCCAATTTCATTTGATGCACATTGTGTCTAGAGCTAATTATATACACTTTTAGGACACATCGAGTCTAACAGTCTGCGTGACTATAAACTGCTAGTCCAAAGTGACTAAGCCGGAACAAATATGAGTGATTCTTTCACGATGACTATTTGGAAATCCTACCAGTGTTACCATCATGCCAGCGCTGAAAGTAGGTCACATAGATTTTGTCTATTGTGCAAACAGGAATCCTATGTGGACCTGGACTCGTTATCTCACAAAATGAATATGTTTTTATTTCCCCAAAGTTGAAAAGCTTTGTTTTTGTTCTAAAAAGTTATAGTATCAATTCGAGGGGGAGTGAACTTTTTGAGGGGGTGAGATAAATCTGCTTTGTATAGGGAGAGAGATATCAGTTTAAGGGGGAGAAAATCAATTTGTAATTTCTGAGTTGTAATTGTTGTCGTATTTCCTCAATTGTAAATTCATTGCACTTATGTCTCTGAAGACTTTGCATGATGTTCATAATTCTTATGATCATCATGAGGGGGAGAAAAGCTAGAGTTCAGAGACAACTGTTGAGTAGATTGAAGACGATTGCTACATCATCTCAAGACAATTGATCAAGAAAGAGATTTAATAGTCATTCATGATTCAAGGGGGAGTGTCCTATCAAGAAAAGAGAAGATCAGAAAAGAAGAGATGAGAAGATCAAAGAGAGACAATAAAGAAGAAGTTTCTAAATCAGAAGATTCAGAGATCATAGAAAAGAAGAAGATTCAAGATAAGAATTAACCTGAACAGAGAACTTTAAATGAAAAATTGTTTTCATCTCTAAGGGGGAGATTGTTGGGTACAATTATAAGTAGAGTTGAAAACAATATTTTGTAATAGTTCAGGGGAATTTATTGTAAATACACAATAGTTATAGTGTGTATATAAATAGAAGTAGTATTTCTATTTTGTAAGTGATCGGACAAGAATAGAAAGTGGATACGGATCTAGAGAGAGAATAGAAGTTTGCTTTGCAAGAAAGCCATGAACCAAATGTAATATTCTTCTCTTAATCATTCAATAGATTGTGTTAGATTGTTATAATTGTTCATATATTGTTTAATGTTGATATGAATTGCTAGAAATATGAATTCACAATTAAATTAATAATAATAGAAAAATAAAAACTAAAATTTTATTGTAAAATTTCACAACAAAAATTTAAACATAAATTATGTTTATTTTGGTGTTTATGAAATATTAGAAAATTTAAGACGATTGGGTTATATTTGATATATTACTATTATTGATAAAAATATGAAAAAATGTTACTATTTTTTATAACTGAAAAGTTGTTACTATTTTTGATAACTAAAAAGTTGTTGGTGACCTGTTAAACATGTTTGCAGGTCACCGATTAATATTATTGATAGAAAAATAAAATTCGTTACTATAAATGATAAAAAATATAAAAGTCAATGCCATATTGTCATTAATGATTAAAGATAAATAATGTTGTTGTTAATGATAAAAATTATAAAAGTTGTTATCATTTTTGGTCATTTGCCCATTTATTAACACCTAACTTGTCACTAATAGTTTTTAAAAATAAAAAAAAGTAGTATATAAGATATATAATTTAAATTTCAGCTTCAAATGTTCGATTATATTTCAAATGGTTTATTATGAGAAAAACCAACATGTTTTCATGTTTTTTGCGTTTTCGTTCCTCCATGTTATCTTTTTCCATAAAAGTCCTCAAGTTATACTTTTCTTTTCGGTTTAGTGAAATTTGGAAATTAGGACCCGGTTTTTTAGTTTTTTAAAACCCGGTTCACAAATTATAACCGGAGTCTAATGTCCAAATTTCACTAAACTAAAAAGAAAAGAATAAATTGAGGTTTTTTATGGAAAAAGATAACATGGAGGGACGAAAATGTTAAAAACGTGAAAACATGTTGGTTTTTTTCATAATAAACCCTATTTCAAAATAAAAAACTTGGTACATTTCGGCTTCATATACAATTAATATATTACTTATTATTTATATCATTTATAATTAATATTTAAAGTTATTATCGCTACTTTTGATTAATGAATAATTCACTCACAAATTACACTACTAGAATACATGTTATTACCAAATGACGAATTCGTCGGTAATCCCTCGGTAACGTAATTTATCGACGATTTGCCAAGAACCGGTATCGGTTACAAATATTTGGTCGGTAACGAGCAATACCGACAGAAATAATTTACCGACAGTTTACCGAGTGTATATTTTACTGACGAAACACCGACAGAATTTACCGATGGATTAACGAGGGACAATATTACTGACGGATTAGCGAGAGACATCATTACCGACGGATTAGCGAGGGACACCATTACTGACGGATTAACGAGGAAAACTAATAACGAGGAATTACCGAGCATAGAGATTGCCAACGGTTTACCGAGATTATTTACCGACGACATACTGAGGGCTTTCTGAGGGCTTACCGACGAATTTTCGAGGGAATACCGAGGGATAACTGCATTCTGGAAATAAAAAGTATTACCTGTTTTTGTAAATATTTCCTGTATTTTTTAATCAATAACTGTAATAATCCAGTAATCCAATATCACTACAAAATAAAAAAAAATGATTAACATTCTAATTTAATAGAATTCATCGGTAACGTTCCGATGCCATTAACATACTTGTATCAAAACAATATTCAAATGTTGAATTCGATAACATCATCAACAAAAATTAACCAAGCATCCTAAATGCTAATAAAGTTTAGTCAAACAACAATTCTATTGAGAGGGACGTGATGAAATTGATGTTAAGTTAGTTATCAACACATCATTTAACGTAAAGCGTTCCTCCAAGTCCCTTTTTTAATCTTCCAAACGTGCCTCCATCTATTGCTCCATCTCCTTCTTCTGCTCTTCCATGCGTGCTTCAAATTCTTTATCTTTTTCTGCCAACAAACGTTGAACCTATCTATATCTATATATACTATAATAAATGAGAACAATATTTGCCACATGTTATCCTCTTAATACACAACTTTTTTATTTTCCCATTTTCTTTTTCAAAAAATAAAAATTAACATTAATTATAAGTAACATGCATATCATTTAATTGATTAATTTAAACTTTATTATTGAAACTTATTATTTGGTTTCCTAAACTAATTGAAACTTCAATTAATACTCATTAAAAGTTTTCAAAATTAACAAGCTGATGTTAAAAAAAAAACTTTAGAAAATCAATAAAATAATAAAATTCATGTTTAAATGTCTAAAAATAAACAGTATTTAAAAAATCAGTAAAATAAAAAAATTAATTTTAAAATAATTTTTTTAAAAGATCAATAAGATAATTAACTTCAAATTTTAAATGTCCGAAAGAATAAATAATTATATGAAATAATAATTAAATACCTTAGTATACAATAAAATTGAAAAACTTTTTGTTATCGTATCTTAATATGTTAATTATGAAATTTTGACACATTAAAAGAATATAATCATTCAAATTTCAAAATGTATTTTCTTTAATAAAATTTTGTATTAATATTTTCTAAAATTTCAAAAGTAAATGTACCAAAATTTATATTTTAAAATAACTTATTTTCGAATAATCATAATTAATTATTTATTTATTAAGTTGACGTTGGAATTGTTGTATCTAGTTTTAATCAGTTAGACAATAAATATTTATTATTAATTAAAACATCTACAATAAGAAAACTTGTATATGGTTTAATTTAAGGTCGCTAACAAATTTATACAATATTAATTAAGATACTTCATAAAAATTAAAATAGAAAATAATTACCATTTAAAACTTATTTTGTTGATTTCTATGGGATTATTGATGATAACACAATAACAAACAAAACAGAATGAAGGTTCAACATTTTTAATTACTAACAAGAAGATAACAATTAAAATGTATCGCATATATAGGAGTCATAAAATACTATATTTAAATCAATAATTCAAATATTTTGAATCATATTTTAACCATCTTCTTTTGACTTAAACACGACTTAGAGTTATCATTTTTTACCATTGACTCAATGATTTTGCCTGTATGTCATCTTTGTATTGGTTTTTATTGTATCTTAATTTTTTTTTTAAAAAATTTAAGGTTCTTAAGGGATCCCACCTCTTTATAAATATTTAATTTACAACAAACTTTTTATATTAATCCGTGTAATACATGGGTATTAAGTATTAACCTAGTATATTAATAAAAGAAAACCTCTCATGCCACATGTTATTTCCTCATCCTTCTAAATTTTCTATTTCCCACATTTTTTCCATAAATTAGATTTCTTATTTCATTAATTCATTATTAAAAAATTTTATGGAATCTAATTCAAATAATTTCATATTTAATCCATACTGTTGGGAACATTTATAGATGTGAAATCAATATTATTAAATGTTCAGGGTTTGTTTTGTAATTACCAAATAGTTTGTATTTTAGTATAAATAGGAGTATGAATTGTTACTGTTTGTATAGATGAATGATAGAGGAGAGAGAAGAAGTGCTTAGCAAGGTATCAAGAACTCTCAATATAATATTTCTCTCTTAATCATTTAGCAGATTGTGTTTGATTGAATTGTTAATTGTTCATATGATTGTGTATTGTTAAATGAATTGCTGAAATATTGAATTCACAATTGGTATCAAAGCCTAATATGGTTCAATTTGGTGGTTTTTGATTCTGATTATTTTTCGAACACTGTTATATCATTTTTATTCGAAATCAGAAAAAGAAAAAAGGTTTTTAATTTTCTGGATGAAATGAAATGGTAACTGGATCGAAAATATCGTTTTTAAAAACGAATTGATTGAGATTAATATCAGGTTTTTATTCCAAACACATAGATTTTAATTTGGAATTTTTTGAATTTTTGAAAAAAGTCGTGTTCTTCACGTTTTTGGTCTAATTCTGTGATTTTAATATGAAAATAGACAAAGTTCTTTTTCAAAAAGTGTTTCTGTGTGTAAAACGAACCTTCGACATCAATTTAAGGTCAATTCATGAATTTTTGTTGAAAAAGTTTGAATCTGAAACTTGTTTTTTGTTGAAAAATTGTTAGAATCAATTTTAGATTGATGAATTAAATATGTCTAGGGTATATTTTGTAATTAATAAGTAGTTGACTTTTGGCTATAAATAGAATATTCCTTTGTAAATGTAACAGTTCTGAAATTCTATTTTTGGCACGGAAAGCATTGAGATTAGGGCTACAATTGACATACAATTTCTTCTCTCTATAATCATCTTTTGGTGATATGATCATTCGGTTAGTTGTTTGAATTTGTTCTTTAATTGTTTATATTGATTGTTTGATTGAATAAATTGGAATATCAATTGGTATCAGAGCATGGAAATGGATTAATTGATTGATTTTTAAAAATATTTTTACTTTTTTAAATGAATTTTTGAAAAATCGAAAAACCCCTAGGGTTTTTGATTCAGTGAGTGATTGATTGTGAAATTTTGATCGAAGGTAAAGGATTGAAAAACGAACAGATTGATTATAATTTCAATTTGTAATTCAAATCACACAAAAAGTTTGATTGAATTTTCAGATTTTGTGAAAACCGATTGTTCTTCATTGTTCTTGAGAAAAACAAGGAGTTTGATATGAAATTAACCAAACTGCTTTCACTAAAAGTGTTTGTAAGTGAAAAACCAACCTTCGATTTCAATTTAGGATCATTTTATGCATTTTAAGTGAAATCAGTGGAATCTGGACTTGAATTTTTTCAAAAAGCATAAAACTCGAAATTAGTTGAAATTTACGTATTAATCGAGTTGAATGCTTCTTTGATCGAGTTGAAAATGAAGTTTAATCGAGTTGAAAGAAGTTCCAATCGAGTTGGACACTTATTTCAATCGAGTTGCAAGCAGTTTAATTCGAGTTGAACTAGTGTTTGATTCGAGTTGCAAAACAGTTGCAATCGAGTTGGGATGTTATTTCAATCGAGTTGAATTTCATTTCAATCATGTTGAATTTCATTTCAATCGCATTGGACATAACTCCATTCGAGTTGGAAGGAAGTTTCATTCGAGTTTTATAAAACAACCGTCAAGTGAAATTAAGTTTGATTCGAGTTTAATCAATCATACTTCATATTGATTTGAGTTCATAGTTATTTCATCCGAGTTTTATTGAAGTATCATTCGAGTTTTATCAACTCATCATTCGAGTTACATTACTAATCCTTTGATTGATTCTTTCTAGATTCAAGTTTTAATCTTTACAATTCGAGTTGATTCACTTCTTCGTTCGAGTTTTATCATTCTTTGATCGAGATTGATCCCATTCATATCGAGTTTCATACTACTTTCATTCGAGTTTGATCAACTTATCAACAAGTTTGATCAGTTTTTCAATTTCAATCAATTTCCATTTAAAAGATCTTGGAAGATTCCTTTTAATCTGTCAAAATGTCAGAAGATGCTCTAGCCATGGGGTCGGAAACCAAACCTCCAATTCTATATAGAGGTGAATATGTACAATGGAGGGAAAGATTCCTTGAATTCATCAGTTTCCATGATTTGTCTGAAGAAATGCTGAAATCACTAAATGAGGGACCAGCTATTTTCCTTGAAACCATACCCGCAGTACCAAACGGCAACCCTCCTATCCCGGAAAGAACAGTTGAGGTCACAAACCTAACTGAATCACAAAAATGGAGAAAACTGGGTGCTAAGACTGCTAGAAAACTCTTGCTGATATAAATACCCAATGATATAAATACCTGTCTAACCAATACAAAAACAGCCAAATCCATCTGGGATGAGGTCTGTAAATTGATGTAAGGTTCAGACAAAGCAGCAACAAACAGAGCTCGATACAGTTTAATGACGTTTGAAAACTTCAGAATAAGAGAAGGGGAACTGTTGGAAAGTACTTATCTGAGATTCGTCAATCTGGTTAGTGAAATGAAAAGGAATGGTGTGACATAGTCAAATTTGGATATTAATGTCAAATTCCTGAACATGCTGAATCCGGAGTGGGATAAGTATTCAATGATAATTCAGCAAACAAAATAGATTGACGACATGGACTTTCACATGGTCTTTGAAAACCTTAACAACTACCAAGAAGTTGTTTTATGGAAGATGTCAGGAAAGAAAAAGGATGAAAAGGAAACCGTTGATCCATTAGCTCTATTGGCTGACAAGAAGTATAAATACAACTAAAGAAGGAGAAACGGGTAGTAGTGAGAAGCAGTTCATCAGATTCAGACTCATCTGATTCCTCAACTGATTCTCAAATTGAAGAGATGAAGAAACAAATGGCCTTACTAGCGAAGGCATTTCAGAAGAAGTTCTACCGCAAACCGACCAACAATAAGATGAGGTACAAGACAGGCTCACGGAAGTATGAGAAGAAGGACAGATATGATAAATCAGGAGAGAGCAGTGGCAAGAAAGCTGAGAAATATGAAAAATCTGATAAGCCTGCCAATAAGGATTCTGAGCAAAAATGCTATAACCGTGGCAAGCCAGACCATTTTGCCAGAGAATGCAGATTGCCTGTAGTTAAGAATTTAGAATACTACACTCGCAATGCACTGCCGGCAAAAGAAAAAGAGGCTGGTAAGACTTTCATGGCTGAAGATGATCATTGGCTCCAATTATCTGAAGATGAATATATTCTAGATGAAGATGCACATATCTGTCTAAATCTGAAGTTTTTAATAATTCTGAACTTAGTGAGTCTACAATGATAGCTGAAGAGAGGTTTGGGTGGGTTTGACGGATGAGGAAACTGAAGAGAAAAAGGAATCTGATGATGATAAGGAACTGACAGAAGAGATAGCACTAATGGCAACAGGAGATGCTGGATGCAGCAAGGAAAATGAAGATGATGAATCAGATTCAGATGCCTCAGAAAGTTCAGAGACACCAGAGGTACAATCTAATTCGGATTCTGATGATGATAAATCCTGTATGCTTGAACAAAAACTTACTCAAATGGCTTATATGTTAAAGAAATTTGAAAAATCCTTAAAAGCTGAAAAGAAAAATGTCCATTCCTTGGAAAATAAATTGAGTCAAGAACATGCGTTAGTTTTAGGTTTTTCCAAGGATAAGGCATTAGCATTACGAGCTGTGTCAGATTTACAAGATAAATCCAATGCACTTCAAAGTCAAATTAAGAAACTGAATAACAATATATCTGACCTAAAAGAAAAACTAAATTTAGCTGAATTAGAAGCATCAAGTTATTCTGTGAAATATCATGCTATATTTGATGAAAGAACAAAGCTTTATGAGAAAATTAAATCCTTAGAAGATGAGTTTATAAAACGTGGTCAAATAGATCAAACTATATATTTGAATCAACCTAAAGATACCGAATTTATAACTCAAAATCAGGTATAGGTTGGACTAATCCTAAATATCTGACAAAAGCAATTTCAAGTTCACCAACTATATATGATGTCAGATATATGAATTTAGGATTACAAATGGTTTTCATGAAAGCTTCGGATAAAGTAGAATCAGGTGAAGATTTAAAAAGGTTGAGAACTGATAAAATGCAGAATACAGTAGATTATAACATATTAAATGAGAGTTATCAAAATTCTTGCATTTCAAAAGAGTATATTCAGACTTATTCTGAAAAGGATTTATCTGAAAATACTACTTATTCTCAAAAGCCATATATACCAAATTCAATTCTTGAGAAGATAAATTCTGATCTTGAATTGAAAATCAAAACTTTTGAGAATGAAAATGATAATCTTAAGGCTGAAATTAAATCCTTGGAACTAGAACTGCAAAATCAGCCTGAAACAAATCTCAACCATATCAGAAATTTTTAATTAAACCTGATTCTACTAATTTTGAACAAGAATTTGATCTGTATATGAACTCGGATTTCAACTCATTTGAGGAGATGTTTGTCAAAATAGATGACTTTGTTAAACCTTTACATGACAAACAAGCTGAAAAACATAAAGAACCTGTAAGTATTCTGAAAAGAATATCTACAGAATCTAAGGACACATCAGAAAATTCAACGGTTTTACAAATGAAAAAGGAGAAAACAAAAGTTAATTTTGTAACTCCAATATTTGAAAAAGGTGAATCATCTTCATCAAAGGATTCTATTGCAAAGAAGACATATACTTCCAAAGGTAAGAGAATTTTGCAGAATAAACATATTTCTAAAACGACTAATTCTTGTGTTTCCATTATGTCAGATCATATTGTGAAAAGTTCACGGAAGAAAGAATGGCGAAAGAAGCAACAAGCATCTAAAAACAAGAGATTAAGACAAGAGTGGAGACTTAAAGAAAATATTGTTACTGATAGGATTAGTCACATTGATAATTCTGTCTGTAAACGTTGTGCAAAATACTGAACTGATTTACATGTTTTAAATTCTGCTCATTGTCATGTGTTGCATGCTAAATCTGTACATAGATCTGATAAACTTGCTTGGATACCGAAGAAAAAGGTTCCTTCTTTTAGACAAGAAAAGGTTCCAAAGAAACAAATTTCAAAATCAGTTCCACACCGAACTGTACAAAAATGGATACTTAAACAAACTGTTAAAAAGTGGGTTCCTAAATTAAAGACATTATCTGATGAGAAGTATAAAGATAAACCTCATGATTTACCAAAATCCAAAGTACCCAACTATAAGTGGGTACCTCGCGTCTTTTTTCGTCTTAAGGTAAATCATGTGTGGTACCTTGACTCCGGGTGCTCAAAGCATATGACCGGACAGAGAGAAACCCTCACAAACTTTGTTGATAAATTCTGTGGGACAGTTCGTTTTGGAAATGATCAATTTTGTCCGATCAAAGGGTATAGGAGTCTTGAGTACGACAAGATTACAATTCAAAAAGTCTTCTATGTTGACGGTCTAGGTCACAATCTGTTCAGTATTGGGCAATTGTGCGACAAAGGATTAGAGGTCAATTTTAAAGCTAACCGGTGTAGCATTATATCTGGGGAAGGGAAGGAGATACTTACAGGGAATAGAAAACCAAATCTGTACTCTATAAATTTGAAGAAAGATGTTTGCTTATTGTCCATATTAACATCTAAAGTATCTTGGCTATGGCATCACCGTCTTTCACACTTGAACTTCAAAGAATTAACCAACCTTGCAAATGGTGGGTTAGTCAAAGGGCTTCCAACTCTCAGATTTCAGAAGGAGCAGTTGTGTGCAGCCTGTGAAAAAGGAAAGATGGTACGAGCGTCTCACAAGTCAAAGGTTGAACACTCTTCAACGAGAGCCTTAGAAATCCTACATATGGTCTTGTGTGGGCCTTTGCGAGTACAGAGCATTAACAAGAAGAGATATGTGTTGGTTATAGTCGACGACTATTCAAGATACATATGGGTGTTTTTCCTGTGATCCAAGTTTGATGCTATCGAGATCATAATCGACTTCATTCGCAAAATTCAAGTCAAGTTGCAACTATCAGTTCAAACCATTAGATCTGATAATGGGACAGAATTCAAGAACAAGTCACTCGAGACGTTTCTAAGTTCTATTGGAATAAGTCATCATTACTCAGCAGCTCGTACTCCACAACAGAATGGTATAGTCGAACGAAGAAATCGCACCCTTGTGGAATCTGCAAGAACGATGCTGGCTTATTCAAACCTCCCGTTATTCCTTTGGGCTGAAGCTGTAGCAACGGCTTGTCTTACTCAGAACAGATCAATAATTAATAAGAGATTCGGAAAGACTCCATATGAACTGATAAATAAACGAGTGCCTAATGTGAAATTTTTTCATCTCTTTGGATGCAGGTGCTTTATCCTAAACGACAAAGACAATTTGGGAAAGTTTAATCAGAAAGCGGATGAAGGCATCTTCATTGGCTATTCTAAAGAGTCTATAGCCTTCCGAGTCTACAACAAAAGGACAAAGACTGTTAACGAGAGCGTCAATGTTAAATTTGATGAAGGAGTTGTGATGGCTTCTAAACATACCAGTTCAGGACCCGAACTTAAACAGCCAACTTCTATGAATTCATCTGAACAGACTTCTGAAGCGAATGTCTAAATAAATTATTTGACAATTTTTATGAAGACTACTTTGAAAAGACCAAACCTAATGTTTTAAATTTGGTTCCTGACAGGATTACTGAAGATACAGTCGTAGTCTTAGATCATTCGCACCAACCAATTTCAGAAGATACTGGAGAGGTTTCAATGACAGACGTACACTTACACGTTGACAGTGTACAACCTATCAAGCTCCAGAATCTTTTGAAACCCCCTTGACTTCTGAAAACTCAGAAACCCCCATCCAAGTTGATATCCCATCAACTTCTGAAGTAAATCCCCGACTTACCTACCTGGATTTAAACCCCAATCAAGACCAACTTCATCCTTACCCACATACATTCAAATGGACAAGGGGTCACCCACCTGAAAATATAATTGGTGATTCTTTGGCCTCAGTTAAAACCAGAAGAGCTACAATGAACGAATGTCTTTTCTCAAACTTTTTGAGTAAGATTGAGCCTAAAACTGTGAAAGAAGCACTTCTGGATGCTGACTGGACAGTGGCTATGCAAGAAGAGTTAAATCAATTTGAAAGGTTGAAGGTCTGGCGATTGGTGGATCGACCAAAAGACAAATCCATTATTGGCACGAAGTGGATCTTCAAGAATAAGAAAGATGAACACGGTGTCATCATTCGAAAAAAGGCTCGCCTCATTGCCAAAGGATATAGCTAGCAAGAGGGAATTGATTACGACGAAATATTTGCTCCAGTTGCTAGGATTGAAGCTATTCAGATGTTTTTAGCATTTGCTGCACACAAAAACTTCACTGTATATCAAATGGATGTGAAAACTGCTTTTTTAAATGAGGAATTGACTGACGAAGAATATACATATCAGTCCGAAGGGTTTACCGATCCTTCGAAGCCCGACCATGTATATATTTTGGACAAATCACTGTATGGCCTTAAACAAGCACCTCGTGCTTGGTATGATGCACTTTCGAATTATCTTTTGAAATGTGGGTTTAACAAAGGTGCATTGGATACAACCCTGTTTATAAAACGTCAGGGTCCAGATATCATAGTTATTCAAATATATGTAGATGATATAACATTTGGGTCTACAAATCCTGAGTTATGCAAGAAATTTGCATTCTTAATGTCCCAAAAGTTTGAAATGAGCATGATGGGAGAAATTAATTTTTTCTTGGGTTTACAAGTAAAACAATTGACTGATGGTATATTCAACAATCAGTCTAAATATATTCAAGACATGTTAAAGAAATTTAACATGGTCAATAGTACACCTATGAAAACTCTCATGACTCCGGCATCTAAATCAAAACTCGACGAGGACATTTCAGGGAAATATGTAGATGTAACTCATTGTCGAGGCATAATTGGGTCATTAATGTATTTAACTGCCAGCAGACCGGATATTATGTTTGCTACGTGTGTTTGTGCTAGATATCAGGCACATCCTAAAGAATCACATTTGGCTACTGCCAAACGCATCTTAAGATATATAAAGGGAACACCAAACTTAGGTTTGTGGTATCCCAGGGAATCTTCATTTACATTAACTGCCTTCTCTGATGCTGATCACGCAGGTGACAAAATGGATCGAAAAAGCACATCAGGAGCAGTTCAATTCCTAGGTGACAAACCCGTCTGCTGGTCAGCCAAGAAACAACATTGTGTATCCCTGTCAACAGCAGAAGTTGAATACATAGCAGTATCATCGTGCTGTTCACAAGTGTTTTGGATGAAGAGCCAACTCAGAGACTAAGGGTTTACACCGCAAAAGATTTCCATTTATTGTGATTCACAAAGTGCAATAGCAATAGCTTCAAATCCGGCGCAACATTCAAAAACCAAACACATTGACATCCGGTATCACTTTATAAAAGATCATGTAGAAAATGGTAATGTGGAATTATATTTTGTACCCACTGAATATCAATTAGTTGATTTGTTTACCAAAGCCTTAGATGAAAAACGATTTAATTTTTTGGTATACAAATTGAGTATGTTGAATCGTTAGATTTAAACATTCAGTAGTTACCAAATATAATTTTAAATTTACATTTTTTATTTGATTAAATATGTTGTTAATCTCATGCGATTTTAAAGGTTAATTTCTCAGAGTTTAACAGATTCGGATTGTCATGTGCAGGGGGAGCAGACAGAAATTATATCTGATTTTTAAAATATGATAAAATTTAATCTGATTTTTTGTAGGGGGGGCTGACATTTGAAAAAGGTTTCATCTGAGGGGGAGCTAAAATGCAAAATTCAAGGGGAGCAATTTTGTTAGTTAGTTACATTTTTTTGTTAATATTTTTTTTGTTAGTTCAATTTTTTTTTATTTTTGTGAGTGTGTGAAATTTTTTTGTTTGTTGGTTTGTACATAAATGGGTTAAAAAGAGAGAATGGGCTTCTAAAACTTGAAATTGGGCCGGGTGGAAGTTTAAAATTTATTTTTTTCACTTCCTCGGTTTGTTCAGTGTCTTCTCAGAAAACCCATTCTCCAATTTACTTACAAACGAAGAAACCTCAATTCTGATAAAGAATTTCAATTTCAGAGTTTAATTTGTAGGTAGTTTATTGTTTTTCCTATTATTGGTTTATTTTTTCAGAATGTATTTTCGTGTTTTTACGCATATATAGTGTACTGAGTGTGTGTTCGTCGTGTGTGTTCTAGGTGTATTCTGGTTTGTCGATTCTGAGTTGTATATATGAAATCAATGGTGTGTTTGAATTCATATGGATATTAAGGACTTGTAAATCAAATTTCAAGTTTCATTTCCAAACACACGACAATATTTTTGGATTTAAAGTTTCAAAATTTCGAGTTTTTAAAATCTGAAATTTGGATTTTTTGGATTGAAAAAGTTGTTTCTGGACAATGTTCAGTAAACAAATAACGTTTAAAATCCAATTTCGAGCAGCGACTATAAATGGATAGTCAAAAATGTCCTTGGAATGTTTTTTTGCATATTATCAGTGACATTTTTTGACTTAAAAAAGTTTTAAATGACTTAACTCGATCAAAACTTCATTCGAGAAATCCTATGTTTTGATCGAGTTGCATGAAGTGCAAGTCGAGAAACTTTTAGTTTCAATCGAGTTGATCACTTCATGATTCGAGGAAATTGTATTTGTTATTCGAGTTGGACATTTTATAGGACCTAGAAAATTTTTTAAACCAGTCTCGAAAACAATATGATTCGAGTATGTTCTTGTTTCATTCAAGTTGGTTCCATCAGTTGTTCGAGGAACCTTTGATTGTTATTCGAGTTGGGAATTTTTAGGGACTTAGAAAATTTTCAAAACCAGTCTCGATAATAACATGGTTCGAGTTAGTTCCAATTTCATTAGAGTTGAATTCATGTGTATTTCGAGAAAAATCCTTAGTTAATCGACTTGATACATATTGCATTCGAGAATCTTTCAGTTCTATTCGAGATGGATTTCAATGGCATTCGAGAAATTCCTTAGTTCATTCGAGTTTCATTCAAAGGTCATGCGAGTTGATTCATGTGTCACCCGAGAACCTTCATGTTTCATTCGAGTTTCAATTCTAAATTTCCCAAATTTTACCAAGTATTGAGGATTTCTAATTTTTCAGAAAAATTTCACATTTTTCAAGAAATTTTTTAAATCTGTGTTTTTCTAACATTGCTCTCTTAACGATTGACTTTGGAAATCTAAGAATAATATATTAATATTATTGTCTGGAATCCCGATGCTTTAAACAGTAAAACACAAATTTTTCTAATTTCTAGCAAAATGTTTTATTTTTTCTATTTGCAGGATTTCATTTGTTTATCTACTGTTTCTAACATGTCTATTATTTTTCACAGGTTTCAAATGGCTTTCCAAGCTGAATCCCAACATTCCAATTCATCTGATTCACATTCCTCATCAAACCATACACTGGTATCAAAACCAGTGAAATCAGCCTCTGTTACCCGACCTTCACCCTCATCACCCATCCCCGATACTCATCTCGTTAAAACCAAATATGGCCTACCGTTTCGTTACAAAAACCACAGTCTTGACCCTAAAATCATCAAAGTCAGTCATCCAATTATTGTGGACATTCTTAAAGGGCATCCTCTGGGCTACCTACTCCAGTATAAACCTTCTATCCCCCAAGTCTACTTGCAACAATTCTGGCACACGATCAAGTTCGTACCGGCTGATGGTAATCATCACTTCAAGGTTACCATAGAGCAATTTAAGGCAAAGATCACACTTGTCAGGCTTCGACATAACCTATTTCTACCGCGCCGAATTGATACCGTGAACTTTTCGGAACTAGCAGATTATGAAGACTTTGTATCAGATGAAGAGTTCGTTCATGATTTAATATGCTTAGGATATTCCAAACTTCTACCGAAGAGCTCAAAGTTTCATAGAAATGGTCTCAATGGAGAGTGGTATACGTTATTTGGCATTGTCAACAGATGCATGACGTCTAATCATACCGGCATTGATAGAGGGAGCATACACTGTCTGAGAATCTTTCACGGGATTGCCTTCAACAAGCATTACGACTATGCACAATGCATTTGGGAGGATTTAAAAGAAGTTGTGTTGGCAAAGACAACTAATCGAGCTAGGAAATTTGTACCGCTTCAACGGTTCATTCAAATTTTGATAAGGGGAATCTTGAGGGCTAATGAACAAATCCAAAGAGGTCAAATGCTCAGAAGTGCCCAGACTATGTAATGATGAGTTTACATGGGATATAAGATGCACCAGGGGCTAATGTAATGCCAGTTCCAGAAGCTCTGTTGAAGTATGCGAAACAAGATAGTGAGGATGTCAAGTTACACAGAATAGATTACGCTCTTATAGAAACCCAAGAACCCGGTTTTTTTAACTAGGGAGCAATAGGAGAGCAGGATTATCAACACGGGGTTGATGTTCAAGGCAGCCAACTTGAGAGCGGGGGAGTAGAGGAGTAGGTAAGGGGAGGTGAGAGCAACTCAGATTCAGAAAGAACTTTATCCAATATTGCTGAAGGATCTGAGGAAGGACATGATGATGATGAGGTCGGTAATGATGCAAATGAGGGTGGTGCTGGAATGGTTGAATTTTCTATAGCTGAAAGCATTCCGAATATTGATATTATTGAGATAGCTAGGGAGAGTGTGAGGGAGTTCCCGAGCCCACACAGCCAGGATCTAGCCACATCTACTGTTGGCTCTCAAATGGGAGTCAACATTGAATCAGTCAGTATCCCACTGACGACTGCACACCCCCCCCCCCCCAGCCACTCATTTTCCTCTCAACAAGAAGATGCTTCAATTTCTCATCGGGATCAAGAACATGATCTATCCGAAAATCTTTTGGATTTTATGGATATTGAAATTAGTACACAACTGCCCGGGTGTACAACTTCTGTTCTTGCACATGAAATAGATCTTATACACTTTAGGACACTAGAGTCAACTTCACTTGATGAAGTAAGTGCAGTTGAACTAAATGTTTTGCCAGAACAACCTTAGTGTCGGAAGCATCTGTTGCTCCATCACTTGAAGAGGTTGGAAGACCAGTCAGAGATACAATATTGCCAACTCTGAGCACTGGCCACACAGACGTTCTTTTTACAAGTTCGAATGTTATGACAACTGGAAGTCTTAGTGACCCAATGGTTAGATTTACACCTTTTGTGACCGAAGAATAGTTGAATGAAGCATTGAATCAAGCAGTTGTTGGAGTCTCCAATCAGATGACAAATCAATTCTCTGAGATGATGGACCAGATGACAAATATTCACAAACTTTTGAAAGGAAGAATGTGGGTGAAGAGGTGAAACAAAGAGATCCAAATCAAGCAATTGACGAGTTAAGAGACTTTGTATATGATCAATTTGACAAGATGTGAGAAAGGATGATTGGGCTAGAGAGCACTGGGATAACAGCTTTAGGTGATATGTCTGAAAGGATATCTGCTGTGGAACAGACGTGTAAGGCACAAGCTTCTGCTTCGAAACGAAAGCATGATGAGCACGATGATGACTCCGATGATGCTCCTCATGAGGGGGAGAAGAGGAGGAAGCTTGGTGAACAAGGATCTAGCCTTTTAATGATAACATATCCAGAGAAGGAAAAAGAGACAGGAGAACAAGAGACCGGTGAAGCAGGGAGTTCCAAAGAAAAGCCTATTGATGCTCAAAGTGAGCTGGAATTGATTCTTCATGAAGAGGTTCCAGTTCCTTTAAGTGTTCAATCAGGAATTTATAATTTTGAAGAATATAAAGACTCAGATGATTAAGCTCAAGGACAGGCTTTATTGATTGAGGGAGTGGAGAAAGAAGTGGACATTAATTTGTCTGATGATGATGATATGTTTGATCTTAATGACATATCTTTGAGAGCTGATAGAATTGAAGAGGAAGAGGATCTGGTTAAAAGATGATATACCAACACCAACGGTTGAAAAGCCTGAGGTTACGGTTATAGTTAAAGAAGAGGAAGTAGAACCGTTTCCTGTAGAGAATGTCATGCCACAGGTGATTAAGGAGTTGAATGAGGTTGAAATCATGGACAGATTCTTCAATGAATATATCTTGGCTGATGAGTCACAAAGACAACATCGATTAAGGTTTGAAGCTCAGCAAATAGTCCAGAAAGAAATCAGAGATATGCTGACACTGCTCAATGAAGATGAAATACGAAAGAAGAAGTTAAAAGTGTTAGACTTATCTGCAAAACAAACGGCTGAGTATATCAGAAAGAGGAACAAACTTCCATATCTTGAAGATCATTTGGAAAAGAAAATATTTTGTAAGAAGCAAGCTTCATGCACATTTTTGAAACTATTTAGAGTTCTGGAGCCGAATATGCCAAACTTAGCAAATTATGCAAGCTTCTTGTAAAATAAAGCTCAGTCGGTGGATAAGGTCTGAAGTGAGTTTAGGATTGTTGATTTGGTTAATATTGAAAAGGATCGTTTTGTTAAGATCTTCTATCCTACCTTCACTGCGACCAGAGCTGATGGAAATACTTATACATTCACCGAGGCTGACATGTTTGGGATGCATTTGGTCGACATTGAAGATCTATTTGATGAGCTGTGTAGAAATAAGAGGAATGAGCACTATAGATTTGTAATAAAGACTATTTTTCACTTCATGCACACCAAATTGGTGCTTATGTCTGTGCAAGATCTACAGATTGGTGTAGAAAGAGGGATGAGAAAGATAAACATCACTGCGCTAAACCGTTTCATTAAGTTTATGGAGAATTTGAAGGAGTTTCAAGTTGTAATGGCCATGCATCCTGTAACAATCTACAAAGATAAAGATCAAAAGCTAAGGGCTTTGCGGAGCATTGAATTAAATAAGTTCTGTGATGGAACACTGCAAAAGTGATGAATGGTTTGAAAGGGAAGTTGGCAGCTGACAAGAAAAGAAAGACAAAGAAGGGAGCACTGAGCGTGAATGATCAAAAGCTTATGGTTGTATTTAATTCAAAGATTAATTGGAGGTTGTCTAACAGAAAAAGTATTAGGCGTTTTGAAATGAAGCTGGGACTTTCAAACTGAAGACTTATTTTAATTCATCAAAGGGGGAGAATGTTAGAATCAATTTTAGATTGATGAATTAAATATGTCTAGGGTATATTTTGTAACTAAAACATAGTTGACTTTTGGCTATAAATAGAATATTCCTTTGTAAATGTAACAGTTCTGAAATTCTATTTTTGGCACACAAAGCATTGAGATTAGGGCTACAGTTGACATACACTTTCTTCTCTCTGTAATCATCTTTTGGTGATATAATCATTCGGTTAGTTGTTTGAATTTGTTCTTTAATTGTTTATATGGATTGTTTGATTGATTAAATTGGAATATCAAAAATGATAAAACTCGGGTAATACTATGTTCATAGATTTGATCGAGTTTCACAAAGGTGTATTCGAGTTTGATCAATGCTTTAATCGAGTTTCATAAAGTGTTGATCGAGTTTCATCAAGTTTTATTCGAGTTTGATCTCTTTGTTATTCGAGTTTGATTTCCTTGTCATTTGAGTTTGATATCTTTGTTAATCGAGTTTAATTCATTGTCATTCGAGTTTAAGTAGGAATCAATCGAGTTTTGTCAAGTGTTGATCGAGTTTGATCATAGTGTCAACCGAGTTTGACATATAGTCATTCAAGTTTCATAAGGCTTTAATCGAGTTTGATCCTTATTCATCCGAGTTTGTTCATTCAACATTTGAGTTTGATACTTATTCATTCGAGTTTCATCATACTTTTGACTATTTGACCTTTGCTGCTTCAATTGGCCATAACTGTTGACTGGAATATCATTAGAAGGCCTACCATACGCCAAATCAAAGCCTGAACCGAGATCTACAATTTCTAAATTAGGCATAGCCAGTTCGGTAAATTTTCGAGGCATAATTCAACTCCAGAAAAAGGTTACGGGCATTTTTCGACAGAAAAGCTGAAATTTCAACATCAAAAAGTCAATTCAGAGCTGATTTTTAACAAGTTCCAACTTTTAGAGCTTCAATCAGTAAATCACTCAATTTTTCCATAAAAGATCTTGGAAGATTCAATTTCAAGCAATTCAAAATGGCATATGAACATTTTTCAAAGTCTGAGCTGATTAAAAAACTTACTAACTCTGAAAAGATTCGTAAGAACAATTAGGACATTTTTGTTCGGATAAATACAGATAAAGCTTTGGCTTTACGTGATGTATTATTATTGAAGGAAGAAATTTTGTGCTTAAAAGACAAACAAAATTCTGAGAAGTGTGCTCTTAAATTGAAAATATCTGAATTAAATAAAGAACTTGATGAGTTGAAACGAGAGAATCTTTATACTACAACTCATATGAAATATCTTTTGCCTGAAAGATCTGAACTGTATAAGAAAGTTAAAGATCTTGAAGAAACACTTTCCAAGATAAATCATACTGATCAAAGTTGTGTTTTAAACAAATCTGAAGAATTTTTTGCTCTTGAAAAAGAGTTATCTTTAACTAAAGATTCTCTTGAGAAGGAAAGACATGAGTTCTTACTGAAAGAACAAGATTTTAAAACAAAATCTAAGTTGTTAGAAGATGAAAGAAAGATGTTCTTAATAAAAGAACAATCTTTTAAAACTGATTTCCAATCATTTGATAATGACAGAAATTCTTATTTGGTCATTATTTAAGGATTAGAAGATCAAATATTCCATCTTACCAAACAATTAAATGATTCTCCTTCTTCAAAGAACCATAGGTTAAGATTCCTTAAGTTTGTTTAGTACCTAAAGTTGATCAATGTGATTTATTTTTCGATGGTGAAAAGAATCAACCTGAAACACCTAATCTTGATTCAACTTCAGATCTTAAACTTAAATATTTGTTAAAGATAAACAAAGGCAAAAATAAGATAGTTGAAAAACTTCCGGTCAAGATCCACCCTAGTGAATCTTCGAAAGCAAAATTTTCAAAAGTTTTTGTAAATACTGGTTATTCTTATCAGAAAACATCTTCACATAAAAATACCAAGTATTATCAGAAACAGACTAGTACCGGACAGTTTTTCAGAATAAAGAATTTGCAAAATTCTGATATTTCAAGTTCAAGTTTCTTTAGAAATTCAAATATTCAATTTTCTAATACACAAAGAAATATGTTTTCTGCATTTGAGAAAGAAGTTAAAAATTATAATATGCAATGGGTACCTAAACCAAAGTACCATTGGGTACCAAAACCCGTTTTAAAATAGGTACCCAAAAGTGCTAACAAGTCTGGATCCAAATCTGTTTGGACACCAAAGACATCTTGATATTTGAAGGTTAGAGGCTTCCAGATCAGTACAGACTGGAACCTGTTCTTAAATTCCAAATGCTTCTATTCACAACAGAGTAGAACCCGGACTTCATCTTAAATGATTTTTAGTAAAAGGCTTTCAGTTACATCAGACTGGAACCCAAGCTTCCATGACAAAAGGCTTCTAATCACTTCTGATTAGACCCTGATTCTGAGAGACGAATCTTTCTAAAATTCCTGCCATGTATTCAACTCTGAGGCTATATTGACAAAGAGGGAGTTTTATTTTACGATTTTTTGCTCCTGATTTATTATCTATGAGCTGACTAACTTTATGTGCTTATTTCCAGGAGGAGTTTCAGACATTCTTTGACGATGACATTTTTCTAACAAAACTGTGTGTGATTTTCACGAAAAATATTTGATGCACACATAAAAAGATTTTTGAGCTGAAAATAAAATTTTTCAACTGATTCTCTGAATCTATCATTGAGGTTAATTGTTCTAATCTCTTTGATTTTCATAATCTCATTGCTTCTGAGATTCTCTTTGATATTCTCCCATTCATATCGAATTATCCTTTATTCTCCCATGTGCTATTTCTTTCATAAAAATCTGATTAATTTCATATCATATATAAGATTTTACATTTCATTCTGATATCTTCCAATTCATTATTTCCAAATTTATTCCGAATTTCATCTCCTAATTCATCTGAGCTGAAAATCCAAATCTTTCTTTATGATTATATCCCATGAGCGGAAACGCTAAAGATTATTTATGTTGACTTCGATTATGCACCAAATTGTGTGATAGGCATAAATATCGCTTCTATGGTCTAACCAGAACCGGAAGACCTACCCAAGGAGCAAATCATCTATAGTTTGTGTGGTTGAGGGTTACTTAGGTCTATTAATTGAGAAGTTTCAGTTATCACGGGATACTAACAGGGTCGAGCAGAGGTAAAATGTAAATAAGAGGGATATATTGAAAGGAGATGGTGGTGCATCAGTTCATGCTTTTCAGTATAAAGCTGACTGAATTTAATTCTGAAAAAGTGAGTCGGAGGGAGCTTAGTTGAAAAATGCTGATAGCTGAGAGTTGAGAAAGGATTTAAAGAAAATAAAATCCTATCTACACTGTGTCTACTGGTTAAACCACATAATCTATCAAGCCCTAGGCGACTTGATATTGAAAAAGACATTAGGGACCCAATGACGCATGCACTTAACCCCACCAACTACTCAGTTATCTCTCAAAAGATTTCTGTTTCAATAATCACAGAGATAAAACACATTTCTATCGATATATCATTTGGATATTATTGATATTGAAACAAGGAAAGGAAGACATTTGGTCTGGTCTCCGACTTCATTTGATGCACATTGTGTCTAGAGCTGATTATATACACTTTTAGGACACATCGAGTCTAGCAATCTGCGTGACTATAAACTGCTAGTCCAAAGTGACTAAGCCGGAACAAACAAGAGTGATTCTTTCATGTTAAAGAATTTCACGATGACTATTTGGAAATCCTACCAGTGTTAACATCACGCTAGCGCTGAACGTAAGTCACATAGATTATGTCTACTGTGCAAACAGAAATCCTATGTGGACATGGACTCGTTATTTCACAAATGAATTTGTTTCATTTTCCTCAAAGTTGAAAAGCTTTGTTTCATTTTGAAAGAGTATTTATTTGAGGGGGAGTGAGATAAATTTGTTTAGATTAGGGGGAGAGGATATCAGTTTGAGGGGGAGAAAGTCAATTTGTCATATTTTTATATTATAATCGTCATTATAATTGTTGTTGTATTTCTACTACTGTAAATTCACTGCATCTACGTCTCTGAAGATTTTGCATGATGTTCATAATTTTTATGATCATCATGAGGGGGAGAAAAGCTATATTTCAGAGACAATTGACAATTGCTGAGTAGTTTGAAGACAACTGAAGACAATTTCAACAAGATCTCAAGACAATTGATCAAGGGAGAGATTCAAAAGAGATGCATGATTCAAGGGGGAGTGTGCTCATATGAAAAGAGAAGATCAGAGATAAAGAGTTATGAAAATCAGAGAGAGACAATGAAGATGAAGTTTTTATCAGAAGAATCAGAGATCAAAGAGAAGAAGAAGATTCAAGAAAAAGAATCAAGAAAAGATGTTAAAAATCCATGTAATGAACTTTAATTGGAAAATTGATTTCATCTCTAAGGGGGTGATTGTTGTGAACATTTATAGAGGTGAAATCAATATTATTAAATGTTCAGGGTTTGTTTTGTAATTACCAAATAGTTTGTATTTTAGTATAAATAGGAGTATTGTTACTGTTTGTATGGATGAATGATGGTATACGTATGCTTGTATGAGAAGAGGAGAGAGAAGAAGTGCTTAGCAAGATATCAAGAACTCTCAATGTAATATTTCTCTCTTAATCATTTAGCAGATTGTGTTTGATTGAATTGTTAATTGTTCATATGATTGTGTATTGTTAAATGAATTGCTGAAATATTGAATTCACACATACAGTTAACAAAGAAATATTTTAATATTAATCTAAATTTATTTTTACAAAAAAATTCTCATATTTTGATGTCTAATATTTAATTAAAACATACAATTTTTTTATCTTATATGATATTTTATTGGTATAAAACATACATAATTGTACGTGAATTATTTTAATTAAAAGCTATTGTTTATGTTAGTTTTTATAAAATGGATTTAACTTATATATTTTGGGTTTTTCTTATTCAGAAAAATTGATCTTATTGTATTTATAATTAGATAAAACTAGATTCTTATGAATTTTATGTAAATCGAGCACACAATTTTTTATTTCTTTTTAGATTAAACTAATCTCAAATTCGTATAAAAAATAAACTAATTTTGAGTTAAAGGTTTATGGATAATTATTTTCATGACGTATATTGATAGTATACAAAATATTATAGTTGAGAAACATTATAAAAGTTTAAGTTGAATTGAATTTTTGATAAACTAAATATATGCTTATATCACATGCATATAATAATTGTGTATTAATTTGTTCATAGGTTTATATTCTTAATATATATATATATATATATATATATATATATATATATATATATATGTGTGTGTGTGTGTGTGTGTGTGTGTGTGTGTGTGCGTGTAAAAGAAAATGTCTAGCATCACGTGTCGTTTCTTTGGTTAATAAAATTTATTTTTTCCCATCCAAATTTCCATATAAGATTCTTCTTAATTAGTTATCTAATTTATTTTAAAATTTAAATAAAGATTTAATTAAGTACTACCTAAACCTAATTTAACTGCTATATATATATATATATATATATATATATATATATATATATATATATATATATATATATATATATATATATATATATATATATATAGAGAGAGAGAGAGAGAGATTCATGTTCAAATAAGTACCTCTCGAAATCAAGTGCACCCGAAGGTATCGACCTTAAAAATCTTTTTTAAATTTTTGAGTAAAAGACATTTTTGGTCCTTGTGGTTTGATGGTTTACCCAGAGTCAGTCCCTTAACCATAATAAGGTCAAATTTCATCCCTATTTTGCTAATTTTGTGCCCTTTTACTCCCTCGTCCGTTAAACTTAACGACACAACCGTTAAATTTGTAAGAATGACATTTTTACCATTTTCATTGAGACGCTTTTAGTCCTTATGGTTTTATTATTTACCCATTTATAGTCCAACATTTATTTTATTTTATTTTATCTTTATAATTATATTATTTATAGATATACTTAATTTATTATAAACACACTTATTTTATTTATAAATATACTTATATTTTAATATTTTATTTACATTTACTATTGTTCGTATTTTATTTAAAATTTAACTTTTATTTTAATTAAAATTATGTATTTTTCTTTACTAATTTATTTAAAGTTCATCTTCTTTTAATTTTAATTTTTATAATATTATTGTTGACATTTATATATGTAATTTTGTTAGTTGTGTTTAAGTAAATATAATATCATCGATATTTTTCCTCTTCAAAGTCACTATTTCTTCAAATATCTTCCAACCTAATCAATTATCGACACATAAATTATATACATATGTGAATATACTTGAAGAAATAATGACATTGGAAGATACTTGAAAAATATACACACACACACACACACACACACACACACACACACACACACACACACACACACATATATATATATATATATATATATATATATATATATATATATATATATATATATATATATATATATATATATATATATATAGAATATGGTTCGAGGGATTACTACTACTTATACAGCGCACCAGAAGCTACCACCTTTAAAAGACTTTTTTTTTAAATTTTTTATTTCATAAACATGTTTTAATTAACATTATGAAGATTATATATAAATTTCACATACATTCTCATATTCTAGCTCCTAAAAAATGATGTGAATGCACACTTACATAATTTTGCATATACGTGGTGCGTTATTTCATGTACTTAGAGTGTTCGAATTTGCGTGAAATTCACATATTATCTGTGTAATGTTAATTAAAACATGTTTGTGAAAAAAAATTTCAAAAAATAATTTTACGGGTGATACCTTCGGGTGCGCTGTGTAGTAGGTAGTACTCACTTGAACACACACACATATATATATATATATATATATATATATATATATATATATATATATATCCAGCACATATAATATAATTTATGTGTTGATAAATGATTAGGTTGGAAGATACTTGAAGAAATAGTGACTTTGGAGAGGAAAAATATCGACGATATTATATTTACTTAAACACAACTAACAAAATTACATATATAAATGTCAACAATAATATTATAAAAATTAAAATTATTAAAGAAGATGAACTTTAAATAAATTAGTAAAGAAATATATATTTAAATTAAAAGAAAAGTTAAATTTTAAATAAAATACGAACAATAGTAAATGTAAATAAAATATTAAAACATAACTATATTTATAAATAAAATAAGTGTGTTTATAATGAATTAAGTATATCTATAAATAATATAAGAGTATTATAAAGATAAAATAAAATAAAATAAATGTTGGACTATAAATGGGTAAATAATAAAACCATAGGGACTAAAAACGTCTCAATGAAAAGGGTAAAAATGTCATTCTTACAAATTTAACGGTTATGTCGTTAAGTTTAACGGACGAGGGACTAAAAGGGCACAAAATTAGCAAAATAGCGATGAAATTTGACCTTATTATGGTTAAGGGACTGAATCCGGGTAAACCATCAAACCACAAGGACCAAAAATGTCCTTTACTCTTTTTTTTATAAAAAACGGTTTTTTTTAATATTAAAATCAATTCTCATAAAAGAAAGAGAAAATGAAAATGAAAAAAGTAAGAGAGAGAAAGTGAAAAAGAGATGCATACAATAAAAAGTGTGGAGAGAAAAAGATAATATTTTTTATTCCAAAAATACCCTTTTGATCCAAGGGCTCTAAAAGGTTCCTAGGTTCTTAAAAGAACCTCTCCCTATATATATATATATATATATATATATATATATATATATATATATATATATATATATATATATATATATATATATATATATATATATATATATATAGAGGGAGGTTCAATGGAAAACCACAATGCACCTGAAAACTTGTGAAAACCGCACTGCACCACTACAAATGTATCAAAATCCCGCGTGATGCATCAAATTTCCCGCATGATACATCAAAATCCCGCGTGATGCATCACCTTATTTACGATCATGGTACCGCGTTTTTCATTAAATGCACCAAATCGGACGGTTTGCGTAGGTTTCCATGGTATATATATATATATATATATATATATATATATATATATATATATATATATATATATATATATATATAGATTGAGGTTCAATTGAGAAGTTTTATGCATCGGGGCACCTCGAGGCACTTTTGTGCACCGGATAATCCACCAATGGTGCACAAAGGGCATTTAGGGAAAACTAAAGACATGATAATTAATTTATTTCTAAAAATCATTAAATGATAATTAGGAGTTACATTTTGAATTAACTACATTCCTCATTTTCCTCCTCCTCATCTCTCTCTCTCTCTCTCTCTCTCTCTCTAATCGTGTTCTTCATGATTTTCTTAGTGATGATGATTTGAAGACGAAGAATAACGATGATGATGAACATGAACAAGAGAGGTAACCGATGATAATTATGAAGAACATGATGCATAGATGGATGATGAACGATGAATAATGATAATGCATAGATGGATGATGAACAATGACAATGCATAGATGGATGATGAACGATGAACAACGAAAAATGATGATGCATAAATGGACGATGAACAATGACGATGCATAGAAGAATGATGAACAAGTTGAACATGATGCATAGCTCAATGAAGAATATGAACGACAAACACGATGCATAAAAAAATGATGAACAAGTTGAACACGATGCATAAATGAATTTTTGTATTTTTTTTTGTTAAATGCGTCTTTTTTTAACATGATGCATAGATAAACAAGATTAACGATGAAATGCATCGATATCCATCATGTTTTTTTTGAATTTGTGTAATTTTTGTTAAATTTGGAAATGTATCAATTGAATTTATTTGATATTTATTATTTGATTATTTGTTGAAATATTAAATTTAATGAGATATGCACATTCCCCAAAATGCCCTTCCTTGTTTGTTCCTATAATGCACAAGTTGCATAAAATTGTCCAACTATTTACCCTTTTGCCATTAATCTAATCCATACAATTTTTTGATCTAATGGTTGATATGAGTTCTTTTGTACCTCGATGCATAAAAGTTCTCAATTGAACCTCCCTCTATATATATATATATATATATATATATATATATATATATATATATATATATATAGTCAGATTCAAAAAAGTACCTCTCGAAATCAAGTGCACCGGAAGGTACCAACCTTAAACAACTTTTTTAAAATATTTTTTTTCATAACCATGTTTAAAGTAATGTTATACACATGATATATGAATTTCACATACATTCACACATTCTGTGTCCTTAAAAATTATGTGAATGCTCAATGCATATTTATGTGAATGATCATCCATGTGAATGGTCATTCATGTGAATGTGAATGATGTGAATGACCATTCACATGATCTTTTTTTACCATTCACAAGATTTATGATGTTGCTCCTTTTGAAAAAAAAAAGTCTTATAATGTTGTCTTATACATGTCTATTAAAAAAATATATGTGAATGATCATTCACATCAGGGTACACTGGGTACGCTAGAATATCATAGGTACGCTGATGAACCTGTATATATAGATATATATATATATATATATATATATATATATGTGTGTGTGTGTGTGTGTGTGTATACACATATATGTGTATATATATATATGTATATGTATATATATCTATACATATGTATATATATATGTGTGTATATATATGTATCTATATGTATGTATATATACGTAAGTATATGTGTATATATACATATCTATATGTGTATATATACATATCTATATGTGTATATATACATATCTATATGTGTATATATACATATCTATATGTGTATATATACATATCTATATGTGTGTGTGTGTGTGTGTGTGTGTGTGTGAGACAATCTTTTTAATTGATTTAAATAACTTTCAGATTTAACGACTATTAGCTAACTATGCATTATTTTATATATTTAAAAGGTGAAGATAATGCAATATTGAAAATGAGTTGTTTTATAATTTTTCTTTAATCTTAAAATTTTTAAATTTTATTCTATGTAAAAAGTAAATTTTTAGTTTTTTTATTTATACATTAAAATCTAAAAATAAAATTTTTTAAAAAGATGAGACACAATAAATATTATTCATACATATTTAAAAATAGAAAAATTTTAATTAGCCTTAATAACAAAAGATAATACTATTTTTCGTATTTTCTTAGGAAAAATAAACATTTTTGTATGTATTTGACGTTTTGTGTAGAGTTTTAGTAAACATTTATTTATAAAATATCCACGTGATACGTGAGTTAATAACTAGTAAATAATAAACATAGATAAAATTGTTACCATTCAAATACTTGAAATTATAGTCTAGATAGTTCCAATGCTTTATAATCATCACATGTACTTAATTATGACTTTTATTAATCTTGACATAATTTTGATTAATTTAAACTAATTTTACATGATTAATATTGCAATTAAACTTACATTTATCTTATTGATTAACGCTAAACTTGTTCATTAATGTTAATTGTAATTCAGTTCGTTACAATTATAACTTTAAGACAACATACCATCACGTTAACATTAGTTGTTACAATCAGGTTACAGTGAGTCATATTGGGCCTTAACAAGTAATTAATTTTCATGTAGGTAATTAAGGGTGTGCAAAATAACCAAACTCGAATAACCCACCAGAACCGAACATTATTCCGGTTAAATGAGTCGGGTTATTCGGTTTTCGGGTTTCTTAATCGGGTTAAATGGTAACCGAATCAGGTTTTCGGTTCGGGGATCGGGTGGGAAGCACAATCTTCGGGTTACCCGAATAACCCATATAGGAAAAATTAATGATAAGTTATCCTCTCATCTTAGAATCTTCCACGGTTCCCAATATAGACCGGATTAAGTGCTTCAACAACATTGAGAAAGCAAGATATTAAGATTAAAGACCAAAATAGTATTTATCCTTTGACTTACTGAGTTACCAGTGAAATCAATGGGTGGCTCAAAAGCCAATGATACAAACTTCGAGGAGAGTAGAGAGGTTTCGATATGATTTCATACAGAATCAGAGAGATTTTTCTACAAAACTTAAACGACATCGATCTGATGTCACACACGCACCCAAAAGTCAATCGGAGGTGGGGATTATGGATTTAAGTAGGCAATCGTTTGAGAAAGGAGAGAGATTTTGTTGGATGATTATCGGAGAAGAAAACAATCGATCTGGCATGTATATAGACGTGTGTATTTGAATTGTATTCATATTTAATGATCTATTATTTTTTAAATGGAAAACACAATGTTTCTGAGGGATTGCCGATGAATTACCGAGGGATTACCAACAAAAGGCATACCGAGAGCATACCGAGGGAATGTTTTCGAGGGATTGCCGACAAATATTTTACCAAGGGATTTCCGAGTGCTTACCGAGGGAATGTTACCGACGGATTACTGAGAGACATGTTTACCGACGGATTACCGACAACATATTTATCCGTTAGTATTCTCTCTGTAAACTCTCGGTACTAACGACGAAATAGCGAGAGATTTTTTCCGTCGGTAATCCTTCGGTACTTTGCATAAACACAATCCATCAGAAATTTGTCGGTAATCCATCGATAATACCGAGGGATTTTTTCCGTTGGAACTTCCGTCGGTAAAAGTCAATTTTCTAGTAGTGAAATAAATATATGCAACTAACTTAAGAAAATGACAAAAATAACATTAGAATTGATTATTTATATTCAAACTGTTATAATCTAACAGAAACTCAGATATTAAGAAATTACCAAGATTTGTGAAAACTCTTTTGATGCATATATTTCTCTCTACAAAATCATACATTTGATCAATCTAGATGAACCTATTTATACACAAAAAAATATCACTATTGATGTTGCTTGTACACTTGGTAAAAGAAGAAAATAATTCATCATCCATAATTATTGTCCTTTTATAACACTCCCCCTTGGATGATAATTTTAGTAAGAGTTCAACCACGAAATGCTGCCTCATTAAAAACCTTGCTAAAGAAAAACCCAGTGGGAAAAAACTTTAGTCAAGGGAAAAAGAGTACAGCGATTGGTTGACTCCCTCTCATATTGCCATCTGAAAATCATCACATGTTTTGTACATGTCGCATTCCAATGTTGTGGACATGTTTTCTGAAAATCGCTTTGGGAAGTGCCTTTGTAAAGAGATCTGCTGAATTGTTACTAGACTGAATGTATTTCATTTCAATCTGATTGTCCTTTATGAGGTCTTGCGTGTAAGCGAAAAATCTTGGTGGAATATGTTTGGTTCTGTCACTCTTGATATATCCTTCTTTCATCTGCGACACGCAAGCTGTATTGTCTTCATAAATCAAAATTGGACTTTTGCTCATCTCTAGTCCACAAGAAGACAAAATAAGTTCTGTCACAGATTTCAGCCATACACTTTCTCTACTAGCTTCGTGTAGTGCAATAACTTCAGCATGATTTGAGGATGTTGCAACAAGCGTTTGCTTCTGAGAACGCCAGGAAATTGCAGTACCACCATTTAAAAACACGTATCCTGTTTGAGATTTTGCTTTGTGTGGATCAGATAAGTAACCTGCATCTACATATCCAAGTAAACCTTCTTTTGAATTGTTAGAATAAAATAATCCCAAATTAGTGGTTCCTCGAAGGTATCGGAAAACGTGTTTGACTCCTATCCAATGTCGTTTGGTGGGAGCTGAACTAAATCTTGCCAACAGATTTACTGCAAAAGAAATGTCAGGTCTTGTACAGTTTGTAAGATACATTAAAGCTCCAATTGCACTAAGATATGGTACTTCTGGACCAAGTAAATATTCATTCTCTTCTTGAGGACGAAATGGATCCTTATCAACATTAAGTGATCTAACAACCATTGGTGTGCTTAAAGGATTTGCTTTGTCCATGTTGAAACGTTTTAAGACCTTTTCCGTATAATTTGATTGATGCACAAGTATACCATTGTGCATGTGCTCTATCTGTAAACCAAGACAATATTTGGTTTTTCCAAGGTCTTTCATTTCAAATTCTTTCTTTAATAACACAATTACCTCATTTATCTCATTAATTGTGCCAATAATATTTAGATCATCAACATAGACAACTATGATAACATATCCAACCTTTGTCTTCTTTATAAACACACATGGACATATTTGATTGTTTGTGTATCCTTTACTTATCAAATAATCACTCAATCGATTATACCACATGCGTCCAGATTGTTTCAACCCATATAAAGATCTTTGCAATTTGATCGAATACATCTCTTTGGGTTTGTTTCCTAATGCTTCTGGCATTTTAAATCCTTCAGGAATTTTCATATAAATATCATTATCAAGTGATCCATACAAATAAGCCGTAACAACATCCATTAGACGCATTTCCAAATTTTTAGCAACGGCAAGACTAATTAGGTATCTAAAAGTGATTGCATCCATTACTGGAGAATATGTCTCCTCATAATCAATTCCTGGTCGTTGAGAAAAACCTTAAGCCACAAGTCTTGCTTTGTATCTTGTAATTTCGTTTTTCTCATTTCGTTTTCTTATGAACACCCATCTGTATCCTACTGGTTTTACAGCTTTAGGTGTGAGGATGATAGATCCAAAAACTTTTCGTTTATTTAACGAACTTAATTCAACTTGCATAGCTTCTTTCCATTTAGGCCAGTCAGATCTGTTTTGACATTCAGCCACAGACTTTGGTTCTGGATCATCATTTCCAGTAATGATATCATATGAAACAGCATAAGAAAATTTTTCATCAATATCTTCCATCTCATTTCTTTTCCATATGATATTTGTATGGACATAATTGATTGCAATCTCAGTATTGGAGTCATCTATTTCCACTTCTTTGGAAATATCGTTATTTTGCGTTTCTCCAGGAACACTTTTCTTATTATCAGTTATATTTTCAGAGCTCTTTCTCTTTCGAGGATTTTTATCCTTGGAACCAAATGGTCTTCCACGTTTCAGACGTGCTTTTGATTCTTGAGTGATTTTATCATCAGCTCTTTTATTTGGAATCTCTATTCTAGCAGGTGTATTAGCCGCTGGCACATATGATTTAGTCACTCTTTTAGTATCAGTAAATGCATCAGGCAGTTGATTTGCAATTTCTTGTAAATGCATTATTTTCTGAACTTCTAGTTCACATTGTTTTGTCCGAGTGTCAAGATGAATCAATGATGGTTCACACCATGATACATCCTTCTCTTTGCTTTTATTTTCTCCCCCTAATGCTGGGAAAATTGCCTCATTGAAATGGCAATCAGCAAACCGTGCTGTGAAAACATCACCTGTCAGTGGTTCAAGGTATCTTATTATAGAAGGTGTTTCATACCCTACATATATACCCAATCTTCTTTGAGGTCCCATTTTTGTACGTTGCGGTGGTGCAATAGGAACATATACTGAACAACCAAAGATTCGAAGATGGGAAATGTTTGGCTCATGACCAAAAGCAAGTTGTAGAGGAGAAAATTTATGATAAGCACTTGGTCTTATACGAATCAGTGATGCAGCATGTAAAATTGCATGTCCCCAAACAGAAACTGGAAGTTTTGTCTTCATTATTAATGGTCTAGCTATTAGCTGAAGACGTTTAATTAATGATTCAGCTAAACCATTTTGTGTATGAACATGAGCAACTGGATGTTCAACACTAATTCCAACAGACATGCAATAGTCGTTGAAAGCTTGAGATGTAAATTCACCAGCATTATCAAGCCTTACCTTTTTAATGGTATAATCAGGGAAATGTGCTCTTAATTTAATGATTTGAGCAAGAAATTTAGCAAAAGCCACATTACGGGTTGACAATAAACAAACATGAGACCATCTGCTTGATGCGTCTATTAAAACCATGAAGTATCTAAATGGTCCACATGGCGGATGAATTGGTCCACATATATCACCTTGAATTCTTTCAAGAAACATTGGGGTTTCTTTTCCAATTTTAGTTGGTGAATGTTTCACAATAAATTTTCCAAGAGAACATGATGTACATGGGATCATCTTACATGTTTGAGGGATCTTCTGGTCCTTCAATGGATGTCCATTTGTACTATCAATTATCCTCTTCATCATAGTTGTTCCTGGATGACCTAATCTGTCATGCCATAAACTTAATTCTCCAGGATCATAACATTTTTCTTTGACAACCAGATGTGATTCAACCATGTTTATATATGTATAATGTAAACCAGAACCAAGTGTTGGTAGTCTTTCTACTACATGGTTATTGTCAATAATATGCATAAATTTCTCATTCTCTATCGTCACAGTCTGAGTATTATACCCATTAAGGTGTATGTCATTGAAACTCAACAAGTTTCTTTTAGACTTTGGTGAAAATAGAGCATTATTTATCAAAAACCTTGTACCATTAGGTAATATAAAATGAGCCTTTCCAGTTCCCTCAATCAGATCTGCAGGACCTGATATGGTATGTATATTTGCTTTACTTGGCTTTAATTCTGAAAAGTATTTCTTCTTTTTAAGAATTGTGTGTGTTGCTCCACTATCTGGTATACAGATGTCTCCTGAATTTGCATGATGTAGTTCTTCGATAAAATTCATTTTAGACTTCTAATCATAAAAATAAAGTAATAAGTATATATGATAAAATTTGTTAAGTAGAAACACATTCATATTATTATTGAAAAAGTGCAATACGTGATACAAGAGATAAAACATAAGGAATAAAACATAGCTTAGGACAGACGAAAACACGATTACATTATTAGATATCCAAATCATCAAAGAAATCTGAAGCATTCAGTTCAGGCATTGGAACATCAGGGAGATCAGCAAAATTTGCTTCTTTCTCTTTTCCTTTAAGAGACTCCTCATAAAGTTTGCAGAGATGTGGTGCTGTGCGGCAAGTTCTTGACCAATGACCAGTCATTCCACATCGGTAACAAAGATCTTCAGGATCTTGAGAAGCACTAGCCTTTTGTTTATCATTTTTGGGTCTTTCTTGTGATTTAGATTTCTTATCACGTGGAATATTATTATGACCACGTCCGCGTCCACGTCCACGTGAATGACCTCTGTTATGATTATAGTTATGACCATAGCCATGATTATAACTATAATTATTGTTTTGATTATAGCCACGGCCACGGCCTCGTTTACGACCAAATCCCCGTTCTCGTCCATGTGTTTTAGTTATAGCATTTGCTTCAGGTAATGCTAGTGATCCAGTTGGACGAGAATGGTGATTCTTCATCAAAAGTTCATTGTTTTTCTCTGCAACTAGAAGGACGGTGTTAAGTTCAGAATATCTTTTAAAATTTTGCATCCGATACTGTTGTTGTAAGGTAACATTTGATGCATGGAATGTTGAGTACGTTTTTTCCAACATATCCGCATCTGTAACTGTCTGGCCACAAAATTGGAGTTGTGAACATATTCTGAACAATGCAGAGCTATAATCATTCACTTTCTTAAAATCTTGGAATCTCAGATTATTCCAATCATTTCTGGCATTTGGAAGCAAAATCTCCCTTTGATGATCATATCTTTCCTTTAAATCTTTCCATAGAATACTTGGATCTTCCGTATTCATATACTCAGATTTCAAATTTTCATCAATATGTTTACGAAGAAATGCATTTGCTTTTGCCTTTTCTTGATTTGAGCAATTGTTGTTTTCATTTAGTGTTTCTACAATACCCATTGATGTTAAAAGTATCTTTACATCAATGCTCCATGGCATGTAGTTATTGCCATTTACGTCCAATGCAGCAAATGATAACTTCTCAAGATTTGCCATATTGACTATCAAAATAAAAGTTAAACAACATAAAATTAGCATTAGTTTATTTCAATAAGAACTACAACACATAATAGTGGGAGAATCGTAAACGAAATCAGAACCAGAAAAGGATACATCTCATCAAATGGTAGTTGCAACAAAGAGTAGAAAAGTATTGAAAGTATTACAATAAGAAAAATCAAAAACGAGAGAGGTATCTTCATTCTTCAACCAGTTAAAAGTTTTCTTTTCAGAAAGGAAGAAGAATGATTTAATGAAATATTGAAGTTTTATATTGGAGTATTTATAGAGAAAAAATTGAGTCATCAAACGGTCGAAATTTTTTTTTTTCTTTCTTTTGACCGTTGCAACAGTTATGTAACCGTTGTTAAATGTTAATAAATGATTAAAAGATAATTTTCATTTAATTTAAAATAATGATTAAAATATAAAAAAAAAACTTGTTATGAAGAAGATAAAAAGAATTAATAGTTTGCATTATAAGAACAAAATCTTAATTGATGTAAATTAACAATCATAATTAATGTTATCGTAAATGAAGAAAATAAACGTTAGTATAAGTAATCGTTAGTATATAAATAAACATTAGTATGCATAATTAAATGTTAGTACATAAATAAAATGTTAGAAATAATAATGCATGTTAGTAGTTCATAAGTGTATTATTATTGTTATCGTATTAATTATTTATGGTAATTATCTTCTCATTATAAGTTATAACTTTAAGTAACCATACCTCGTTTAATTCTTGATCTAATTGCAGAGCTCTTCGTGCTGATAACGTGTTATAATCTAACAGAAACTCAGATATTAAGAAATTACCAAGATTTGTGAAAACTCTTTTGATGCATATATTTCTCTCTACAAAATCATACATTTGATCAATCTAGATGAACCTATTTATACACAAAAAAATATCACTATTGATGTTGCTTGTACACTTGGTAAAAGAAGAAAATAATTCATCATCCATAATTATTGTCCTTTTATAACACAAACGTTTAAATTTATATTTATGCTACACCTAATAATAATATCATTCCATTTCATTGAGAAATAAATAGTTTTCTAACAAATTATAATAATAGATTGGTGTAAAAAATATTAAAAATCTATAAATACGATTAATAACGTAAATAAAATTGAAATTTTTTAAATGACTAAATTACATAAATGGTCCCTGTGGTTTATATGAAATTACGGTTTTAGTCCCTGAAAGAATTTTATTACACTAGCAGTCCCTAAAATCGAAAAGTTAGTAACATTTTGGTCCCTGAAACTAACGGCCATTAACTTGAGCCGTTAGTTTCAGGAGCATTTTTGTCTTTTTAACTTTCAAGGACCATTTATGTAATTGTCAAACTTTCAGATACCATTTATGAAATTTTCATACTTTTCATATATATATATATATATATATATATATATATATATATATATATATATATATATATATATATATATATATATATATATATATATATATATATATATATATATATATGTATATATATATATATATATATATATATATATATATATGTATATATATATATGTATATATATATATATATCTATATATATATGTATATATATATATGTATATATATATATATATATATATATATATATATATATATATATATATATATATATATATATATATATATATATATATAATTCTTTCTTTTTTATAATTTAATTATCCAAATATAACATATTATTTTTTATTCATTTTGTTACAATCATTAATTTTCATTTGTATATTTATTGTTATTATTAATGTTATTTTTGTTTTATACATGTAACACCCCTCCCGATCCCGGAAATGCCACGTCAATGCAATATCATAGGTGGCAATAACGCAACGGATCCATAACGCACGTGTCATAGGATAATGCAGATTACGGTTAATTAAAACTTTAAACTTCATACATAATAACCCATGATTACATTTCATAATCCCATATAACAAAACACATAATCCCGATCACTAATACATTGTTTTATACAGACACAAAACCATCACAGATCTTCAATCTATCTCGGATCTACCTCGGCTGTGGCTGCGGTCCTTTCTGATTCCCTGAACATGTTAGACTGGATAACGTGAGCTATAAAGCCCGTGAGCACGCGAGGGTTGACACTGCACAGAACACATAGCACATAGCACGCAAACCCTGTCCCTGCCCCTGTCTCGATTGCCCGACACACATCTCAGGTATAAAGCACAAGTATGAGATCGGAGTACACATAGCCCTGCGGGGACCCCTCCCCGGTGGACACATCGCACACAGCAATGGTCGGTAATACCCTGTAGCACGGAAGCTACCCGGCTACAGGCCCTGCCGTATATATACGCCCCAAGGACTGTAAGGGACAGTCAACCCGCGCGATTCCCCTTCGCGACTTATCGTCCGTATGGAACTCATCACGGACCCCTGAACCGATCTCGCATCTCATACATAACACGTATAAGGAATAGAGCATACCTGAGGTTCACGTCCCTGTCTCACATAGATATAACACGCGCAATATAGCTATTCAACTATAACGTAAAGGATGGCGCGCGTTTTAGAAAACGTCTCGAGTACTCACCTGACTGGTTCCCCGAAGTTTGGCCTCCCTGTTCGAACCCTGCTCGAGATCCACTAGTCCCTGTAATCACACGGATAGCCCAACAATCAATCGCAATTCCCAATTAACACACATATCACATGATTACAACAATTCGGACTCAATTCAAACCCGATAGTCCCACGAAACTGAAACCCGACCAATACCCGAACTCAACCCAAACTTGACTCAAAGCAATCCCAAACAAGACCCTGACCCAAACAGAACACAGCCCAAGCAATCCCGAAGGAAACCCGACACAATTCGACCCAAACTCAATTTACAAGGTTAAACTCGGATTTTCCCAGCAGGCCTTTGGTCGCGCCGCGGGGACTCTGGTGGTCGCGCCGCGACCCCGCGAAACCCCTGCATCCTGACCTGCGATTTCCATGGCTGCCAGGAGTATTAAACTCCTTTATACTCACGAATTTCACCCCAATTAGGTCATACAAACATTATACACAACTTCTAAGATGCATATAATCACTATACCATATCAAACAACCAATTTCCCATCTTGGGTACTCATAGCTCAACTTTTACAAGGAAAGGAGTAAGAATTCTTACCTCAACAACTCAAGAACACAAGGAGATGGAGATAATCAATCAATTCCCAAGATTTCTCAATCAATTTGAAGCTCAATTCAATCTTTGTTGCTGGAGATTTTCACACAACACACACATACACACTTTAGGGTATTTCACAAGAATGGATAAGGGTAAATGAAGATAAACATATATGTACGGTCCTATCTCAATCGGTCCCGAACCCAATAACCCGAACCCGATATCACATTTTCAATATTTATGCCCATTTAACCCATTTAATCCCACGATCCCAACAATATAATCCGTTCATTAAATTTATAACCCGATGACACGCAAGCCCAATCCCGACACGTATTAATCCACGAAACGGGATATAATTGGACCAACCCAATATTAATAAATTATTCATCCACTAAAATAATTCCACGTACCAGGTCAAATTAACGGATGTTACAAATCCTCCCCTCTTAAAGAGATTCCGTCCCGGAATCTAACTCGAACTCTGGAACAGGTGAGGATAACTCGATCGCATTTCTGACTCGGGCTCCCAGGTAGCGTTGGTACCCTTATGGTGTCTCCACTGAACGAGTACCAAGGCAATCTCTTTATTTCTCAGCTTCTTGATCTTTCGGTCGGTCACAGCCTCGGGCTGCTCCACATATCGCAGTTGGTCATCGACTGTAATCTCGGATAAGGGTACATACTGATCATCTGTAGCCAGACACTTCCGAAGATGACTTACGTGAAACGTATCGTGCACACCGGCCAACTCTGAAGGCAATCGCAGTCGATAGGCCTGATCCCGGACTCTCTCAACAATCTCGAATGGCCCGATATACCGCAGACTCAGCTTCCCACGATGTCTGAATCGAATAACCCCTTTCCACGGCGACACCTTAAGCAACACGCGGTCCCCAACACTGAACTCTAATTCTTTCAAACGGCGATCGGCATAGCTTTTCTGACGGCTCTGGGCGACCCTCATATGCTCCCGAATCACAGCCACCTTGTCACTGGTCTCTTGTAATAACTCCGGCCCGCTGATAGGTCGCTCACCGACCTCGCCCCAACACACTGGGGTCAGGCACTTACGCCCATATAGTGCCTCAAACGGAGCCATTTTAATCGTGGCGTGATAGCTCTTATTATACGCGAATTCGACCAACGGTAAATGCACGTCCCAATTGCCGCTGAAGTCGATAGCACACGCTCGCAACATATCCTCGAGGGTCTGATTGGTGCGCTCGGTCTGCCCGTCAGTCTGCGGTCTATACGCCGTACTTAGCTGAATCCTAGTACCCAATTCCCGCTGGAAACTCTGCCAGAAACGAGACGTAAACCGTGTATCTCTGTCCGAAGTAATCGACATCGGAATCCCATGTCGCGATACCACCTCGTTAATATACAGCCTCGCTAACTGATCCATGGTGATAGTACCCCGAACGGCTAAGAAGTGCGCACTCTTCGTTAGTCGATCCACTATAACCCAGATCATGTCGTTCCCGCGGACCGTGCGTGGAAGTCTTACAATGAAATCCATCGTAATATGATACCACTTCCACTCGGGGATTTCCAACGGCTGTAGATGCCCGTGCGGCTTCTGATGCTCGGCCTTGACTCTGAGACACGTCATGCACTGCTCAACATATCGGCCCACATCTCTTTTCATTCCCGGCCACCAGTAAAAGTCACGGAGATCACGATACATCTTAGTACTCCCCGGATGCACAGATAGCCTCGACCGATGCGACTCATCAAGAATCAACTGTCGCAAATTCCCGATCCTCGGGACCCAGATCCTATCATGAAACATAAACAGCCCACGATCATCCCTGATCAATGACTCAAGCTGCCCGGTCAGACGCTCCCTTTTCACATTATCACCCCGCAGGCCCTCCTGCTGCGCTATTCTCAGACTGTCGATCAGTGTCGAAGTAATTTCAAGCCTCGAAGCCCTGGAAATCATAGTCTGGCCGCATGCCCTACGGCTCAGCGCGTCAGCTACCACATTAGCCAGGCCCGGGTGGTACTGAATCTCGCAATCGTAGTCCTTAAGCAACTCAAGGCTACGGCGCTGTCGCATATTCAGATCTTTCTGACTAAACAGGTATTGAAGACTCTTATGATCGGTATACACAACGAACCGAGACCCATACAGATAATGACGCCAAATCTTCAACGCAAACACAATGGCGTCCAACTCTAAATCGTGCACGGTATGGTTCTCCTCGTAAGTCTTCAGCTGGCGCGAGGCATAAGCGATTACTTTCCCTCGCTGCATCAGGACACAGCCCAACCCTGACCCCGAAGCATCACAATATACCACAAAATCATCGGTACCCTTCGGCAAGGCCAACACTGGAGCCTGACACAATCGGGTCTTTAGCTCTCGAAACGCATGCTCCTGATCCTCGGACCACTCAAACGGAACGGACTGCCGTGTCAATCTCGTCAACGGCAAGGCAATCCTCGAGAAATCCTGGATGAAGCGTCTATAGTACCCGGCGAGACCCAGAAAACTACGAATCTCAGGCACTGATCTCGGAGGCTCCCAGCTCATCACTGCCTCAATCTTAGCTGGATCCACTTTTATACCCTCGGCACTGACCACGTGACCCAAAAACTGCACTTCCCGAAGCCAAAATTCACATTTGGACAGCTTCGCATACAACTTCTCCCTGCGCAGCACAGTCAAAATCTCTCGGAGGTGCTGCTCGTGGTCCTCGGCACTCCGCGAGTAGATCAGGATATCATCGATGAACACAATCACGAATCTATCCAACATAGCTCTACACACCCAATTCATCAAATCCATAAAAGCGGCGGGTGCGTTAGTCAATCCAAACGGCATTACAAGAAACTCGTAATGCCCATAACGAGTCCGAAACGCGGTTTTCGGCACATCCTCGTCCCTGACCCTCAACTGATGATAACCCGATCGCAAGTCGATCTTGGAGAAATAGCTCGAGCCCTGGAGCTGATCGAACAGGTCATCAATACGTGGAAGCGGATAACGATTCTTCACGGTCACTTTGTTCAACTCCCGATAGTCGATACACATCCGCATACTACCGTCCTTCTTTTTCACGAAAAGCACTGGCGCACCCCACGGCGACGAACTAGGGCGGATAAATCCACGATCCAGAAGCTCCTGCAACTGAGACATCAGCTCTCGCATCTCTGTCGGTGCCAGCCTATAAGGCGTCTTAGCAATCGGCACCGCCCCAGGAACAAGATCGATCCGGAATTCTACTTGGCGATCTGGCGGTAACCCAGGCAACTCCTCTGGGAATACCTCAGGGAATTCACGAATCACCGGAATATCCTCTAAGGTCTTCTTTTCCTTCCTCGCGTCAACTACATAAGCTAGGAAGGTCTCGCACCCCTTAGAGACATATCTCTGAGCCCTGGCCATAGACACGATCCCAATATCTCCCTCACGACGCTCCCCATACACAATCACACTCTCACTGTCAGAAATGGGTATACGGATGATCTTCTTGGCACACAGAATATCAGCCCGTCTGGCAGTCAACCAGTCCATACCCACAATCACATCAAAGCTACTGATCTCAATCGGCAGCAAATCAATTTCAAACTGATGGGAATCTATTTCTAACACACAGCCCCGATAAACCCGACTCACCAACATCGAACTCCCATCAACCCTCTCGACAATCAATGGAACAGACAAAGGAGAAGCAGACATACTAAAATACGCACAAAATATAACAGACACATAGGAGCGATCTGCCCCGGAATCAAATAACACACGAGCTCGAAGTCCGTTAAGGATGTACGTACCCGAAACAACGTCTGTAGCATCCCGTGCCTCCTCTGCGGTAGCCTGAAACACTCGTCCGCGGCCTCTCGGAACTGACTCACGGCGGCTGAACGACGACGGCTCTGCCCTGGTCCCACTTAAACTAGCCCCCTGTACTGCCGGTCCCGGATCTGGACAATCCCTAACCCGATGCCCTGGTCGCCCACATCTAAAACACAACGACTCAGGCACCGTACAAACTGAAGCGGCGTGGCCCCGCTGGCCGCACCGGAAACAACGTGGCTGCTCCGATAAACACTGTCCGGAATGGCGCCGGTGACATTTCGGGCACTCCCGATCACCATACGAACTCTCGACACGACTGCCGGACGCCTGGGACCCCTGTCCCACACTACTCTGGCTCTGTGATCCAGATCCCTGACCCTGGCCCTGACGCCTCGATCGGCGATCTCGACCCCGGTCCCTATCACGTCTCTGACCCGACCCTTGCCCTGAAATCTGCCCAGAACCCTGACCTGAAAACTGCCACTGATCCGGACGCTGGTCACTGGGGGCGTCCCCGGAAGATCTCCATACACTGGACGGCTGCTCGGAAGTCCCAGTCCGCTGCCTCTGAGATGAGGGCTGCTCCCTCTGCTTGAGGATCTCTCGCTCCCTCATGCGGGCCATCTCAAGGGCTCTAGTAAATGTCGGAGTATCATGCAACCCCACAAACTCTCGAATATCAGATCGGAGCCCATCTATGAACGCATCGGCTTTACGGCTCTCGGTATCCACATGCTGAGGCGCGAACTGTGAGTACTCATTAAATCGGTCGACATACTGCTGGACCGTCATATTACCCTGCTGCAAATGGAGGAATCGGCGCTCCATCTCCCGTCTCTCATCCCTCGGAATGTACTGTAACTCAAACATAGCCCTGAACTGCTCCCAAGTCATAGCATAAGCGGCGGACTCAGTCATCGACGACTCAATCGATTTCCACCACTGCAAAGCACCGCCTCGTAACTGATATGCGGCGTACCCAACCATATCTCTAGGATCCACATGGGCCACTCGGAACGCGCCCTCAATTTCTCGCTCCCATTCGATGGCCGCCCCCGGCTCACCGTCACCGTGAAACTGCGGCGGAGCCCCTGTCATGAAATCTTTGAAGGACCCGCCCCGCTGAGAAGATGACGAAGCACCACCCCTAGACTCAGTCTCGGCATGCTGAATAACTGGCCCCAAACTCTGACCCTGCTCATGCTCTTGCTCTTTCTGCTTCCTGTAAAACTCGGTAAGAACATCTAGCAACTCGGATTTACGGATATACTCGTCACTGGGCGGCTTACCCGCGCCCGAACCCTCTCCTTGAGCTGCCATGATAATCTGCACAAAGCAAAACGATTAAGCACAAAGGATAAATCACCCAGCGTTATACACTAAGCCAGGTCGGTTAATCCGCTATATAATCGCAAAATGATCCCCCATGGACCGGAACAAGGTCTAAGTTAAGCATCCACTAATGATACTCAAGCTTCAAACCACAAGCTCTGATACCATGCTGTAACACCCCTCCCGATCCCGAAAATGCCACGTCAATGCAATATCATAGGTGGCAATAACGCAACGGATCCATAACGCACGTGTCATAGGATAATGCAGATTACGGTTAATTAAAACTTTAAACTTCATACATAATAACCCATGATTACATTTCATAATCCCATATAACAAAACACATAATCCCGATCACTAATACATTGTTTTATACAGACACAAAACCATCACAGATCTTCAATCTATCTCGGATCTACCTCGGCTGTGGCTGCGGTCCTTTCTGATTCCCTGAACATGTTAGACTCGATAACGTGAGCTATAAAGCCCGTGAGCACGCGAGGGTTGACACTGCACAGAACACATAGCACATAGCACGCAAACCCTGTCCCTGCCCCTGTCTCGATTGCCCGACACACATCTCAGGTATAAAGCACAAGTATGAGATCGGAGTACACATAGCCCTGCGGGGACCCCTCCCCGGTGGACACATCGCACACAGCAATGGTCGGTAATACCCTGTAGCACGGAAGCTACCCGGCTACAGGCCCTGCCGTATATATACGCCCCAAGGACTGTAAGGGACAGTCAACCCACGCGATTCCCCTTCGCGACTTATCGTCCGTATGGAACTCATCACGGACCCCTGAACCGATCTCGCATCTCATACATAACACGTATAAGGAATAGAGCATACCTGAGGTTCACGTCCCTGTCTCACATAGATATAACACGCACAATATAGCTATTCAACTATAACGTAAAGGATGGCGCGCGTTTTAGAAAACGTCTCGAGTACTCACCTGACTGGTTCCCCGAAGTTTGGCCTCCCTGTTCGAACCCTGCTCGAGATCCACTAGTCCCTGTAATCACACGGATAGCCCAACAATCAATCGCAATTCCCAATTAACACATATCACATGATTACAACAATTCGGACTCAATTCAAACCCGATAGTCCCACGAAACTGAAACCCGACCAATACCCGAACTCAACCCAAACTTGACTCAAAGCAATCCCAAACAAGACCCTGACCCAAACAGAACACAGCCCAAGCAATCCCGAAGGAAACCCGACACAATTCGACCCAAACTCAATTTACAAGGTTAAACTCGGATTTTCCCAGCAGGCCTTTGGTCGCGCCGCGGGGACTCTGGTGGTCGCGCCGCGACCCCGCGAAACCCCTGCATCCTGACCTGCGATTTCCATGGCTGCCAGGAGTATTAAACTCCTTTATACTCACGAATTTCACCCCAATTAGGTCATACAAACATTATACACAACTTCTAAGATGCATATAATCACTATACCATATCAAACAACCAATTTCCCATCTTGGGTACTCATAGCTCAACTTTTACAAGGAAAGGAGTAAGAATTCTTACCTCAACAACTCAAGAACACAAGGAGATGGAGATAATCAATCAATTCCCAAGATTTCTCAATCAATTTGAAGCTCAATTCACTCTTTGTTGCTGGAGATTTTCACACAACACACACATACACACTTTAGGGTATTTCACAAGAATGGATAAGGGTAAATGAAGATAAACATATATGTACGGTCCTATCTCAATCGGTCCCGAACCCAATAACCCGAACCCGATATCACATTTTCAATATTTATGCCCATTTAACCCATTTAATCCCACGATCCCAACAATATAATCCGTTCATTAAATTTATAACCCGATGACACGCAAGCCCAATCCCGACACGTATTAATCCACGAAACGGGATATAATTGGACCAACCCAATATTAATAAATTATTCATCCACTAAAATAATTCCACGTACCAGGTCAAATTAACGGATGTTACAATACATTACAATAATTATTTATTTAAAATTATTATATGATATACCTGATTCATTTTTTTTTTCAATTATTTATTGAGAATCCAAATATTTCTCTATTGTTTTTTTTCATTTAAGAAAAATAAAAATAAAAATTTAGTTGTAGTTTTTTCGTTCAGAAAATCTAAAATCGAAATTAATATTTCTTTTCTCCATCCAAAAAAATTCAAAATAACAACGCGTTGAAGCTTTTTTCGTTTGGAAAAAGAATATAATCAAAAAGCTTCGTAGTTTCTTTATTGCATATATTTAATAAAATTTTTTAATTCTAAATGGTTTGAAAATATCAAAAATTGGAATGGTTCATTGCTTTTTAGTCAAATAGATTATATTCCAAATAGTTTGTTGTTTTTATTGAAAAAATTGAAATTGTATTGATTTTTTTTATCTACGTGTGATTAAAAATCAGAATTATTCTTTTGTTTGAAAAAATCAAAAATCATAACGGTTTACCGTATTATGATCAAAAAAATTAAAATCAAAATGGTTCGTCATTAAAATCAAGATGATTATCGTTGTTAAAAAAATCAAAAATCATAATGGTTCATCGTTTTTTAATCAAAAAAATCAAATGGTTCATTATAATGGTTCATCATTTTTTTTTATTAAACAATGATAAAAAAAATTACGAACCACTCCAATATTGTTTTTTTGATCAAATAAACGATAAACATTTCGATAATTTTTTTGATCAAAAAATGATGAACCATTATAATTTTTGATTTTTTTAAACAACGATAACCATCTTGTATTAATTTTTTTTATTAAAAAAAATGACGAACCATTTTGATTTTGATTTTTTTGATCAATAAACGGTAAACCATTATGATTTTTGATTTTTTTTCAAACAAAAGAACCATTCTGATTTTTAATTAAACGTAGATAAAAAATCCATACAATTTCAAATTTTTCAATAAAAACAACAAACCATTTGGAATTTAATTTATTTGACTAAAATCGACGAACCATTCCAATTCTTGCTTTTTTCAAACCATTTAGAATTTAAAATTTTTATTAAGTATTTGCAATGAAGAAAACTACGAAGCATTTTGATTATATTCTTTTTCCAAACGAAAAAAACATCAACACGTTTTGTTATTTTGAAATTTTTTTGAATGGAGAAAAGAAATAAATCATTTTGATTTTAGATTTTCTGAACGAAAAATACTACAACTAGTTTTTATTTTATTAAATGAAAAAAATAATTGAAAAAAAAATGATCCAGGTATATCATATAATAATCTTAAATAAATAATTATAGTAATATATAAAAAAATAACATTAATAATAACGATAAACATACAAATAAAAATCAATGATTAAAACAAAAGCAATAAAAATTAAAATGTTATATTTGGAAAATTAAATTATAAAAAAGAAAGAAATGATAAATATATATGAAAATTATGAAAATTTCATAAATGGTCCCTGAAAGTTTGAAAATTACATAAATGGTCCTTGAAAGTCAAAAAGACAAAAATGCCCCTGAAACTAACGACTCAAGTTAACGGCCGTTAGTTTCAGGGACCAAAATGTTACAACTTTTCGATTTTAGGGACTGCTGGTGTAATAAAATTCTTTCAGGGACTAAAACCGTAATTTCATATAAACCACAGGGACCTTTTACATTATTGTTTTGTCTATTGCTGTAATATTATGACTTTATGTTAAACCAAGAAATTTAATTTTTTAAACTATAATTTTAATATATATATATATATATATATATATATATATATATATATATATATATATATATATATATATATATATATATATATATATATATATATATGTATGTATGTATAGAGTGGGGTTCAATGGAGAACCTTCATGCATCGAAGAACCTTGAAGAACCACAATGCACCACCACAAATGCATCACAATTCCCGCGTGATGCATCATTACTTCCACGTGATGCATCATAATTCCCACGTGATGAATTACGATTTTCTAGCGATGCATTGTAGTTCTTCAAAATTTTTCGATGCATAAAGGTTCTTCATTGAACCCACCCCTATATATATATATATATATATATATATATATATATATATATATATATATATATATATATATATATATATATGTTAGGCACAAAAAGGCCTCAGTCAAACCTGTTCTACATCTGAGGGGGAGATTTCTGATCAAACCTGTTGATGCATTTGAAGGCTGAAATTAAGGCATGTTATATGCCTTATTGAAACCTGAAAATGATTTGCAATATCAGTCTAAAGCTGTTCTATATGTTGCATGTGTTGCAACTAAGACAGTTTGTCCAAGCTGCTCTGTCTGCTGAACAGGCTGGACATAAACTGTCTACGCTGCTCTACACTGGTGAGCAGCTTGGGCACTTTTCAAGTGTTCTGTTCTTTGTGAACAGAACCTGTTCTTTGTGAACAGGCTAAACACTTTATGGAATACGTTTCCAAGTCATCATGTATTGTTTTTGGCTACAAGATCAGTTTACAAAGTCGAAGACAAAGTGGAAAACAGAACTGCTCAACCTGCCCACGCTGTTCTGCAACATGAAGACAAAAGGATATTTGAAAAAGGGTGACAGACCTTTTTCTTATATCAAAATAGGCCTTTACAAGGAAGAAAGACGCAAAGTTGACATTCCTAAATTAGTTAAAGGCAATGCAACAGTAGACAAAGTGAAAAGACAAAAGTTCTGCACATATGAAGACAAGTCTGCTTTTCAGAAAAGTGCAGAAAAGTTATGTTGTCTTTTCAAACAAGACTTCTCCTTTTTCATTCCGTCCAATGAAGAAGTTTCTCTTAGATCCTCTGAGAGAGTATAAAAGGAAGCTTCTAAGGTCAGAAAGAATAAGCAAGCCAAAATAAGCTAAGTGCTAAAACCAAGAGTAAACGTGCAAGTGTGTTTTTCATGCATGCAAGTCTGTTTGTGTAATTCAGTTTCTTAGTGTCTAAGCTGTTCTACATAAGCTGTTCCTCTGAGTCTTGTAAACTTAGTGAGTGCTTCTTAGTGAGAGTATTCATTGTTAACTAGTTTGAGTCTGTCTTAGACTAGTGAATATACTGTTGTATCTGTCATCTCAGCTTGAACATTTCCGCATTCAAGCTTGTTTGTAATTAACAATTTGTTGATAATACATACAAACATTGAGAAAATAGTGTGTAGTTTTTAAATAGCTGTATTCACCCCCCTCTACAGCTTAAAGATATATACTTTGGGAACCTCTCGGGACCTACAACTGGTATCAGAGCTGTTTAGAGTGTGTGTCGTTCTAGATCTCTCATTTTCCCAAGTTTCCATGGACAACAGTGCTGCAAATTCCTCATACTATGACAATGGCTCAATGGGCAAACCTCCAAAGTTCAATCATCAGAACTTTTCTGGTTGGAAGTGCAGAATGATGCTCTACTTAGAGAATCTGGATGTACAACTACCAGAAATTGTAATGGAGGGTCCTTATGTGCCAACCTCTGTTACTACAATAACTCCTGCTGTTGAAGGAGCAGCTCCTGAGATCAGAACATTTGAGAAAGCAAAAGCTCAATGGTCTGATGAAGACAAGAGATTGGTGGCTCTTGATGCAAAGGCCAGAAACAATCTGGTCATCTCCTTGCCTGATGATGTGTTCAAACAGGTTGAGAAGATGAAGACTGCCAAGGAGATGTGGTGTGACGTCCTTGTTGGATTAATGATATAATTGTAATCTCCAGGATCGACTAACAACCCAATGGATAGACATAACAATTGAAATTGAATACTTAAGATAGAGTTAAGCAATTACACGCTAAAGCAATGAAAGTAAATGTCTACAGTGTTTAAGTCTAGCTATTACATCATCATAATTATTTTAATAGTAACAAATTCCCAGCCCCAAAGCTACATCGTCCATGTACCAATTAGCTTCTAAGGTCACCGAGATAAGAATTTGATTGCTTAAGATGAAGGTCCCGCTACACTCTTGCCTTTGCCTGTAAACAATGTGAGTCAACAGTAAGCTAAATGCTTAGTGAGATAACAGATTATGCATACAACAAATATTTCTTTACATGCAATGCTTAACCATGGGCAGTGTAAGCCCCATGTATGTGAAAACGGCAGTGAAAGCCTCAATGTGTGAGTAAACCATGCAGTGCTAGCATGGGGTGGCAGTTCAATATGCTGATCGGGGATGTGCCGAACCTGATGGGATACGAGTGGGATGATCAGTCCCCGACAGTGGCCTGCTGTCAGCCCCAGTCCAGGTCGCATCAGATTATGAAGTAATGATCATGCAGTGCAAGCATGATGTAAATAGATGCACTTTCAAATGAACGCTGGCTACATGTGTGTTACATGTCAAGTACGAGTGTGCATCATAACAACAAAGTAATCTTGAGTGCCAAATGATGTATATGAACAATGTGAACATGCCATTGAATGTATAAACACGAATGTAAAAACAATAAATGTTCGAATGATAATCTGCAACTCACAGTGATTGGTTTTGTGACTTGATCCTGAATCAATGTGTGTTTTGATAACACCACAATGATCTGTAATGTAAGTGTAATAGTGAATTTGTGTCAGTAATTGCTTAAAAATTGAATTCTGAAAATTAAGTGTAAATGGGTCTGATTTCGGACCAGATCCGAATTCGGATGGTCCGAATTGTAGATGGTCCGAAATTAGGTCCTTGGTCCGAAATTGAGGTGATCCGAAATAGCAGGGTCCGAAATGGGATAGGAGTCCGTAATTGAGGTGATCCGAAATCACTTTTGGTCCGGATTGAGTATGGTCCGAAATGGAGGTGTGGTCCGAAATGGTCATGGGTCCGAAATGAGTGATCCGAATTCGGATGGATCATCATCCGAGTTCATACTTAGAAAATTTCCAATATTTTCCAGAAATCATATTTTGACCATTTTTGCATGTTTGAGTATCTAAAATTGCAGATATGAACTTAAATACACTATTTCAACTTATATCATAACACTTATGTACCAAAACAACCCATTTGTGTCCAATTTTCAGCATGTCTCGATGAACACACACACTAAAACACACACTAATTTCAGAAATCACATGTAGACTTTGAATCTGATTCTGAAATTTTGTGTACTACAACATATATGCTCGATTTACATATTTCAATAACAATATCCAACATGCATTGACATTTGCAACTATAATCTTAGAAATCGGTTCTTCCCAAAACCGAATCAAAAATCACCAAAATTGCAAGTTTTGTGTAACTCTTACCTTAAAACGTTTGTTGTATTGCTTATAGTTCCTTACTTGACACTTGATTTCAACTTTTGCAGCTTCAAATTTGATGTTCTTGGGTGTTTTTTTTGTTAAAATCCGAGAGGTAGAGAGAAGAGAGAGTGTTCGGTGAGAGAGAGTAGAGAGATAGTGGGTTTGTTCAAAATGAAAGACTTAGTCACTTTTATTTGTTGCTTTTTACCTATTTGCATAATACACCCCTCATCTTTGTATTTTCTTACTTACTAATAATATGATCATAATAACTTAAATTGACATAATGATTCATTATCATAATAATTAAGTCCTTAAAATTGTAAGTTACAATTAATAAAAATTTGGGATGTTACAGCATGGGCTCCACCACGCCTATACTTCGTCCGCGAAGTCATGCTGCGCTAAACAAACTTGGGTACTTAATCTTCATTTCTTCTTCCGATTCCCAAGTGTGATTAGCTCCCTTATGATGCTTCCACTTGACCAGCACCATTCTAATTTCTTTGTTACGTAGTTTCTTGACTTTTGTCTCCAAAATGCATTCCGGTTCATCAACAAACCTTAGCCGTTCGTCAACCTTAATGTCCGAGTGATCAGTCCATGGTTCCCTCTCGGGCACCAGACTCTTCCTTAAGTACCCAACGTGAAATACCGGGTGAACTCCTGATAACTCTTCCGGCAAGTCCAAGTGATAGGACTGATTCCCAATTCTTTCTAGTATCTTGAAGGGTCCTATAAATCGAGGTGATAGCTTTCCTCGCTTTACGAATCTTGTAACTCCCTTCATCGGGGAAACCTTCAAGTAGACCCAATCGTCCTTTTGAAACTCTATCGCTTTATGCCGGCGATCGTGGTAATTCTTTTGCCGATCTTGTGCCGTTTTCATGTACTGCCGAATGAGTTGTATCTTTTCATTGGTTTCTTGCAGCAAAGCAGGACCGGCTATTGGAGTTTCTCCTGTTTCCCTCCAACAGGTTGGAGTCCTACATTTTCTTCCGTATAGAGACTCGAACGGTGCCATCTTGATAGTGGAATGGTAACTATTGTTGTAGGAGAATTCAACCAATGGGAGGTGATCGTCCCAGTTACCACCCAAATCCATGACACAGGCTCGGAGCATGTCTTCGAGAGTCAGAATTGTTCTCTCACTTTGACCATCAGATTGGGGTCTATAGGCAGTACTCATTGCGATACGAGTACCAAGACCGTTTTGTAAAGCAGCCCAGAAGTTGGAAGTGAATCTACTATCTCGGTCAGAGACAATAGACTTAGGCACACCATGCCTAATGAAGATTTCGTTTACGTAGATCTGGGCAAGACGGTCGAGTGAATAAGTTTCCCGAATGGGAATGAAGTGAGCAGATTTTGTTAATCGGTCAACGATGACCCAAATGGCATCATGCTGACGACGTGTTTTGGGAAGTTTTGTTACGAAATCCATAGTAATATGGTCCCACTTCCATTCCGGGATAGGAAGAGGTTGCATACTACCATAGGGCTGTTGATGTTCTGCTTTGACTAGACGACATGTTCTGCACCTCTCTACATATTGACCAACGTCCCTTTTCAACCCTGGCCACCAGAAGTCGGCTTTTAAGTCATTGTACATTTTCGTGCTACCAGGATGAATTGAGAATTTGGATTGGTGAGCTTCTTCAAGTATCACTTCCCGCATGTTCCCGAACTTAGGAACCCACACTCTGCCATAAATACCCTTTAATCCAGTTCCATCATCTTGCATTAATGGCAACTGTATTCTGATATCTTCATCTTTAACATTCTCTTCTTTTAGGGCCTGCAACTGAGCAGTCCTAACATCGTCTATAATAGTAGATGTCAGTATTGTGGAAGTCAAGGCATAGCAGTATGCCTTGCAATACGCTTTTCTGCTTAAGGCATCGGCCACTACGTTGGCCTTCCCCGGGTGATATAGAATTTCACAGTCGTAATCTTTGATCAGCTCCATTGACCTTCTTTGCCTCATATTCAAGTCCTTCTGACTGAATATGTACTTCAAACTTTTGTGGTCGGTGTAGAGCTGACACTTGGTTCCATACAAGTAGTGTCTCCATAATTTGAGAGCGAAAGTCACAGCGGTTAGCTCTAGATCATGAGTAGAGTAATCTTTCTCATGCGGTTTGAGTTGTCTAGAAGCATAAGCTATGACGTTTCCTCTTTGCATTAGAATAGCACCTAAACCCGTGCCTGATGCGTCTGTATAGACATCAAAGTCTTCGTTCCCTTCAGGCAGGGCTAACACAGGTGCTTCACTTAGCAGATTCTTCAAGTTGTCAAATGCCATTTGTTGTTCTTCTCCCCAAAAGAAGGTCGCGTTCTTGCGAGTAAGCTTAGTGAGAGGAACGGCGATTTTGGAGAAGTCTTTGATGAATCGGCGGTAGTAACCAGCCAATCCCAGAAAACTCCGAATCTCTGAGGCGTTGCGGGGTGATTCCCAGTTCTGGATAGCTTCGATCTTTGCAGGATCAACAGCAATCCCAGCACCAGATATCACGTGCCCCAAGAATTGGATCTGAATTGAATATTGAGTAAGTACAAGTTAACAAAGGGTTTATGATTGAGTATAAGGATCATGAAATTGTTTCGAATGTTGAGACGTACCTGCCTCAACCAGAATTCAAATTTAGAGAATTTGGCGTAAAGTCGCTCTTTGCGCAGCAACTCTAGTAATTCTCTCAGATGTGTTGCATGATCCTCTTCGGTTTTTGAATAAATGAGAATGTCATCGATGAACACGATGACCGATTTGTCGAGCATTGGCCGACAGACTCGATTCATGAGATCCATGAAAGCGGCCGGCGCATTAGTAAGACCGAACGGCATTACCAGAAACTCGTAGTGTCCGTAACGAGTTCTGAAAGCCGTCTTTGGAATGTCATCAGGGTGTACTTTGAGTTGGTGATAACCCGAACGAAGATCAATCTTCGAGAAGTAACTTGCGCCTTGTAACTGGTCGAATAGATCATCAATCCGGGGCAACGGGTATTTGTTCTTGATTGTGACTTTGTTGAGTTCTCGATAGTCGATGCACATTCGCAATGTGCCATCTTTCTTTTTGACAAACAGAACAGGAGCACCCCAAGGAGATGAACTTGGGCGGATAAAACCTTTGTCAAGTAGCTCCTGTAACTGCTTCATCATTTCCTGCATTTCAGCAGGAGCTAGACGGTACGGAGCCTTTGCTATTGGAGCAGCTCCGGGAACGAGATTGATACGGAATTCCACTTGACGGTCAGGTGGCAATCCCGAGACATCTTCTGGAAAGACATCTGGAAATTCGGAAACGACAGGAACGGTAGAAAGAGATTGAACTTCAGCCTTTGCATCAACAGCGTAGGCTAAGTATGCAGAACAACCCTTGGCGACGTGCTTTCGGGCTTTTGCAATTGAAATAAGGCATAAGTCGCCTTTGTGTCTGTCACCATAAATGCATATGTCTCGGCCCTCGGGAGTGGTAATCTTGATCATTCTTTTCTTGCAAACGATTTGGGCCTCGTTATGAACTAACCAGTCCATGCCTACTATGACATCGAATTCCCCGAACTCCATAGGGATCAGATCTATATTGAATACTACGTCTTCTACCAAAAATGTACAATTCTTATACACTTTGTCTGCTTTTACTAACATATTGCTAGCAGTCTCTATGTCAAGTACAAATTGCAGTTTGGAAGTTGGCATGTTAAATTGACGAGCAAATGTAGTGGAGACAAACGAACGATTTGCTCCAGAGTCAAACAATACACGTGCAGGAATGGAATTAACATAGAACGTACCAGTGACCACCTCCGGGTCATCCTTTGCTTCTTCAGCTGTGATTTGGAATGCCCTTGTTGGAGCCCTTTGAGATTGATCCCTGCGAGCTGTGGAAGCTACAGAAGATCTTGCTGTTGATTGTGGAGCATTCAGATCTCGTGGGGGTTTCGGGCAGTCCCTTGAGAAATGGCCAAGTCTGTGGCAGTTGTAGCATGCATCATCTTTTCGTGGACAATGCTCCCAATGATGGCCTTTCTGCCCACAGCAGAAGCAGTACATATCCTGAGTCTTGCACTCCCCAGAGTGCGCTTTTCTGCATCGTCTGCAGTCCCTCATTTCAGAATTGGCCGAAAAGGCCCTTCCCTTCTTGGGTGATGAAGATTGTTGATGAGATTGGGGAGAGAATCGGGAAGATCCAGACTCCCGCTGCCTTTTTGGCGGCGACGGTTGAGTCGGTGATGCGGCAGCTGAACCGATGACATAACCGGATAACAAGACGATCTGCTCCACATTCCGAGCAGCCTCAAGTAAACCGGCAAAAGTTGTATACCGAACCCCACTCATGGTTCGACGAATTTCATAGTCTAGTCCGGCCTCAAACCGGGCTATCTTCCTCTCTTCTGTGTCAACTTGATGCGGTGCGAACAGACTTAATCGGGTGAACTCAACGGCATATTGTGTGACCGTTTTCGTTCCTTGAGTCAGATTCAGGAACTTCGCCTCTAGACGGCGCTTCTCATCAGTAGGACAGTATTGCTGGGAGAATACTTCCTTGAATTCATTCCAGGACATGTGCGACACTACCTCCATCGTCAACACATGCGTCATGGCATCCCACCACATAACAGCGTCCCTTGCAAACATAGCGGTTGCAAAGCGGACCATGTCTTTATCAGCGCAGTCGCTGATTCTGAAAGTTCTCTCCGTGGTGGTGATCCATTCCAATGCAGTAACGGCGTCTCCAGTCCCATCAAAAGTAACCGCTCCGTTACTTTTGAAGTCCTTAAACCTACAGCCCCTTGATCGGTTGGAAGACCCAGTATCTTGTCTTTCCTCTTGGTCATCCTGTTGTTGATGTTCTTTATTCTTTCTCTTATCGGCTTTTCGCTTCGCTTCGGCCTCATCTCTGGCCCTTAACTGATCAGCAAATGACTGAGCCTGCTCAGCCATTCGTTTGGATTGTAGCTCATTGTTTTGTTCCATGAGAGCTTGCATCATCTGGAACATTTGCTGAGGAGTCATATCGTCTCCTGACATGTTCTGAAATATAACAACTTATATTTAGAACATTTATTTGTAAGTCCTAAGTGTACAGTTACCCTTTGTGTTTCCCCGTGTGCATGTCAATCCTATCTTAGTTCAGATCATTACTTAGAAGTTCATTCTAATATCATAACCTAAGTTTGAGTCCAAGTCCTCGCGGACACTTGAAACCTCAAACTAATGCTCTGATACCAAACTCTGTGACGTCCTTGTTGGATTAATGATATAATTGTAATCTCCAGGATCGACTAACAACCCAATGGATAGACATAACAATTGAAATTGAATACTTAAGATAGAGTTAAGCAATTACACGCTAAAGCAATGAAAGTAAATGTCTACAGTGTTTAAGTCTAGCTATTACATCATCATAATTATTTTAATAGTAACAAATTCCCAGCCCCAAAGCTACATCGTCCATGTACCAATTAGCTTCTAAGGTCACCGAGATAAGAATTTGATTGCTTAAGATGAAGGTCCCGCTACACTCTTGCCTTTGCCTGTAAACAATGTGAGTCAACAGTAAGCTAAATGCTTAGTGAGATAACAGATTATGCATACAACAAATATTTCTTTACATGCAATGCTTAACCATGGGCAGTGTAAGCCCCATGTATGTGAAAACGGCAGTGAAAGCCTCAATGTGTGAGTAAACCATGCAGTGCTAGCATGGGGTGGCAGTTCAATATGCTGATCGGGGATGTGCCGAACCTGATGGGATACGAGTGGGATGATCAGTCCCCGACAGTGGCCTGCTGTCAGCCCCAGTCCAGGTCGCATCAGATTATGAAGTAATGATCATGCAGTGCAAGCATGATGTATATAGATGCACTTTCAAATGAACGCTGGCTACATGTGTGTTACATGTCAAGTACGAGTGTGCATCATAACAACAAAGTAATCTTGAGTGCCAAATGATGTATATGAACAATGTGAACATGCCATTGAATGTATAAACACGTATGTAAAAACAATAAATGTTCGAATGATAATCTGCAACTCACAGTGATTGGTTTTGTGACTTGATCCTGAATCAATGTGTGTTTTGATAACACCACAATGATCTGTAATGTAAGTGTAATAGTGAATTTGTGTCAGTAATTGCTTAAAAATTGAATTCTGAAAATTAAGTGTAAATGGGTCTGATTTCGGACCAGATCCGAATTCGGATGGTCCGAATTGTAGATGGTCCGAAATTAGGTCCTTGGTCCGAAATTGAGGTGATCCGAAATAGCAGGGTCCGAAATGGGATAGGAGTCCGTAATTGAGGTGATCCGAAATCACTTTTGGTCCGGATTGAGTATGGTCCGAAATGGAGGTGTGGTCCGAAATGGTCATGGGTCCGAAATGAGTGATCCGAATTCGGATGGATCATCATCCGAGTTCATACTTAGAAAATTTCCAATATTTTCCAGAAATCATATTTTGACCATTTTTGCATGTTTGAGTATCTAAAATTGCAGATATGAACTTAAATACACTATTTCAACTTATATCATAACACTTATGTACCAAAACAACCCATTTGTGTCCAATTTTCAGCATGTCTCGATGAACACACACACTAAAACACACACTAATTTCAGAAATCACATGTAGACTTTGAATCTGATTCTGAAATTTTGTGTACTACAACATATATGCTCGATTTACATATTTCAATAACAATATCCAACATGCATTGACATTTGCAACTATAATCTTAGAAATCGGTTCTTCCCAAAACCGAATCAAAAATCACCAAAATTGCAAGTTTTGTGTAACTCTTACCTTAAAACGTTTGTTGTATTGCTTATAGTTCCTTACTTGACACTTGATTTCAACTTTTGCAGCTTCAAATTTGATGTTCTTGGGTGTTTTTTTTGTTAAAATCCGAGAGGTAGAGAGAAGAGAGAGTGTTCGGTGAGAGAGAGTAGAGAGATAGTGGGTTTGTTCAAAATGAAAGACTTAGTCACTTTTATTTGTTGCTTTTTACCTATTTGCATAATACACCCCTCATCTTTGTATTTTCTTACTTACTAATAATATGATCATAATAACTTAAATTGACATAATGATTCATTATCATAATAATTAAGTCCTTAAAATTGTAAGTTACAATTAATAAAAATTTGGGATGTTACATGTGGGATACTTTGTGTACCGTCTATGATGGACCCACAATCGCACTGGATAACAGGATTAACAACCTTGTTAGACAGTATGAACTCTTCTTTGCAAAACCAAAGGAGACCCTCACAGAAACCTACACCAGGTTTACTGCTCTTGTGAATGATCTCAAAGCTGTTGGGATCACTAAGGACAGTCTTACTTTGGTGAACAAATTTTTGGATATTCTCCCTGAAGAATGGAATTATTTTTCAGCAATCTTAAGAAATTCAGGTACAATCAGAAGTATGGATCTTGTCAACTTGTATGGATCCTTACTAAATGATGAACAGTCAAGGCAACAGAAGAGAAATGCCTTGGAGATGTCTAAAAGAGGTGCAGCCTTTGTGGCTAATGTGAGACAGTCTGTGAGTCAGGTAAGTGATGTGTTCACTCAACCTGATCAACAGGATGATGATAAGGAGGAAGTGTCAGATGAGGAAGATAATGCAGATCTTGCTGAACAGGATGATGAGCAAATGATAGCTTTGCTTGTCAAAAGGTTCAACAAGAAAAGGTTTGGAAAAAACATGTTGCAAGGAAGTTTAGGTGCTGGCAAAAAGAAGGCATTTGATAAATCCAAGGCTGAGTGTTTCAAATGTGGCAAAACTGGCCATATAGCTGCTGACTGTGTGTCAAAAGCTGTTGGTCAGTCATCCAAACCATACAAGACAAACAAGGATGATGGTTATAGGGTTAAGTACCTTATGGCCATGGCTAAGCTGAGGAAGTTGGAAAACTCAGTGGGTTCCAACCGCCAAAAGGGACTTATGGCAGAGACTTGTGATTGGGAGGAATCTGATTCATCATCTGATGAAGAAGACAATCAATGTCTGATGGCCAACACTGATGTCCCATCAACAAGCAGTTTCAAACAGGATATGGCTGAAGCTGAAGCTTTCAGCAGCTTAGAGAACTGGAATCCTACAATGATGTATAAGGTACAAAATTTTATGGCTTACAGTTCTGAAGAAAAGATTAAGATGTTTGAATATATGCTAGTTGATTTGAAAGCTGCTGTTGAGAAGCATGATGCTTTATTATCTGAAATCTCAAAACTTAAAACTGATCTTAAAACAAAATCCAGCAAATTGGACAGTTTCCATCAGTTGGAAACTGAGCTTGATGAATTAAAACACATCAACTCTATTTTACTGGAAGAAAAGAGAGAAACAGACTTAAAGCATGCTAAGCTTCAAAAGATAGTTGACTCTTGGTGCCAATCTGCACAAAAAGTCAGCCATTGTATAAGTCAACAGATCCCTGCTCAAATTCAAGCCTATCTTGGAGGGGATCTTGATACAGCAGCTTCCATTGTTGAAATTAATAATCTGAAAAAAGATTTATCCACTCTTGGTGAGCTTCCAAACACTTTTGTTCAAAAAGTGAATGGTAAACTAATTTCAACAAACAGGTTTGTCAGGCCTCAAAATACTGACAGCTCGTGTGAACCTAGCTCAAAAGCTGGTGTTGGAATATGTTCTCCACCAATCCAGCCTGCTAAGTGCTCTGCTGATTCACACAAGCAAAAGAAAGGAAAACATGTCCAAACTACAGCTGTGGATACTAAACCTGTTGACAAAACAGGTTCTGTGTCCAAAGCTGATGGTAAAAGACATAATAATCCTTTTGATGCTAAACATTTTGAAAACTAGTTTTCAAAAGTTAAGCAGTCTGTTTTCAACAAGGGCAAGTCTCATGTTGAAAGCAAACCTGCTGTGATTTCTAATAAGTTTACTAATCATAGTGGTAAAATGGTTTTACATGAAAATAAGTTTTTCAAAACCAGAAACAATGATTATGTTGATAGGCAGCATAAATCACGTCTCAGTAATGACAAAGGCAAAGCCATTGTTCAACCTGAGAAACATGGGAATAAGTTTCCTAATCCTGTGGAAGTTCAAAAGCCAATTAAGCTTCCTGTCTTTGACATTTGTCCTCCTAAAAGGAGGAAAGAAGAGACAAACAAAGCTGTGACCTTTGAACTTTCCACTCAAGCTGTTGATTCATCAAATAGTAATAAAGTTGCTAAACCGGCTAAAAGAATCAACAAAAATAACTCAGAATATGTTTCTGAAAGTTCTTCTTCCAAAAACCCTAAAAAGAGAAAATGTTATAAATGTGGAAAGAAGACACATCTGGCCAAAGACTGTCCTGAACTTGAGGACAAGAGGCCTGTTGACTCTGATAGTTCTCTCACAGCTGTTACAAGTAGTGTTGGAAACATCTCAGTCAATAAAAATGGTATCCAAGCTGACACCATTCAAATTGGGAATATTAGTGTGGATATTATAAGTCCATCAACCAATGTTGATGAAGTAGGAGAACTCATCTCTGTGATGAGTTCCCCTAAAAATGACTATATTTCTCTTATCACTCTGCAGGAAAAACAACCTTCCCAGGTTTGGTACTTGGACAGTGGCTGCTCAGGGCACATGACAGGTTGTAAAGAATTGCTGAGTGATCTCAGGTCTGAAAAAGGGCCAAAAGTCACATTTGGTGACGATGTACAGGGATCCACTGAGGGATATGGAACTCTTAGAGCTGGTGCTGCAGTATTCAAAAGAGTTGCCTATGTGGTTGGGCTAAAACATAACCTTGTTAGCATAATCCAACTGTGTGATGCTGGCTACAAGGTTAACTTTGATGAGCACCTGGGTTACATATTGGATCCCCAAGGCAAAGTTGTGCTATGTGCTCAACGAAAGAAAGGTGTATATGTTGTGGACATGCAATCTGCTGATTCCACAACTGAAACCTGCTTTCTCACAAGAACAAATGCAGACTTAAACTGGTTATGGCACAAAAGGCTGTCACATCTGAACTTCAAGAACATCAATAAACTCTGTAAGAAAGAGTTGGTGACAGGTTTGCCCTTTATAACCTTTGTTAAAGATAAACTCTGCACAGCTTGTGAAAAAGGCAAGCAGAGGAAAACATCTTTTAAATCCAAACATAATTTTTCTATTGATACTCCACTCTTCTTAATCCACATGGACTTGTTTGGACCTGTAAATGTCCCAAGTCTAGGAGGAAGAAGATACACTCTAGTAATGGTTGATGAGTTCTCCAGGTACACATGGGTGATCTTTCTGAAGAGTAAAGGAGAGGCTGCTAGAGAAATTATTGGATTTGTGAAAAAGATGGAGATGCTGAACTCTGCTCAAGTGAAGCAGCTTAGAAGTGATCATGGTACTGAATTCAGAAACAGTACTCTTGAAGACTTCTGTGAAGAGAAAGGAATTACTCAAAACTTTTCAGCTGTAAGAACTCCACAACAAAATGGAGTTGCTGAAAGGAGAAACAGAACTCTTATTGAAGCTGCTAGAACCATGCTGTGTGCATCAGGTTTACCTTCATCATTCTGGGCTGAAGCTGTCAACACTGCCTGCTTCACTCAAAACAGATCCTTAGTGGTAAAAAGGTTGAACAAGACTCCTTATGAGCTGCTCAAAGGAAGGAAACCAAATGTCAGTTACTTCCATGTGTTTGGGTGTCCCTGCTTCATTCTGAATCAGAGGGACCAACTGACAAAGTTTGAACCTAAAGCTGATGAAGGTGTGTTTGTTGGCTACTCTGCTATCTCTAAAGCCTACAGAGTATACAACAACAAAAGAAAGGTGATAGATGAATCTATCAATGTCACCTTTGAAGAGTCCAAGAATGCTTCCACCAAAGCTGTTCCTGAATCAGTTTCAGGAGAACTTAACTTTGATGATCTGATGCATTCAAACAATGAAGAGGACTCAAAAGCTTCCACTACACCCAGTGTGGAACCTGTTAATCATGATGGACATGATGATGATTATGTCAATACATCCTGTGTGAATAAATGTACTGACTTAATTACAACTGCATGTCCAGAACCTATCAATGCTGATTTTCCCAGTTCCTCTGCTGATATGTTCAACAGTGGTCAAACATGTTCAACAAGTGAACAGGCTCAAGACAACAGTGTGTCTGAAAATCTTGAGAGCTGTTCAACAAGACCTGCTGAAGATGTTAACAACTCAGGTGAATCATCATTGAAAAATGATCCTAAGTGGATCAGGTGTCACCCCAATGATCAGATAATTGGTGACATCAACAAAGGGATACAAACACGGTGGGACAGCTTAGTGAATTTTTGTATGTTCTCTAGTTTTGTTTCACTGATGGAGCCAAAGAAGGTTGATGAAGCACTAAAAGATGCCAATTGGATCACTGCCATGCAAGAAGAGCTCAATCAGTTTGAGAGAAACAATGTATGGAAGCTGGTCCCTGCTCCTAAAGGTAAAACTATAATTGGCACTAAATGGGTTTTCAGGAATAAGATGGATGAGCAAGGTCATGTCATTAGAAATAAGGCAAGACTGGTTGCTCAGGGATACAGACAGGAGGAAGGAATTGATTATGATGAAACATTTGCTCCTGTGGCCAGGCTAGAAGCAATTCGTTTGTATCTAGCCTACGCTGCTCATAAGAGCATTAAGGTATTTCAAATGGATGTGAAGAGTGCATTTTTGAATGGGAAGCTGCAAGAAGAAGTTTATGTCAAGCAGCCTCCAGGTTTTGAAAATGAACAACATCCAGGTTTTGTCTATAAGTTGGACAAAGCTCTCTATGGTCTCAAACAAGCCCCTAGAGCCTGGTATGACACTCTTACTGAGTTCCTTATGAGCAATGGGTATTCCAGAGGTAAAGTGGATACTACACTGTTCATAAAGAAAGTGAAATCTGACATTATGCTTGTTCAAATTTATGTGGATGATATAATATTTGGTTCTACTAATGAGCAGCTATGCAAGAATTTTTCATTACTCATGAAATCCAAGTATGAAATGAGTATGATGGGAGAACTTACTTTCTTTTTAGGATTACAGGTTAAACAAACCTCAACTGGAATTTTTATAAATCAAAGAAAGTACACTTTAGATCTATTGAAAAAGTTCAAATTTGATCAAAGTTCTCCAATAAAAACCCCAATGGCAACTAATGTAAAATTAGATGCTGATGCCAGTGGTAAAGCTGTTTCAGTAACAGCTTACAGAGGCATGATTGGGAGCTTGCTATATTTAACTGCTAGTAGACCTGATATTATGTTTGCAACCTGTTTGTGTGCTAGGTTCCAAGCTGATCCAAAGGAATCTCATCTAGCTGCTGTTAAAAGAATCTTCAGATACCTAAAGGGTACACCAGGTTTGGGTCTTTGGTATCCCAAAGACTCAAGCCTTGAACTAACAGGTTATTCAGATTCTGATTTTGCAGGCTGGAGGCTAGACAGGAAAAGCACAACAGGAGGATGTCAACTCCTTGGTGGAAAGTTGATCAGTTGGAGTAGCAAGAAGCAGAACTCAGTGTCCACTTCTACTGCTGAAGCTGAGTACATTGCTGCTGGAAGCTGCTGTGGGCAGATTCTGTGGATGCAGCATCAGCTTGAAGATTATGGCCTTGTGTATAGGAAAACTCCTATTCTGTGTGATAATACAAGTGCCATAGCCATCTCCAACAATCCAGTATTTCATTCAAGAACAAAGCATATTGAAGTCAGACATCACTTCATCAGGGATCACATTCAGAAAGGTAATGTGGAGGTAAGTTTTATTTCCACAAATGAACAGCTTGCAGACATCTTCACCAAACCTCTGGATGAAACAAGGTTTAATTACCTTGTCAGCAAGCTGGGCATGTTAAACAAGAGTGACTAAGTGTTTCTCAATGGTCTAAAAATCTGTATGTTTCACTCTGCTCAAGTTTCTCAGAACAGCTTAGATAGAACAGGTTATACATGTTCTGTACTTAGTCATTTGTCTGAAAAACTTGAACAGCTTGAGCATACAACAGGCTGAACAAAATCAGTTTATTCGTCCAGCCTGCTCTGATGGTTCAATTCTCAACCTGTTCATTTCTTCACACTGTCTTACAAGTTTTTCTCTTGTAACCTGTTCACCTGTTGAACACAACCATGCTCTTACAAAAGAGAGCAGGCTGGAGGAACAGCTTGAAAGATGAACAGCTTGAAGCTTGAACAGCTTATGATGACCTTGGTCATCACAGGGTTGACCAACAGCTTAGACCAAAAATTTTAATTACCTTTCTTCAAGATTAAGTTACTTAATTAATATTTTATTTAACTTAATTACTGCGGATAATGTGGATTACGTGTGTAAGTGATTAAAAAGAAATCAAGTGGTCTGACAAACGGTCTGACATGGACAACCGTTCCGTTTTCCGTTAACGACTTTTTTAAATCAAACCGCCCAAAATCTTCTCTCTCATACACACTCACATTCAAATCCTATAAATACCAAACTACTGTTTCATTTTCTTCATCATTTCCAGAAATCCTCAAGAACCCTAAAAATCGACTAAGTGTCTTTTGCTTCTTCACACTTCAAAACTTCCCAAATGGCTCACAACCCTAATCCCTTTCTCCCAGTGTTCGTTGGTGATGATGTTGTCAAACACTCATCAGTCACCTCAATGCTGACCATCAAACCCACAAACTACGTAGCAAACCTCACTATTCCCAAAAATTATGTGGGAAAAGGCTACGATCAAATGGTGGAGTTTCTGCAAGTTCATTCGTTGAACTATGCCATGACTGCAACTCCTGGTGTCCTGTACCAGGAGATGGTGTATGAGTTCTGGTACACCTGTTCCTACAATCCCAACACTAAGGTCATCAAAGGAACTATTCTTAATGGGACTCAAACCATTGAGATAACTGTTGATCTTCTGAGGGAGGTTCTTCATCTGCCTGTTGCTGAGTCATATGATCTGCCCCAGCCTGAGAACGAGCAAATAGGAAATCTGCTACGCTTCTGTGGTATAGCAGAACCCAAAATTGGAGCAACATTGTACAGGAAGGATTTGTCTCCTACCTACAGCTTTCTATTTGCTTCGGTGATGATGAGCTTTAGCAGCAAAGTTGGTTCATTTGACCAACTCAGTAGAGATGAAGTTCCAATAGTCCTACAGCTAGTGGATGGGACTACTCTTGACATGGATAAGTGGATCTTTGTGAACTTAAGGAACCTGGTGCAGCAAGAGCCAAGACCAGCTGCTGTCCGATATCCCAGGTTTCTAAGCCTCATTTTCAGCCATGTTTGTGGTGAGCAACTATACAACCCCCAGCCCTTACTAAAGTCTGCTGCATTCCCTATCATAGGGAATAGAATTTTTCATACTCCTGTACTTCAAAATGAGCCTCCTCTATCCACACCAATGAGGAGGTTGTTAGGTTTTGTGGAAGGACCCTCTGATGTGAGGGTGGATCCTGAAGCTGCTGCTCCCGCCAGAAAATCCAAAGCCAGGTCCAAACTTGTCAAGCGGACCCTGGCAACTGCTGAAGCTGGGCCTGTGAAAAAGAAGGCCAAATCAGCTCAGACTAAGTCTGCTCCTTTAGCCTCTGTGGCTGAGGAGGAGCAGACTCCTCACCCTGGTTCATTTGTTGAGCCTGAAGCCTTAGTGGCTAGTGCCTCTGTGGCACAAGAGACCATGGAACAGGCCAGCCCCACTGTTCCTGACCCAATCTCACACCCTGTCCAAACAGATCCTCTCTCCTCTCCTCAATCACCCACTCCATCCATCCTCTATCACAGAAAATCCATCTCCAAAAAGAAATCAGCTAAACCAACCACCTCCTCTGTTCCCTCTCAACAGGGTTCAGTTGAAAAAGAAGCAACCCTTGCTGCCTCTCCTATTTTGGGAGAAGGTTCAGCTCATTTGGAGCCTGCTTCACTCCAATCTGAGTCTACCCAGAGTCAGCCTAGACCCTCTGGTTCCTCCCAACAGGAACCAGTTGTACAAACGAAGATACCCACATCAACTATCCCAGCCTCCCAACAGGCTGAGGATATTGAAAGACAGGAGTCCTCTCCACTCCATACTGTGTCCACACTGTCCCCCACTAAAATCTCCTCACACCCTGAGTCTGCACGAGGTGCCCACACTGCTGGTATAGACCAATCAGCAGCTCAGCCTCAAACTTCTGCTCCCCATGATACAGCTGTTCTACACCAAACAGCTGCTGAGGGACCAACAACCCAAGCTGATGAACCTCAGGGATCACACCATCCCTCTGGTGAGGCTGCTCCCTTCATGCAAACTCCATCAGCAGGTTTCACCACTGCTGATGTTGAAATGCATATCCCATCTCCCAATGATGAGGTGCTTTTCCACCAAGGCACTGCAGAGGGAACCACCACTGGCCTTCATGAGGATGTTGCAGCACAAGCAGCATCTGAAAGGCCCTCAACACCAACCCCTTCTCATGGTGATGCAGCTACAGCCGCTGCTGAAGGACCCCTTGACCCCTCCACCCTGGGCCATCTAACTTTTGCCCAGGCTATGAAGCTTCTTTCAAAAGTTTCTCTTCCATCTCCATCTCATCCTCAAACACCAGCCTCATCATCATCTTCTCCATCTACCCACTCAAAACAATCTACCCATACCCCTCCATCTCCTAAAGACCTGCCTTTGAAGGATCAGCTTTCATTGCTGACCAACAAAGTTAGTTCTATAGAATCCTCTATGTCCTCTCTCCCCTCCATCATATCAGACTCTGTGTCTGCCCAGCTTCAGGGGTTCTTTGATTCGTTCAAAGCCTCTTTCCCTACCACTCCATAGCCTGATCACTCTCCACAGCTGTTAGCACTCACTGCTCAGCTGCAAGATGTGTCCACCTCCCTCTCCTCTATTCTTTCCATACAGCAGGACTCTGTGTCCTCAATGACAGCAATTTCTCAACAGCTGTCATCACTTCTCACTTCTTGCACCTCTACTCTTCCAGCCACTCTGGCTAGCTTACAAACTCTAATTGGCTCCCTTTCAAACTCTGTGTCATCAGATCTTGCTGATGTGCAAGATTCTCTAGAACTTCATCTTGCACAGCTGCAAACTCTGCTGTTCACAGCGTCTGACAGGGAAAATATTGTTAAGCTTACAACCCTTGCTGATTCCCACTCCTCTTCTCTTCAGACCTGTCTTTCCCAGCTTACAGAGGTGAAGGATAACTTGGCTTTCTTAGTGACTAGCCTTGTTGGTCCTAAACCTTCTACTAAACCTGCTGGCAAGCCTGCTGACTTTGTGTCTTCAGGCAGACCAGGTGTTGAAGTCGCTGCTTCATCTCCTTCAAAGGGGGAGAAGTCATCTGCCTCGAAGACTAAGTCTAAGGGGGAGAAAACTTCTTCTCCTAAGGAGATACCAGTGTCTGCAACTCACACTGATCAGCCAGCAGATGTTTTTACAGGTACAGCTGAAGGTGCCTCTCAAGCTGCTCTGCCTACTCAGGCTGTCTCTCCAAACCCTGCTCAGTCTAAGGGGGAGGAAGTCATTCCTGAGGACAGGCCTAGCAGTAAAAGAAGGCACTTAATTCTAACTGAAGAAGAAGAAGAAGAAGAGGAAATTCCTGAGGCTGCTGTCACTACAGCAACAGCTAAAGGAAAAGAAAAGGCAGCTGATGATTCCATGCAGCAGAAAGAAACTGAAATCAGATTCCACAAGGCCAGGGCCAAAGAGATGGGTCTTCCTATGCACAAATATTTTGAGTTTAGAGAAGAACAGCTTCAAGCCCTGGAGGTTATGAGAAAAGAAGAGGAATCTGCCAAAGCTGCTAAATCTTTTGCTCTCCAAGAAGCAAAGAAAATTAAAATGTCTACCTTGGAGGTGCAAAAGAAAATAATGGAAGCTGCTAGACAATCAGCAGGCGAGAAAGAGAAGGAAGTAGAGAAAGGTACTCAGGTCTCTGTGACCAAATCAACAGTACCTCATGCAAGAGCTCAATACCACTTTGACAACTTGGCTAGGAAAAAGTTTCATGATGTTGTTGAAAGAAGGCTAGCCAAGGAAGCAATTGTCAGAGCTGTCCCTGTATCAAGGAAAGGCAGTCAGTGGAAGCTTAAAATAACAAGGATGGGTGCACCAGGCCCAGAATTGGAAACTTATGACCACACTTATGTAGCACAGATGGGATACAGGGAGTGGATTGAGCTGGCAGTTGCCCTGAGTGAATCAAAGTCTGAAACTGCTAAAGAAATCAGGGCATATGTCAAGAAGTTGATGGAAAGAGTAAAGGATCTTGGCCTGATATCTAAGGAAGTTAGTGAAGGTGTCTTTGTGACACATCCAAAAATAAAGGCCAGGAGGACAAGGAAGGACACAGAGATGGAGCTACTCCTTACACTGATTGAACAGGGCGACTATGCCATTGAAATGAAAGGAGTTGATCATAGTCTGCCTAAAGGAATAGAGTTTGAGGATGGCAAGATTATTGAAGAACCTGAGCTGGGGGCATTTTTGTAGATCCCCTAACTCAGAAGAAGTGCTTCCAAAGAGCCTCAGAGCTGTACAAAGTTGATCTGAGACAACTTGCCGCCTTCAGACTTGCAGTTTCATTTAGGCAGTCTAGCAAATGGAGAGCAGCCGTCTGGGATCAGCTCAGAGGCTTCTATGAAAGAGGTGAGCTCAATGATCCCAAGTTCATGGTCATCAGAAGTGAAGTTGAGGAACTTGAGGATACAAGAGATGAGCTGGAAAAGATGTTCCAGGGTCCCCCTCCAATGGAGTGAAGTCCATCTACCGTCTGGGTAGGTGAAGAATGGAAGCTGTCCATCAGTTGGACAGACTTGCCATTATCTGCTCCCAACACAAACAGTCCAAATACTTTTGTACATTAGTTGTACATCTTGTACATTAGTTGTACATCATTACATAAGTTGTAATCTTTTCTTTTACATTAGTTGTAAAATACTTTAGTACATTAGTTGTACTCTTGTAAAAACATGTGTTGTTGTATGTAATCAAGAATCAGTGTATATATAAACTGATCTTTTACTTTACTATGATGTTGTAATTTCAATTCAGCAAAATGTACTGTAAAAATATATAGTGATTTTTGATAAGACCAGCTTAGACTGGTTATTGCAAATAGGGGGAGATTGTTAGGTACAAAAAGGCCTCAGTCAAACCTGTTCTACATCTGAGGGGGAGATTTCTGATCAAACCTGTTGATGCATTTGAAGGCTGAAATTAAGGCCTGTTATATGCCTTATTGAAACCTGAAAATGATTTGCAATATCAGTCTAAAGCTGTTCTATATGTTGCATGTGTTGCAACTAAGACAGTTTGTCCAAGCTGCTCTGTCTGCTGAACAGGCTGGACATAAACTGTCTACGCTGCTCTACACTGGTGAGCAGCTTGGGCACTTTTCAAGTGTTCTGTTCTTTGTGAACAGAACATGTTCTTTGTGAACAGGCTAAAGAGTTTATGGAATACGTTTCCAAGTCATCATGTATTGTTTTTGGCTACAAGATCAGTTTACAAAGTCGAAGACAAAGTGGAAAACAGAACTGCTCAACCTGCCCACGCTGTTCTGCAACATGAAGACAAAAGGATATTTGAAAAAGGGTGACAGACCTTTTTCTTATATCAAAATAGGCCTTTACAAGGAAGAAAGACGCAAAGTTGACATTCCTAAATTAGTTAAAGGCAATGCAACAGTAGACAAAGTGAAAAGACAAAAGTTCTGCACATATGAAGACAAGTCTGCTTTTCAGAAAAGTGCAGAAAAGTTATGTTGTCTTTTCTAACAAGACTTCTCCTTTTTTATTCCGTCCAATGAAAAAGTTTCTCTTAGATCCTCTGAGAGAGTATAAAAGGAAGCTTCTAAGGTCAGAAAGAATAAGCAAGCCAAAATAAGCTAAGTGCTAAAACCAAGAGTAAACGTGCAAGTGTGTTTTTCATGCATGCAAGTCTGTTTGTGTAATTCAGTTTCTTAGTGTCTAAGCTGTTCTACATAAGCTGTTCCTCTGAGTCTTGTAAACTTAGTGAGTGCTTCTTAGTGAGAGTATTCATTGTTAACTAGTTTGAGTCTGTCTTAGACTAGTGAATATACTGTTGTATCTGTCATCTCAGCTTGAACATTTCCGCATTCAAGCTTGTTTGTAATTAACAATTTGTTGATAATACATACAAACATTGAGAAAATAGTGTGTAGTTTTTAAATAGCTGTATTCACCCCCCCTCTACAGCTTAAAGCTATATACTTTGGGAACCTCTCGGGACCTACAACTGGTATCAGAGCTGTTTAGAGTGTGTGTCATTCTATATCTCTCATTTTCCCAAGTTTCCATGGACAACAGTGCTGCAAATTCCTCATACTATGACAATGGCTCAATGGGCAAACCTCCAAAGTTCAATCATCAGAACTTTTCTGGTTGGAAGTGCAGAATGATGCTCTACTTAGAGAATCACCATCTTTAAGGTTCTTAAAAGAACCTCTCCCTATATATATATATATATATATATATATATATATATATATATATATATATATATATATATATATATATATATATATATATATATATATATATATATATATATATATATATATATATGCAGCGTACCAGAAGGTGCCACCTTTAAATGAAAATTTAAATTTTTTTTTTCAAAAACATGTTTTGATTAATTAGAGTAAATTACAGAAATGGACCTTGTGGTTTGTTTAAAATTATGGAAACGGTCTCTCAACTTTCAAAGTTACAGTGATGGTCCCTTAAACCACTTTTTACTTGAAAAATTGGTCATTCTGTTTTTCTAAAAGTTTTAAAAATGATGATTTTGCCCTTTTTTCAATTACAAGTTTGGTGATTTTAATTTTGGTCCCTTTTATTAATTTTTCATTTTTGGTTTTAAATTTGAAATTTTAATTTAATAAATTATGATTTGATTCATTATTAATTATATTATTATTATTAATTATACCTATTTATTTTGTAAAATAAATCTATATTTAATTACTAAAAATTATTTATATTTATAAACTTAATTAGTTAAGTTATTCATCTTTTTATGTATTCAATTTATTTATTAAAGTTTTTATTTATTTATATTTTATTGGTTAAACTATTTGTAAATTTTATTATTTATAATTTTCATCAAACTATTTCATTGCTTTAATAAATTTTGAATTTGTTTAAAATTTGATTTAAACTTAGGAGTAAAGCCATACAATAGTAACCTACTTTTGAAAATTTATCAATATGGTACGTCTACATTTTTAAATGTCGACATGGTACCTGTACTTCAATTTTTCATACCGATATGACCATATTTGTAATAGACCCCTGTTTTTCATACCATTAAAACTCTGTTTCGTATGTAAAAACTGAGCTCTATTATGTAGAATGACCATATCGACATAGAAAAATGAAGTACATGTACCATATAGACAATTAAAAAGTAGACGTACCATATCGATACATTTTCAAAAGTAGGTTGCTATTTTAAGACCTTAACCCTTAAATTTACTAATTCATTACGTTTTTATTTAAGTTTGGTAATTTATTATTTTTTTTTTAATATTTTGTTACACTATTATGTTATTATTTAAATTATTATTTTATTTGTTTGGATTTAAATATTTTGTTATGTCAATACGTTTTGATTTCAATTTATTATTTTATTTGTTTTGATTTAAAATTTTTCTACGTTAATACTTAAGTGAAAAATTAAAATATTTAAGTTAAAACGAATAAAACATATTAATGTATAAACTTGTCAATCAAAAAGATTAAAAAATACTATATTGAAATCAAAACGTGTTAACACAACAAAATAATAGAATTAGAAAATAAAATACTAATTTAAATCAAAACGTATTAACGTAACAAAATATATTATTTTAAATAAAATAAACTAAAAGACGAACATAATTCATTATTTCTAATATTAATAAAGATTAATAAATATAAAATATAAATACAAAATATTATTTCTTACATATTTAAATATTAATACATAGATAAGATTTAAATCTACATTCAAATTATGAGTCAGGTTCAAATAAGTATCTCTCGAAATCAAGTGCACCCGAAGGTACCAACCTTAAAAAACTTTTTTAATTTTTTTTCACATAACCATGTTTAATTTAATGTTATACGCATGATAAATGAATTTCACACAGATTCACACTTTCTGTGTCCTTAAAAATTATGTGAATGCTCAATGCATATTTATGTGAATGGTCATTCATGTGAATGGTCATTTCACACCATGTGAATGTTGTGAATGACCATTCACATGATCTTTTTTTACCATTCACAAGATTTATAATGTTGCTCCTTTTGAAAAAAAGTCATATTATGTTGTTTTATACATGTCTATTCAAAAAAATATATATGTGAATGATCATTCACATTAGGGTACGCTGGAATCTCATAGGTCGCTGATGATCCTGATTCTTCGAATTATATTTCAAATATACTTATCTATAAATCTAATTAAAAAATATATTATTTGTTTATTTATAAACTTATTTGTAAAACTATTTATTTTAATATACATTAGTAATTTTATAACTAAGGCATTTTTGAAAACTAAAGAAATAAAATTATAAATTTAAATACAAACGTACTCACATAATAAAATATTTAAATCCAAACAAATAAAATAATAAATTTAAATAAAAACATATTAGTGTAACAAAATATTTGTAAACTTAAATCAAAACGTAATGAATTAGTAAATTTAAAACAAAATTTACATAAATTCAATTTATTAACGTAATGAAATAGTTTAATGGAAAAGTATAAATAATAAAATTATACAAATAGTTTAACCAATAAAATATAAATAAATAAAACTTTAATAAATAAATTGAATACATAAAAAGATGCATAACTTAACTAATTAAGTTAATAAATAAAAATAATTTTTAGTAAAGAAATATAGATTTATTTTTACAAAATAAATAGGTATAATTAATAATAATAATAATAAAGAGAATAATAATAATAATAATAATAATAATAATAATAATAATAATAATAATAATAATAATAATAATAATAATAATAATAATAATAATAATAATAATAATATAATTAATAATGAATTAAATCATAATTTATTAAATTAATATGTCAAATTAAAAACAAAAAATGAAAAACTAATAAAAGGGACCAAAATTGAAA
>JAANYP010003802.1:0-67500 GCA_020465985.1 Centrapalus pauciflorus | reverse complement strand
TTCTCAATGTTTGTGTATATTATCAACAAGTGTTAATTACAAACAAGCCTGAACTGCGGAATGGTTCAAGCTGAGATGACAGAAAAAACAGATGTTTAACTAATCTAAGACACACTCAGGCTAGATACAATGAATACACTCACTAAGATGAACTCACTGTTTACAAGACAGACAGATGGACAGCTTGAATAAGAACAGCTTGGACACACGTTACTGTTTTATTCAAGCAGACTCGCATGCATGAAAACACACTTCTTTGCATGATCTGAATATCACACTCTTGGTTTTCTCACATTTCTTAGAAGCTTCCTTTTATACTCTCACTGAGAATCTCAGTGAAGCTTCCTCATTGGACATAGAGATAGTGGGATGTCTTTCCAAAAACACAAAACAGCTTTTCTGCACGTTCTGACAAAGCAGAATTGTCTTTACATTGCACAATCTTTGTCTTTTCCTTTTTGTCTATGTTGTAGAAGGCTTTAACTAAAAGAGGAATGTCAACTTTAAACCTTTCATCTTCTGTTATTGCCATTTTGATATAAGAAATGGTCTGTCACCCATTTTAAATATCTACTTTGTCTTCATGTACTGAACAGCGTAGGCAGTCTTTGCAGCTTCTGTTTTTCCACTTTGTCTTCGACTCTGTAAACTGATCTTGTAGTCCAAAACAATACATGAGGACATTGAAACATATTCCATAAAGTGTTTAGTCTGTTCACAAATAACAGAACACTTAGAATTTGTCCAAACTGCTCAACTGGTTAGAGCAGCGTAGACAGTTTATGTCCAGCGTGTTCAATAGAATAGAACAGCTTGGGCAATCTGCCTTAGTTGCAACAAATGCAACAGGGTAAACAGCTTTGACTAATATTACAAATCACTTATCAGGTTTCAATAAGGCATTAACAGCTTTAAATTATACCTTCAAGTGCATCAAACAGGTTTGATTAAAAATCTCCCCATAAGATGTAGAACAGGTTTGACTAAGGCGTTTTTGTGCCTAACAATATATATATATATATATATATATATATATATATATATATATATATATATATATATATATAATATAGTTTGTACGAGTATCTCAATGTTGCAGAGTACTGTTCGTATCTGTAAACACATTAGTTTCGGTTGTGAATATGCTGCGATGATAAGTTGTAAAAAATTATATATGGATATTTGTTTTTTTTCTCATATTTAGATATGTAGGTCCCAAAAGGTTTCCCAAGTGTATAGTTCTAAGCTGTAGAGGGGGGGGGGGGGTGAATACAACTATTAAAAAACTTAACAATCTTTTCTCAATGTTTGTGTATATTATTGACAAGTGTTAATTACAAACAAGCTTGAATGCGGAAAGGTTCAAGCTGAGATGACAGATACAACAGTTGTTCAGCTAATCTAAGACACACTCAGACTAGATACAATGACTACACTCACTTAGATGCACTCACTGTTTTTAAAAAGACTCAGATGGACAGCTTAAGCAAAAACAGCTTAGACACACTCTATTGTTTTATATAAGCAGACTTGCATGCATGGAATAACACACTTCAATGCACATTCTGATTTCACACTCTTGATATCTCATAATCCTTAGAAGCTTCCTTTTATACTCAAAAGGAGAATCTCAGTGAAGCTTCTTCATTGGACAGATGAGATAGTGGAAAGTTTTTCCAAAAAGACAAGACACCTTTTTGCACATTCTGATAAAACATATTTGTCTTCACATGGCAGAATCTTTGTCTTTTCCTTTTTGTCACTGTTGCATAAGACTTTAACCAAAAGAGGAATGTCAACTTTGCATCCTTCTTCTTTTGTTAATGCCATTTTGATATAAGAAAAGGTCTGTCACCCTTTTCAGATATCCGTTTGTCTTCATGTAACAGAACAGCGTAGGCAGGCTATGCAGTTCTGTTTTCCACTTTGTCTTCGACTTGTAAACAGATCTTGTAGCCAAAAACAATACATGAGGACTTGGAAACATATTCCATTAAGTGTTTAATCTGTTCACAAAGAATAGGTTCTGTTCACCAAGAACAGAACACTTGTAAACTGTCCAAGCTGCTCAACAGAATAGAGCAGCGTAGACAGTTTATGTCCAGCCTGTTCAGCAGGCAGAACAGCTTGGACAAACTGCCTTTGTTGCAACGAATGCAACTTGGTAAACAGCTTTGGGCTGATATTGCAAATCACATTTCAGGTTTCAATAAGGCATAAACAGGCCTTAAATTACCTTCAAGTGCATCAACAGGTTTGATTGAAAAATCTCCCCCTCAGATGTAGAGCAGGTTTGACTGAGGCCTTTTTGTGCCTAACAAGATAAATATAAATTATATAAGACTATTTGTAAAAAAAAGTACACACATTCACACCCTCTAATATCTTAAAAGTCATATGAACATAAAAAAAAATACGTGAACATGTTTAATGTGAATATACGTTCATATCGATACAGTTCATTTGAACATGCACGTTTCACACAGTTTAATGAGTCTTATGTTTGATTTTTTTTTTTGCAAGTAGTCATGTATTATTAATTTAAATATGATTACAAAAAGGGTTTATTATGTAAAAAACCAACATGTTTTCATGTTTTTATACGTTTTCGTCCCTCCATTTATTTTTTTTCATAAAAGTCCTCAGGTTATTTTTTTCTTTTGGGTTTAGTGAAATTTGGACCTTAGAACCCGGTTTTTCAGTTTTTTGAAACCCGGTTTACAAATTATAACCGGGGTCTAATGTCCAAATTTCACTTAAACAAAAAGAAAAGAATAACTTAAGGTTTTTTATGGAAAAAAATAACATGGAGGGACGAAAACTCAAAAAACGTGAAAACATGTTGGTTTTTTTCATAATAAACCCTTACAAAAATCTCAAAAAACTAGTTTTAAGTGAGATACCTCCAATAGTAAAATTAGTGTTTGCAGTTTTGAACCCAAGTCTACGTATATTATATAAATAAATTTTATATTTATATGTAGGTTATGTAAATAGTTTTATATTAAAATATCTAAGCCATATATGTTGAAAAGTTTAAACTAACCAGTAAAGATATATTTCATAATATCTTTGATTAAAAAAATATTTTATATGTTTATCTGTCATATTTTATGTTTTTATTAATATTAAACATAAACTAATATTTAATTTAAATCTAAAATCTCAGCCCATCTATACTTATGCATATATCTAATAGAAAAATTATTTTATATCTTTATAAATAATTAAAATATATTAAAAATAATTACACAATGTACAAAAAAAAATTAAAATTTGAAAACGTAGAAATTAATTGGTAAATATATATTTCATAATATTTTTATTATAATAGAATATATAAATACTTTGTCTTATATAAACTAAAATATCAATTTATGTAACACCCTCGACCTAATCCCAAATGCCACGAAAATAACTCGTCAACAACGATATAATATAATAATCCCTAGCTATTCCCAATATGCACACGTGGAAACTCTGATAATTTAAAACTTTAATTTACATAAGTAAGTCACCGAAATCCCTAATTATGTTACAAACTCTCCGAAATACACACAAACAGTCCCCAAAATATAACTACCTCTATAACATGTAGCTAACTCCTCGAAAGATGCCACATTAAACCTACTTGGGTCCAGTAGGCCTACTAGATCTCTGATCACCTGAGATACACACATTGAAACACTCGGTCAGCTAAAGTTGGTGAGAATGCAAGTGTTAGTGTACGATTCTCAATAAAAATAAGTAAACTTAGTAAAAGAGTGTTCAGCGTTCTCTACTGAACAAGTGTATGAGATCCCACAAGGTAGCTCAGATAGGTACTCAACTCGTGTGGATGAATCCACGTACCCAGATCCCTAGACCGCACAAAGCAGTCGTCAGGAGCTCAAAAGGGAATCGGGAACGACCCGACCCCTACCCAGCCATACGGTTTAGTAACTCTATAACTCATGTGTCCCGAATCTCATAATATAAAACACAGTTATCAATAAAGCTCAATAATACATGCATGATTATATCTCAGTAAAAACTCGTAATATCTCATAAGAAAGCTCAGTAAAAGATCATGCAAGTATCAATAAATAATCGTACAAGTATCTCAGAAAAACATGCAAACTCACCTCCCCTGAAGTTACACTACTCAAGTCTCGGTTCCCTTCCCGAATCCCCAACCCTATCAACTCGAAACCCTGAAATCACAACACAACGACTCAATATCACGATCACAGCCCGATAACTCTATACACAACTCCCCGATAACTCACACAACCTGAATACCCAACCCAAGACTCACAAAGCCCAAAACCATAACCCTAAACCCTAGCCGGATCGCGGCCGCGCTCAAGGAGTCCTGATCGCTCTTGACCGTTGCGGTCGCGCTGACCATCCCGGTCGCGCTCACCCGAACCGCCCGCGACCTGACGCGCTCAAAAGCAACGCGGCCCGGGCTCATCTTAAGAACACCGCTGCCCGCGATCAAGGGGATTGAGGCTGCGCTCACGGACGAACAAAACCAGAAAGGCTCTGTCTCTTGCACAGCGAGGGGATTTAATCCCCAACACAACCTCAGCTCGATTTTGCTCAGTCCCAACATCACGAATTTACTCAGAAATAGATACAAACTCCATTCAATCTTTTTCCAACAGATAACAACAATAAATTCACAAATTGGAGCTTAAAACTTACTTTAACCTTGGGACGAAGATGATGATCAATTTTAGGAGCTTTAATCACACTCAATTCTAATTGTTGTTGTTATCTTCTGCTGGAACTCAATTTCACACACACAACACACTTTTATATCTGATTTTGGAAGTAAAATTATGAAGCAACCAAGTAGGGAGGTGATATATATATACTTTTTGGTTTAAACTCGGCTCGGTACCCAATATCCGGTCCTGTTATCACAAAAGACAAATTTATATCACCGGGTCCCAAATTAATAATAGTCACCAATGAAATAATTCCATGTACCTTTCTCAAAATTTGGATGTTACAAGTCCTCCCTCCTTATAAAGATTTTGTCCTCAGAATCTAACTCGTAGAAAATTGGTGGGGGTAACGGCCACACATCTCTAACTCTGGCTCCCAGGTTGCGCTGGTACCCTTGTGATGCTTCCATTGCACTAACACTAATGCCACCTCTTTGTTGCGTAGCTTCCTCACCTTTCGATCCGTCACTGCCTCCGGCTGCTCAACATATTGAAGTCTATCATCGACTTCAATCTTAGATAAAGGCACTCGCTGATCATCTCTGGCTAAACACTTGTGAAGATGACTGACATGAAACGCATTGTGAACCCCTGATAGCTCTGAAGGCAAATTCACGTGATAAGCCTGATCCCCAATCCTCTCGATTACCTCGAACGACCCAATATAGCGCGGACCCACCTTTCCTCATCTCCGGAACCGAATAATCCCCTTCCAGGGCGAGACCTTCAGTATCACGGAGTCTCCGACCTGGAACTCTAACTCTGACATTCGGCGATCGGCATAACTCTTTTGCCGGCTCTAAGCTGTCCTAATCCGCTCCTGAATCATAGAGACCTTGTCACTAGTCTCCTGAAGAATCTCTGGGCTGCTAATAGGACGCTCCCCAACCTCACCCCAACACACCGGAGTCAACACTTACGCCCATAAGGAGCCTCAAACGGAGGCATGCCGATAGACGCGTGGTAGCTGTTATTATAAGCAAATTCAACAAGTGGCAAATAAAGATCCCAGCTACCCCCGAAATCTATAACACAAGTTCGCAGCATATCCTCCAGCGTCTGATTAGTTCGCTCTGTCTGACCCCTGTCTGAGGATGGTAAGCTTTACTCAGCTGGACTCGGGTGCCCAACTCTCTCTGAAAACTCTGCCAAAATCGCGATACGAACCGACTGTCTCTGTCAGAAGTAATGGAACTCAGAACTCCATGTCTCGCCACAATCTCACTGATGTAGAGGCGCGCTAACTGATCCATCGATATGGTCCCGCGAACAGCTAGGAAATGGGCACTCTTCGTGAGTCGGTCAACGATAACCCAAATCATATCATTCCCACGAATAGTCCGCGAAAGTCTTACGATGAAATCTAGAGTGATATCATACCAGTTCCACTCTGGAACCTCTAATGGTTGGAGCCTGCCATGAGGCTTCTAATGCTCACTCTTAATCCTTAAGTACTCATACACGCCTCAACATACTTCCCAACATCCTTCTTCTTCCCCGGCCACCAATAATGAACTCATAGGTCGCTATACATCTTTGTGCTGCCCGGATGGATCGATAATCTTGACTATGGGAGTCATCTAGAATTAACTGCCTCAAATTCCCTACTCTGGGGACCCACACTCGACCACGAAGGACTACCAATCCTCTATCATGTCGACTCAGCAAATCGAGCTGCCTAATCAACCTCTCTTGTTGCACATTCCCCTCTCCCAATCCCTCTTCCTGAGCTAACCGCAGACTATCAATCAAGGTCTATGTGACCTCCAATCTGGAAGCTCTAGACGTAACTGTCTGCTCGTATGATCTCCTACTCAAGGCGTCGGCCACCACATTAGCTGTCCCTGGGTGGTACTGAATGTCACAGTTATAGTCCTTTAGGAGCTCCATGATGCGCCTCTGCCTCATGTTCAACTCCTTCTGGCTGAATAAGTACTGCAAACTCTTATTATCAGTATGCACTATAAACCGAGTCCCATATAGATGATGTCGCCATATCTTCAAGGCAAAGACAATGGCATCCAACTCTAAATCACGCACTGGCAGACTCAACTCATAACTCCGCAGCTGTCTCGAGGCATAAGCGATCACCTTGCCTCTCTGCATCAGTACACACCCCAACCCAGTAAAAGAGGCATCACAATATACAGAAAAGTCCTCCGAACCCTCTGGCAATGCTAGAATCGGAGCCCTACACAACCGATTCTTCAATTCTAGGAATGCGCTATCCTGCTCCTCGGCCCACACAAATGGCACAGACTGTCGTGTCAACGTCGTCAAGGGTACTGCAATACGTGAAAAATTCTCTATAAACCGCCAGTAATACCCGGCCAAACCCAAACACTGCGAACCTCTGACACAGATGTGGCTGGCCCCAACTGATAATGGCTTCGATCTTTGCCGGATCCACCTCACCCATTCGCTCGTCACCACGTGCCCTAAAAACTGCACTTCTCTCAACCAAAACTCACACTTGGAAAACTTGACATATAACCTCTCTCTCTCTCTCTCTGCAAGGTACTCAACACCTCTCTCAGGTGCTGACTGTGCTCCTCGCTGCTCCTCGAGTAGATCAGGATATCGACGATAAACACAATCATGAATCGGTCGAGCATCGGCCTACGGACCCTATTCATAATGAGCAAATGTGGTCCTAAATGCAGTCTTCGGCACGTCCTCATCTCTAACTCGCAGTTGATGATATTCGGAACGCAGATCGATCTTAGAGAAATAGCTCGCCCCCTGAAGCTGATCAAACAGATCATCAAGCCTCGGCAAAGGATAACGGTTCTTCACCTTTACTCTATTGAGCTCTCTATAATCTATAAACATACGCATCGTCCCGTCCTTCTTCTTCACGAATGGCACAGGGGTTCCCCATGGAGAAGAACTAGGGCGAATAAATCCACGATCTAGCAGATCCTGCAGTTGCGTTATCATCTCTCGCATCTCAGTCGGCGCTAACCGATAAGGCGTGCGAGCAATAGGCACTGCTTCGGGAATTAGGTCGATCTGAAACTCGACCTGTCGATCTGGCGGCAGCCCTAGCAACTCATCAGGAAACACAACATGGAAATATCTAACTACTGACACGTTGCCAACCTCCCTCTTCTCCTTCTTCGCATCTACCACATAAGCTAAATAAGTGGCACACCCCTTTGCTACATATCTCTGTGCCTGCGCCATCAACACTACACTCATCTCTCCTCTATGCCTCTCACCATACACAATCACTGACTCTGAATCTGAAATAGGGATCCGAATCATCTTCTTGGAACAGAAGATATCCGCCTGACGCGCTGTCAGCCAATCCATGCCTACGATCGCATCAAAACTACTATTCTCCATAGGCATCAGATCTATGAGAAATCGCTAACAGTCTATCTCTAACACATAATCTCTATAAATACGAATCACTAATACAATACTACCATATACTCACTCAATAATAACGGGAACATGCAACTCAGCTGAAGACATGTAAAAATAATCACAAAAAGGATGCAAATACATATGAACGATCGGATTCCGAATCAAACAAAATAAAGGCATGTAGTCCGTTAAGGATAAACGTACCAGAAACTTCGGTGCTCCACCTCACCGAGGTGCTGACGATGACCCAGAAGCTCCAGCCCCGTTAGAACTCGACCGTGGGAACCCCACTCCTGGACTCGGACAGTCCCGCGACATGTGAATTGGCTTCCCACATCGGAAGCAGAGTGACTCCTGTGAGGTACATGCGACGGCAGTGTGGCCGAACTGGCCACACTGGAAACAACGAAGGTGCTCAGGGGTACATGCCCCACATGGCAGTGATGACACAGCTGACAATCTCTCTCCCCAGAAGTCGAACTCTCAACCTGGCTCCCAGAATCTTTGGATCCCCTACCACACTCCCCTCGCTCTGGATCTGGCTCTGGCCTTGACCCTGCTGTCTCTGCCCCTGCTGTCTCTGACCCTGTCCCTGGCCCTGACTCTGCCCAGCCCCTGACTGCCTGTCATCCCGGCCATGATCTCTTCGGTCCCCTGAACCTTGACCTCTCTGCTCTCAATAGCCACCCTGGCGGCTCTCTCTGTAGAACCTCGATGACCCTGAAATCTGCCCCTGACTCGGCTGCTCAACTTGTTGTCTCTGGGGAGCCAGCTGCTCCCGCTGCCTCTCAACCTCTTTCTCCCTACGTCTGGAATACTCCATGACAGATGAAAATGTGGGGTCACACAACATCCCCACAAACTCTCTAATATCTGGTCTCAATCCCTCAATAAACATATTGACCTTTCGGTCCTCTGTTGCAACCTGATGTGGCGCGAACTGGGCTCGGTCATTAAACGTGTTGATATACTCCTGCACTGTCATCGATCTCTGCTGCAAGTGAATGAACTCTCGCTCTAGATCTCTGCTCGTGTCCTACGGACAGTACTGCAACTCAAACTCAACTCTGAACTCCTCCCAAGTCATCAGATAGGCCTCATCAATCCCTCGAGCGCTAAGCACCGAACTCCACCATCGCGATGCTCCTTTCTTCAAAAGGTAGGAGGCATAACCAACTTTATCAACACGATCCAAATGGGCAATACAGAATGTCGCCTCAATCTCTCTCAGCCAATCGAGTGCCTTCGAGGCACCAACTCCCCCAGAAAACTCAGAAGGATGGCCTGTCATGAAGTCCTTAAAAGTCCCTCGCATCGGCTGGCTAGAAGAACCACCAGCCCCAGAACTCTGCCCTCTCTCTGGCGGGGGTACCGCACCCTGCCCCCGGCGTGCTCCCTGCGCTGGAAAGCGCTCATAAAAATCTGACCTATCACTGAATACAACTCAGACTTACGCACAAACTCGTCATCCCTAGAGTCATCACCCTGAGGACCGCTGCCCTGACGGCCCATAATAACCTGCACAATAAAATAGCAACGCGTATTAACTCAACACAGCTCTATACACTACTCGTTTAGCACCTGATGATCTACTTCAAATTAGAATCCAAGGATCTAAACTCCGTGGTTTAAGCTTAAGCATCCACCAGATACTTAATCTCTTGAACCTAGGGTTTGATACCAAGCTTGTAACACTCTCGAACTAATTCCAAATGCCATGAAAATAACATGTCAACAACGATATAATATAATAATCCTTAGCTATACCCAATATGCACACGTGGAAACCCCGATAATTTAAAACTTTAATTTACATAAGTAAGTAACGAAAATCCCTGATTATGTTACAAAATATCCGAAGTATACACAAACAGTCCCCAAAATATAACTACCTTTATAACAGGTATCTAACTCCTCGAAAGATGCCACAGTAAACCAACTTGGGTCCAGCTGGCCTACTAGATATCTGATCACCTGAGATACACACATTTAAACACTGGGTCAGCTAAAGCTGGTGAGAATGCAAGTGTTAGTGTACGATTATGAAACTCAATAAAAAATATGAGATCCCACAAGGTAGCTTAGATAGGTACTCAACTAGTGTGGATGAATCCACGTACCCATATCCATAGACTGCACAAAGCAGTCGTCAGGAGCTCAAAAGGGAATCGGGAGCGACCCGACCCCTGCCCAGCCGTACGGTTTAGTAACTCGATAGCTCATGTGTTCCGAATCTCATAATATAAAACACAGTTCTCATTAGATTTCAATAATACACGCATTATAATATCTCAGTAAAAACTCGTAAGAAAACTCGTAATATCTCATAAGAAAGCTCAGTAAAAGATCATGCAAGTATGAATAAATAAACGTACAAGTATCTCAGAAAAACATGCAAACTCACCTGCCGTGAAGTCACACTACTCAAGTCTCGGTTCCCTGCCCGTATCCCCAACCCGATCAACTTGAGACCTTGGAATCACAACACAACGACTCAATATCACGATCACAGCCCGATAACTCTATACACAAATCCCCGATAACTCACACAACCCGAATACCCAACCCAAGACTCACAAAGCCCAAAACCCTAGCCGGATCGCGGCCGCGCTCAAGGAGTCGAGGTCGCGCTGACCATCCCGGCCGCGCTCACCCAAACCGCCCGCCACCTGACGCGCTCAAAAGCAACGCGGCCCGGGCTCATTTCAAGAACATCGCTGCCCGCGATCAAGGGGACCGCGGCCGCGCTCACGAACGAACAGAACCAGAAAGGCTCTGTTTCTTGCACAGCCAGGGGATTTAATCCCCAACACAACCTCAACTCGATTTTGCTCAGTCCCAACATCACGAATTTACTCTGAAATAGATACAAACTCCATTCAATCTTTTTCCAACAAATAACAACAATAAATTCACAAATTGGAGCTTGAAACTTACTTTAACCTTGGGAGGAAGATGATGATCAATTTCAAGAGCTTTAATCTTACTCAATTCCAATTGTTGTTGTTATCTTCTGCTGGAACTCAATTTCACACACACAACACATCTTAATCTGTGATTTTGGAAGTGAAATTATGAAGCAACCAAGCATGGAGGTGATGTGTGTGTGTACTTTTTGGTTTAAACTCGGCTCGGTACCCAATATCCGGTCCGTTATCATAAAATATAAATTTATATCATCGGGTCCCAAATTAATAATAATCACCAATGAAATAATTTCATGTACATCTCCCAAAATGAGATGTTACAATTTATATCAATTAAATACATAAATTTATAAGTGAAAATTTTAAAAGAATCATAAAAGAATGGTTACTATTTATATCAGTTTATAAAACTTAAAAGATAATAATTATGAATAATCATAATTTATATGTTTTAATTTTATCATATATACATTTCACATAAATATTTTATATTGAAAATATCCACGTAAATGTGGGTATATAAACTATATATACTATTAAGTTATATAGGGTTGTGTTCCGGTAAGGACCCTCAATTACGTGAGAATCACACTAAATTTGTGCATTTAATGTATAAATAATACATTTGAAGCGGAAATTTATTCATTTGATAAAATTATACATTTCATGTAAACATACATCTCAAGATGAATTTGTCCACTTTATGTACGAATTTATGCATTTGATGAAATTTTTGCATTTCACGTTTAAATTTGTGTATTTTATGTATAATTTAATAGATTTAAATTTTAAAGGTAATTTTGATGTTAGATTATGATATTATTAATATCGAAATAAAAAAGGGTAATTTTAATGTTACATAATTTTTTTTCACGTGACACAATCGTAGCCATTGTAAATAAAAAAAAAGGGTAAGAATACTAACAAACTTTGAGATTAATCAAAAAAACCAAGAATAGATAACAAACTTTGAGAAAATAATGCACGACAGGTTACTAAAGTTTGTAAATCTATATCTATATCTATAATAAATACTAATAAAAGAGTAACTATACACATTTCTTGTGAAGCCACATGTCATCACTATAAATCGACATGTGACATTTATAGGTTTTAAAAATAATAAAGAAATTTAAATCAAATCTATCCAAATTTAATATAATCTACTTTTAAATTCAAATCAAATGAAACAAAATCTAATACTCTACTAACTTATTAGTTATAATATAATATATTTAAAAATATATATAAAAGAAAATAATTACTATTTACATATATTTAGAAATATATAAAAAATAGGTCAAAATAAATAATAATATCAATCTTATATAATTTTGTTTAGAAAAATAATATTTATATCTTTACATTTTAATTTATTTAATTTTATATATATTATAAATATCCGTGTAATATGCGGGTAATAAACTAGTATTTACTAAGTGGTTAAAATTATTTATTAAATTTCTAAAAAATTATTAAATTGTTCCATATATATATATATATATATAGATGGGATCATTGCAGAACCTAAATTTAGTGTAGAACTGTAGAACCAATATCGTCCATAGATTAGAATAATCTAATGGTCTTGATTAAAAGAGTTAAGTTTGGAATTAGTGAAAAAAAGATTGGTAATAATGATATTTTAATTCTTGGAGGGGTAAAAAAGGAAAAGATTGGAAATAGCAAAAACATTGACATTAGCAAAATAAATATCTTTTTTCTTTAAATTAAAATAACATTAATATTATTAATTTTTAAACCAAAAAAATTATACCATAAAAACGAGAATTTTATACTCTTTAAAATGAGACCGGTCATGATATATTTTTTTCGAAAAAATTTTACGTGTTTATTTTTCGTAAAAAAAAATTACACAGACCACGATGCAATATATCATGGTGAGATAATGAGATCATTCGATATCGAATGAACTCTTTGATATCGTATATTTAACGTCAATTTAACACTGCATATAGGCTAATTATTAACAGAACTAAAATAATAGTCACAATTAGTAGTCAAAGTTGGTGGATTTAACGAGAACGGTTATGATATATATTTTTTATTTTTCGTAAAAAAAAATTTACCCAGACCACGATGCAATATATCATGGTGAGGTCATGAGATCATTCGATATCGAATGAACAGTTTGATATCGTATATTTAACGTCAATGCAACATTGCATATACGTTCATTACTAACAGAGCCAAAATAATAGTCATAATTAGTAGTCAAAGTTGGTGGATTTAACGAGAACGGTTATGATATATATTTTTTTATTTTTCGTAAAAAAAATTTTACACAGACCACGATGCAATATATCATGGTGAGATCATGAGATCATTCGATATCGAATGAACACTTTGATACCGTATATTTAACGTCGATGCAACACTGCATATACGTTCATTATTAACAGAGATAAATAATAGTCAAAATTAGTAGTCAAAGTTGGTGGATTTAACGAGAACGGTCATGAATATATTTTTTTGAAAAAAAATTTACGTGTTTATTTTTGGTAAATTTTTTTTACACATACGACCATTCGATGTCGAATGAACACTTTGATATCGTATATTTAACGTCGATGCAACACTGCATGTCCATTATATATTAAAAGAGTAAAAAAAAAAGTCAAAGTGGATAGTCAAACTTGGTAGGCTGCTATTAATTCAATGTTAATTGTATAATTACCATCTTATCCCTAGTGTTATATTATAATCTAATGGTTTAGATTGGTTCTATGGTTCTGCACTAAATTAAGGTTCTGCAATGATCCCATCCCTATATATATATATATATATATATATATATATATATATATATATATATATGTGTGTGTGTTAAACTACGAATTAATTATTTTGAATAATCTAAAATTTAAAAAATTATTTATGGGTGTGATATTATTTGAGGTGTAAAAATAAATACATATTCTATAAAAAGATTAAATGTTTGAGAAATAAAATATCTTGAGTAAAAACATATTCCATTCATTTTTTTTTTATTTTTTTATACATTTATTTTTTTAATAATACACACACACAAAATATTATATAAATTAAAATATCAAAATATATCAATTAATATATTTAGGATTATAAATAAAAAGTTAACTACTACTCATATTTATTTATAAAACTAAAAAAATAATAGTTACGTCAATAAATATTACTATTTTTATTTTTTAATACTTAATATTTTTATGTTTTAATTGTTAGTTTATATAGAGTTATATAAATAATTATCAAATATTTCTACATAATACATCCGTTAATAAACTAGTGGTTGTTATTTGAGGATATGTTTATGTATTTAATTTTTATCAAATATTTGGATTGTTGAACATTCAAAAAATGATGTGAAAAGTTAGAGATAATAAAATGTTGAAATATTATTATTGTCTATTTAAAATAATAAAGATATTTGAAGAAATTAGTTTATCAAAAACAATAATAAAAATATATCACGAGCAACATATGAATATTATATTATGTTGGAGTAGAGAGTAAAAAATGAAATAGCATTATATATGTGGTCTAAATATGATATTAAATCTGAACCATTAATATACTAATGGGTAATATCATAATTTAATATTTTTTAATTGAAAATTGAGTTTGGTTATTGTATTGTAATTGGTATCACTACAAGAAAAGTGTCTTTTAGTGACACACGGTTTTGGTGACACAAAAAAAGTGTCACTATATCTTACTTTTAGTGACACTTATGTAAAAGTGTAGGTATAGAGTAATCTTTTACCTACACTTAATCTAAATTAGTGACACAAAAATTTTGTCACAAAATACTTGAGGGCTATACGCACATACATTTTTAGTCACTATATATCTATACCCACTCCACTTTTACCCACTCTTTTTGTTGTGTAGGTAAAAGATTTTGATACCTATAGTGACACTTTTTTGACAACAAAAAGAGTGGGTAAAAGTGGAGTGGGTATTGATATATAGTGACTAAAAATGTATGTATTTGTGTCACTAATTTAGAAAAAGTGTGGGTAAAAGATTGATCTATACCTACACTTTTTTATAAGTGTCACTAAAAGTAAGTTATAGTGATACTTATTTTTTTGTCACTAAAAGCGTGTGTCACTAAATGACACTTTTCTTGTAGTGTATCTTGCTATTTTACTATGTATTTTTATTATTTTTATTAATTTAAATAATTATTAAAATAAAATATATAATATAAAAATCTTATTTCAACTATTTTAAATTTCACTTTTTTTATATAAATGAGTTTTAAATTATTATAACTAATAAAAAAAATACAAATTAACAAGAAAGGTAATATAAAATACAAATTTTGACATTAAAGGTATTGTAAAATTTTTTTTGCCAAGAAAGGTAATATAAAATTCTATTTTGGCCGAGAAGGAACATGAAATTCAAATTAGGCCAACAAAGATAATCAAATATTATTCACTTACCAAAAAAGGGAGCATAAAATTAAAAATTTACCTTCTTAATTTGTCATCAATACCCCTTTTTGTCAAATTTGAATTTTATATTATCTTTCTTGGCCTAAAAAATTTTACGTTATCTTTATTGGCAATTTTTGAATTTTATATTACCTTTCTTGGTAATTTGCCCATATAAAAATATAATTAAAAATATTTTAAGTTTTAATAAAAATTAAATAACCACTCTAAAATAAATATAATGAATTATGATTGATGCAAAAAAACTTAAATTAAAAAAATGATTGTATAATGATTTAAGATTCACATTACATTTTATTAGCAATAGCCAATATCATATACTTTTTGTACAAAAGTGTTTATTAATAATTAGGGCGTGCAAAAGTTTGGATAGGACCAAAAAGTAACGAACATTACTGGAACTATATCATACTAAACCATAGCTAATATCATTTGGCGTCATTTTTTTTTATCATGATCGTCTTAGGTTTTCGGCTTGGTTCGCTTTAATTGTGTTCTTTTCGGTTATAAAAGTAGATAAATCATGACCAATAGTTTTCTATTGTAACTTCTTACGTTTTTTTTTTAAAAAACTTTCCAATCTATTTTTGCATCTTTACACACTTATATTTGTAACCATTATTAAAAATAAAAGTACATATATCAATTATGAGTTTCTATTCATTATTTGTTGTTAGGTAAAAAGAAATTGGGTTGATTATTATGACAACCAATTTTATTTTAATATATTATAATATTATTTTTACATAATCTGATAAATATTTTTTGTTATGATTTATCGGGTTATTTATTATGACGATAAATTTTATGTTAATATAATGTGAATCATTATTATATTAGACTTTATTTCATAAATTACAAGTTTACACTGATTTAAAAATTAAAACCCAAACAACGCATGGATGTTAATTTAGTTTAAATTTGTGCTAGAGCTATGAAACATTTATCACACATATAAATGTGATAAAACATAAATGTTTATATTACTTTTTTCTAAAAACCCTTTTTTTTTCAATTCAAAAAATAATATTTTTTATACACAGTCATATCTAATAATTTTCTATTAGTTTTTAAATGATTGTTATTTCTCTATGGACCCCCTCATATAATATATGAATCATTAACCTAGTTATTATTATACTCTTCTTTAATATTATCAAAATTTAGGTATTCAATATTTCATTTTAAATTTTATTTTTCAAGAATCTCTATTTATTTATTTAATTTTCTTTTATTCTATATGTATGTATCACACATATCACGTTTAGAAATTTCTAATTTTTTGCATCATCAAATAGAAAATACAACTCTATTAAAACTACAGCATTTGATATATAGAAATTTTCATATTTATACAAAGGTAAATAAACCTACATAATAAAACATATTTTGATATTGTTAGGGAGATTCGTACCCATGAACCCCTCATCTTTTTCTTCTATACCAACCCCACCCCCTTCTTTTTCATCTATCACCAAACACACCCTTAAACTTTTTACTCCTTTCCCCCCATTTTTCACCATTTCCAAGCTTGTTTGAAAAACCTCTTTAAGCCATTTCTCAAACAAACCATTCAAGTATACCCCACAACCAAACAAAATCTCATCTAACACCATTTCTTCCACTTTCAACACTTTGTGATCATACTCTATGCACCCAAACACTACCTCAAATATCTCTTTTATCTTAAACAAGAAACTTTCTCTCATCAAGCTATCTCGAGCCTGAGACCGGTCAAATACGAATCGGATTTTCACCGTTTCAAGAAACCCGAGCAGATTTCGAGGACTACCATCTATTTCGCGTGTCAAATCGCTTGAATTTGGACTGAATTCTAATAGGTTTTCATGCTCCTTGTCTTGTGCCTCAGCTTTGATATTGAGATCAAGAGTGTTTGAGCTTGATTGCCTAGACAAATCTTTCTTGATTTCATCCTCTTCGACTCTTGGAACTTTCCTCTTGCTTTGTTCGTCCGAATCCCATTTGGGCTTTCTCTTTTGATCAATTTCGGATGCTGGACACGTCTCGTTAACAACTAATTTCATTTGGGCTGGCGAAATCAGGCTTCTTTTGTCATCATCATGATGACCACCCTTACTCAAAACAAATATCACTTGACCTTTTTCACCGAATTTTCCTTTCACAAATCCATCACTTAAAGATTTCAAAAACTTCCCATCTCCAAAATCAGCATCTTCAACCAAAACAACCACATTTTCATGATCTTTCAATGCTCTTTCAAGATTCTCGCATTTTTTAACGGAGCCTCTCATGTTAAAGCCCAAGACCAAATCACTAGAGCCAAACATGGCCTCTGCAATTGCCATTGCCAATCTTCTCTTCCCTATACAGTCATTCCCCTCAATCAAGAACCAAGAATCTTTCTTTTTAGCTCTGCACGATGATGACGAACTCATCAAAAACTCAACAATAGAATGCATTTTCTCCGAATGCCAAGGCACATTTTCTTGCAAACAATTGTAAACATCTTGTTGTTTGGACAAATCCGAGCCCGAGTTTCCAAGACCGAGAGTGATTTTGACTTCTTTTCCATCTTCCCTACTCTTGAGACAATCCAAGTTTGGTTCATGATCCACACTATGATGATTCCTACTGCTGCTGAAACTGAGATCAATATGACAAGATTGTTGTCTTCTGAATCGGGGATAAGAACGCTCTCCTCCACCATTCTGAGGCTTCATAGTGTCACCAAACGAGATCGATGAGCTGTTTACAACATGATTAGTATTATTAGGCCAAAACGGATAGCGCGAGGAGTAGCTCTTTCCAATCGATCCTTGACTATCATTGCTTATTAATGACGACGAATTCATGTAGTTGTATAGATTCTGCCTTCCTTGGTGTAGACTTTGGCACAATCTGTTCCACTTCCTCCTAAGCTCCACCAAATTGTCCTGAAAATCCATAACCAAAAATCTTGTCAGCCCGTAATTATAACATTTATGGAAGGGAGGTTTATCGTCTTGGGTTGAATTACTGTTCATAACGACTTAAAAACATTTCGTGACAAAATCTTCAATTGAGATCATCATTGTCAAAAGACTTCATTAATGTCAAATTATCACTTTGCAGTAGGGAAAGCTATGTAAAGGGTATTATATGTACTCTTTTCATTAACATGTATGTTAGCCAAGTTTATATACCTTTTGAAGGGTTGATGGTGTGGAAGGATGAAGCCAAAATGGTAAGATGGTAGAGGGCTTATTCGCGGCCGCAGCAGCCGCTTCCTTTTCGTAATTCGAGTTGCATTCTGCACAACAACTCATCACCACCATATCATCATCTCCTTCCTCTTTGCTGTTTATCAATGGCTTCCTATCCACCATAATTTCTTCATAAGTGTTGTTTGACAAGTTTACCCTTGACTCAGGCCCACTGCAAAACACCATTCATTGACAAACTTATCATCGATCATACATAATCAAATACAATAATAAGGAATTAAGGATAAAGATTAAATATCAATATATCATACCAGATTTTGATGATGTACAGTATACCATAGTTTATCATATTTAAATTAATAATGTTTTTGAATATTATTTAATAATGATAGAGCTGTGTACTTTTAATTGTCACCTTACAAGTAAAATGTGAGTTTTTTTTTACTAAAAAATACAAATAATATGTAATTAAATAGTATATTATCCATAGTTTATCATGTTTAGATAAATAATATTTTTAGATATTAGTTAATAATGATAAGGTTATGCATTTTTAATGGTTATGTTAATGTATTTTTTTTGACTGAAAAATACAAATAATAGGTAAATAATTAAATAAAATGTAGAATTTCATCTTTTTTTATATATATTTTTTAAAATGAGTAATTAGTCATTGTCCTCCTTTTCTGTTTGATCAGAAAATATGTCCCAATTATGAGCATAAAGACAAAATCAAAAGGCAGATGATCATAATATAATTGAAAAATAATAATAAAGGAGAAGAAAAAACAACAACACTGTCTCCTCTTCCCAACCTTACTTTTTTCAGAGTCAGCATGCTCTCATGCCTTTGTGTTCAGACATAAGAATGTTTTTAACTACAAACTCAAAAAAGCCATATTGGTCGCTAAAGCTTTCACTTAGATGTATAACTAACCATATATGTTGTTTTCACATGATACCCAATTAAGTATAATTGAAAAACATGTACTCTAGGCAATACAAGTTGTAATAATGAAGTAAGTTTCCGTCCCAAAATAAATGTTCATAGATAAAAACATAGCCTTAAGGATCTATGAATTATTACAACTTATAATCAAATGAATGAAAGTTTAATCACGAATTATTATTTGCTTTAAAAACATTAATGGTATAACGTAACTGATCGAAATCATATAAATTTTAACGAACTAATTACGGACACACCAAAAATGAAATGTGAATACGTATTTTGGGATGGATGAAGCAATTCATTTACCTGATGACGGTGGTAGTAGCATTGAGACTCAAACCGAGTCCACCGGAAGGAACAGAAACAGCTTGAAGACTCCATTGAAGCTCAAGAGAAGGTTGTTTCATCTTGCACTTCATGAAAGTCTGATAATTTGCAGTCCCAATTAACCAAACTTTGTTAATGGTATTATTATTATACTGCGAAACCAACCTTCCAATTTCAACAACAAGATGATCTACTGGACTGTAACTAATCACTCCTCTCTCTCCTGATCCATTACTTTCTCTCTCATCAACTGTCCATTTCAAGTCACCTGCATATATGATCACACCTCCTCCTGTTGATGATAACGATTCAATCTTTCTTCTTAAATCTGCTAAGTTCATCTCCACTTCTTCCCTTTTCATGAACCTCAATGGCACTGATGAGAATTGAAACTTTATGAAATGAGCATGTCTTAATTCATCTGGGACATCTCCTCTTTCAACTTTTCCCATTAACTCTATCACAACGCCTTCTGTTATCGATAAAGAGTCGCCGATAATCACCGTGTTCTTTCTTGTTTTTTTCCCTAACAAGACCTCCATAACCAATGTGACATCTTTCTTTAAAGAATGATCAGATTCTTGATTAGGGTTTTGCTTTAAAGGTGAAATGAAAAGTGGGTTTTGGTCAGGAGAGTGATTCAAGAAATGGGTTTGCCAAAAGTTAGGATTTTGATGTTGATAATCAGAGTTTGGTGAAGAAGGCGATGAGTAAACACCACCACCGGAACTAGTGAAAAACACTCTTGGTGCCGAAGTTATCGAATTCGAAGAATAATCTTCCAAATTGCTTTTCACAGCAGTGCTTGAAAAACCAGCTTCTCTCATAACCCTACTAACACTTGGATCATCAAGAATTGATAAGATAAGCTGCTCAAGCTCTACTTTAATGGCTAACAATGGTGGCTGTTGTTGTTGTTGACACTGTTGTTGACTTTGAGTTTGTTGATTCTCAATACACCCTCTTCGTTGATGAGCTTGAGCTCTTTTGAGTGCAGCAATAAGAGCATTAGAAAGTGAAGGTTGACCATGGAGTAATGGTCCAGGAGTTGTGGGAAGCCTATTGAGAGCCACATTGAAACAAAGCTCAAGTGCCCTACAATGAAGTGGAGGTGGTGTGGTAGTAGTAGGGGTAAAATGGGTATTTTGGTTGAGAATTGGGGGGGTAATTTGGGAATTGTTTTGTGATTTGAGGCAAGCTCTTCTTAGTATAGTGGCTCTTGAACTCATAAGAAGAGTGGCAGCCACATGAAGAGGAGTGACCTGAGCATGGCCTCTCCTTCTTGCAAGGCTGAGAGAATGCTTCAAAACAGAAGCAGCCTCAGTTGTTAGTGTCTGTTGTACCGTACAAGCTCCTGAGCGCATCACTTGTCTCCAACACCCAACCCCCCCACACCCCTCTAAAGATGATGAAACCCTAGCAATGGTTTTCTCTCTCTAGAAACAAAAAAGAACCCTAGTTTCTCTCTCTAAACTCCACACCCGGTTCTTTAAGAAACACAAATGGTGCAAGATTAGGGTTCTTCAGAAGAAAAAACTTGCCCTCATTGATCTTTATGGATCTTTCTTGATATTTCTTGAACCCAAAACCCTACTCTCTCTTTAAACTTCAAATTCTTGTTGTATCAAGAAACAGAAACTGGAAAATTAGGGTTTTTTTTGTGAAGAAGAAGATTAGGGTATAGTAGGAGCATGTATGATATAACATTATAACACCACCTTTATATATACTTGTAGTTATATGATCAGTTTCTTTAACTTTTTAAATTTATATATATTTTTTCTTGGATGGATAACTTTTGTACAGTCTATGGTATTGGAAAAATGTTGTTAAGGGTACAACTGTTTATGCACATGGTATTCTTTTAATGCAGTAGTAGTACTTCCTCTGGTATCAGCAAAAGTTCCCATGCAATCACCTTTTGTTTTGGCTTTTATACATTCTCATTCAATTGCTTCCTTTTTTTCTGTCTTTGGATTACGGTTAAGACTGATCAAAAACTCATCTTTTTTCCCACTACACTTATGTGTATATTCATATAATCATTGCAAAACCTAAATTTGATACATAATTATAGGATCATCTTTAAAATTAAATAGCATGCATAAGAATTATTAGTTTTTGAAACAAAAAAATTATACCATAAAAACAAGAATTTTATTCTCTTTAAAAAATGACTAATTATGATTTTATATTTTTTCAAATTTTTTTTAAATATTCAACATTGAAGCGTCTGAACATTATATATTCAAATCGAATAAACGTTATATATTTGAACATTTAACATCGAATATATTGTTCTATAGTTTTGCACCAAATTTAGGTTTCGCAATGATCCAACTATATGTGTGTGTGTGTGTGTGTGGACACACACATAATGTATAAAAGTGGGATCAAATAATAAATTAGATATGTGTATGAAATATGATTAATGTTGAACTAAAAACCATGTATATTGAATCAACGTATTACTTCATGATTTAACGGTAAGTGTTGAATCAAATTGGATCCATCAGAAATTTTATAATAAAAAATGATGAGACCATGTATTTGTGGTTAGAATATTGATTTCTAATAGCAAAGCTAACCATACGTGAGAACCACATTATGTGGGGAGCATTTAATTGTAAACCATGCATAATTAAACCGTTGTGTACCATACAGGAGTCACTGTGTATCCATTTCCTAAATGATGAAATTGAAACAACATTCTTTATCATTATAATAATTTATTTTTCCACACTCCTCTAAACATTCTAATTAAAACTTTCCTCTACTTTTTTTAATCAAATAATGTCTAATTGTATATAATGTATCGATATCATCACTTGTAAAGAAGATATATATACACACAAACAAAAATGTATTAATAGATTGCATGTAGACTTTAAATATTTATTTATAAGAGACCATAAATGATTCGATAATTATGGATATTAATAGAAATTATTTTCTTTTCTTTTTTGGCAAAATAAGTATGTAGGACCCACATGAATTATCATTTTCAATTTTTGCTATGGAAATTTTAATTAGGCAGTGGGGTTTTGCATACTACTGCTTTGAATGGACAGACAACCCCAGCAGAAATTCAAATAAAGTGAATAAAGAGAAAGTTGCCCCCACTCATCATACATTTTAAAAGCAAAGTGCTTCCAACCTTTTTCATGTTTATCATTTCCTATATATAATTAATCTACCATTATTTCTAATTTAATGACATTCTTCATTGTTTATTCAAACTGTATATATATATATATATATATATATATATATATATATATATATATATATATATATATATATATATATATATATATATATATATGTGTGTGTGTGTAAATTAATTTTAATTGATTTGTATATACACATACATAATAATTATGTAAAATATTCATTTTGTTTATATTAGGTGTTCTTAGATTTTCAGAATTAATAAAAAGATTATGTACGTAGGTAGAGTGTACGTATTCAGGGCCGGATGCAATTTATTAGGATGGGTGTCACTAGATACCTATAAAATTTTAAAATACTGAGTTACGTATGTATCAAAAAGTCTGAGTGACACCTATCCTAATAAATTGCATCCGCCCCTGAATACGTACACTCTACCTACGTACATAATCTTTTTATTAATTCTGAAAATCTAAGAACACCTAATATAAACAAAATGAATATAGCTTCCAACCTTTTTCATGTTTATCATTTCATATATATAATTAATCTACCATTATTTCTAATTTAATTACATTCTTCATTGTTTATTCAAACTATATATATATATATATATATATATATATATATATATATATATATATATATATATATATATGTGTGTGTGTGTGTGTGTGTGTGTGTGTGTGTGTATATATATATATATATATATATATATATATATATATATATATATATATATATATATATATATATATAGGGGTGGGTTCAATGGAGAACCTTATGCATCGAAGAACCTTGGAGAACCACAATGCATCGCTAGAAAAACTGAAATGCATCACGTAGAAATCGATGCATCACGCGGGAATTTGATACATCAAGTGGAAATAATGTAAAAAAAAAGATGCATCACTTGAGAATTTGATGCATCACGTGGAAATAATGATGCATTCCGGGGGAATTGTGATGCATTTGTGGTGGTGCATGGAGGTTCTTCAAGGTTCTTCGATGCATGGAGGTTCTCCATTGAACTCACCTCTATATATATATATATGTGTGTGTGTGTGTAAATAAATTTAATTGATTTGTATGTACACATACATAATAATTATGTAAAATATTCATTTTGTTTATACTAGGTGTTCTTAGATTTTCACAATTAATAAAAAGATTATGTACGTAGGTAGAGTGTACATATTCAGGGGCGGATGCAATTTATTAGGATGGGTGTCACTCGACACCTATAAAATTTTAAAATACTGAGTTACGTATGTATCAAAAAGTCGAGTGACACCTATCCTAATAAATTGCATCCGCCCCTGAATACGTACACTCTACCTACGTACATAATCTTTTTATTAATTCTGAAAATCTAAGAACACCTAATATAAACAAAATGAATATTTTACATAATTATTATGTATGTGTATATACAAATCAATTAAATTTATTTATACACACACACACACATATATATATATATATATATATATATATATATATATATATATATATATACACACACACACACACATATATATATACATATATATATATATATATATATATATAGTTTGAATAAACAATGAAGAATGTAATTAAATTAGAAATAATGGTAGATTAATTATATATAGGAAATGATAAACATGAAAAAGGTTGGAAGCTATATTGATAAACATGGTAGATTATTATGTATGTGTATATACAAATCAATTAAATGATGAGAATGTTAATCTATTACATCAACTTGAATACTATATTGAGAATGTGAAAGACAATCCAATATTTTCAAACTTGAGTGGAGTCTGCGAGCTTGCTAGATAAATGGTGGAAATTATGAAACATCTTTAATTTGTATCCTTTGGTTTATCAATTGCGTGTTGAACCTAATATTGGTTTTGTCAGTTGCAACTGTGACAGTTGAGAAATAGTATTTTACTATGTACTTTTGTAATTATAAAATTCTTGTTATTTGTTAATTTTGTGTTAGCAACCCGTTTCATTGACCCGGTCCATCTTTGAAAAAATTTTGAAAACCTAACTATTAAACTTACTTTTAAAAAGTGACACCGATAACAAAAAATCCTGGATCCGCCCCTGTACGTATTAGCTAGGTTGTTCTTGAAATTACGAGATGTGATTTCATATATCATCATTAGAGTAGCCCTAGTGAGATGCAAATGAAGGGTTATACTTCATACACCACCTTTATTTATAATCATGACATAATCATGACTAATAAATTCTTTATTCAATGAAAAAGAGGAACATACAACCAATCATAAACTCTAATTTAGTTAAATTATTAGTCAAAATTATAGGATGTGGTGTATGAGAAATTAGAGTATGGTGTATAAAGAATCTGCCGCAAATGAATTGATCTTCATCTTAGATAGGTGGTCACATCAGTTTATTCTTAACGTAAAAAAGATGACGTGCATATCTTTTTTTGTCCATAGTTAAAGATTTTCTTTTCGTTTCTTTTATTGTGTGGTTATGGAGCATTTGTAGTTTTCAATTCTAGTCTTATTCATGAAAACTACTTAAAAGATACTTCAAACTTGTTTTTTTTTTAAATACTTTGAATATATTTGCTCGATAAGTATCTATTGTCTTGTATTTTCACTCTTTTTGCAACTTCAGGGTTTTATTTTTCTTGTATTTTCATAAATTCTAATAATACGTTACTACACTTGAAATTAGGAGGTTGTCACGTTCTTGCTTAACCTAAATTAGGTAGTTATTGAAAACATGAATGACATCCTCCTTAATCAAGTAATACGATCGACTCCGATGATCATGAGGAATGTAGGTTTGCTATATATACGATGCGAAGCCATGCGTATAGCTATATGTTATACTTTATGGTTAATTACAAGAAATAGCAGCATAATTTGTTAATATTCACAAATATAGAAATCTATTATACAATTATATATTATGACAATCTACTTTTTGTATTTTCACGATCATAGCAAACCTACTTAACAATCTACTTATTATCTTTCACGAGTATGACAATTATTCGATCACATATATAACATGTCAAATTTTTAAATAACTTGAAAACACCATAAAATTAATCGTTCCCTCGCCTAGAGAAATACAAGCTAGGGGTTTATTAGGTTAATATTATGACATAAATAACTTTACCAATTCATATTTTACGTCATTAAGAATTGACATGTTATATTTATGAAAAACGGAATTACTATAATGAAAGAAAATCTAAAATACGATGTTATAATTAATGAAATTTTAAGTAGGTCATTAATTAGTTGTTATAATCAATCATGAAAGTTAACAAATTATGTTGTTAATTTTTGTAATTAACCTTAATTTTTTACATTCACCTTTGAGGAAAAAAGTAAAAAAGAAATTGAAATTGAAAAAATAAAATAAAATAACAATGTTTTAAGGGGTGAAAAAGTGGCAATAATGGAAGATAGAGTAGGGAGAGAGGAGACAGAGGGTTGCTTTTAGGGTACTTGGGAGAATAAAACTGTCCCTCTACGAGGATTGGCGTGATCTCTCTCCCCACATCTAAACCTTTTGTCTTAACCTTATTTTATTTTTTATTTATTAAATATCTTAAATATTTTTTTTATTATTTATATGATAATATTTAATACATGTTAATTTAGCCGATATTAAGACGACAGCATCAACATACCTCAATCCTGTTAAGATCATTAGAGAAGAGGTAGACGTCGACAATCTTGTTTTCATTGATGGTGAGTCGGTGATTAGGCGACTACAGATTACATCTGACATGCGATATGTAGTGTCTAAGGGTATAAGACCTAGTGCTTATACGTTTAGTATAAGAGAACTGATAAAACGTAATTGTTTTGATTTACGTACGTATATATTTTTTTGAAACGGATGATAAATATATGTTAATAGTAAAGATATTGATAAAATAATGATCAAGAAAAGAATGAAAGCTTATCGATTCTATTCATTTTAACAAAAAATGAAAATAAGTTATGTGTTTGTGTTATGAATCAGTATTTCAATTTATTCTATAAAAAATTAAGGAGAAGAAACCTTGTTAGTACGTACAAGTCATTTCATTTGTTCTATTTCATTGTACCAAATATGTCATTGTTCATTGTTATTGTAAAATTTAGAAATCTTTATATTTGGATGAATTATTTTACTATAAGCTGTGAAACTAAAAATTTTTTTTGGATGATTAGATCGGCTTAAGGGGTGTTTGTTTACTTCTTAATGTAATCATTAAGAAGTCATTCAAAGATAAAATTACTTCTTATTGATTGCATTAAAAGGTAAACAAACATGACCTTAGTAACACTAATATCGTCTCCCAATCTTGTATTAAGTATGTATATGTTGACAATCTTGATTAGTTGGTTGGATTAATTGAATATTAGAAGGAGAACGGTTGTGACCCAGTAACAACAAAATTCTCTAGATTTAAATGTCATTTTCAAAAGCATCGAGACCTAAAGGCAACCAATGAACCACATGATAGGTAACAATATCTCAAATAGCCGCCACCTATCAAATCAAGAAAGTTGAAAATATACAATCATTTTTATTTAACATAAACAATCAGAAAAGATTAAGATGTCATCACCTCGTTTTCCAAATTAAAAAAAAAATCATGTTTTTAAGTCTAAGAAATACCGTTAATATTTCTTTATGTTCATAAACTATTACAACTTTCTTTTGTGTCTAAGGTTACATTTAAAATTATATAATTTGTATAACCAAAAATATGTATAAATATATTTTGAATAATATCAAAATTGATACGAGTGTGATGATGTATATGTTATAAATATAAATATTTTATTATTTATGTAAATATGTATTTAAAAAAAAAAAAAAAAAATCATAAACACAAAAAGGTGAAGATAATTGGTTTCAATAGTAACTGCCATGTGGTAAAGGCTGGACCAAAAAAAAAAACAGTGACCCAAGAAGGGTGTAGCTTTTAAGCTTAATGACTACCAACTTTTTTGGTCAAAGTCGTACAAATCGTCTACCTTAAATTACAATAATGACCTTTGCTTAAAGTTCTAGGTAATTAATGTAAAAATAATCAAAATCATTTATGTTATTATTATTTATTATTTATTATTATTATTATTTATTTTTTATGCAAAAGCAAATGTGTTAGGTTATTATTTGATTATTTCACATATGCTTGGGGAAGAGCATCAAAACATTAGCTACAAAACATACATAAAGAAAGGTTACAATTTACAAAACGAACCGAAGAACACGAACCAAAATATGTTCATGTTCGTTTGTTTAAATTTAGTCGAACAATGAATAAAGACAAACATAAACGAACACTTGATATTTTGTTTGTATTTGTTCGTTAAGGAATTTGCATTGTCCATGTTCGTTTATGTTCATCAACGAATGATTGAATATGAACAAACAGTATACGAACATTATAAATGAACAATTAAGCAAACACAAACGAACAAACTTACGTATTATAAACAAAACTCATAATACACGGTTCATAGTTTTTAAATTACGTTCAATCATTCATAAGTTTTATGAATGACTTTAAAATATTAAGATAATAGTAAATTAATGTCTAACAAAACAATAAGCTCAGTTGCAATACTAAATAAAGATCATTCAAGCAATTGAGTGTTTGTATCTTCTTTGATCTTTATTCAACGTCACTAATCATATCGGTATTAGAGTTTGAATTTGATTTTTGAATTTATGTACATTCTTAATTAATATATCATTTAAATATACCATATAATAATATATTTGTTAGAGCTTATTTAAACAAACGAATATAAATTAATGAATGTAACAGAATGTTCACTAACATAAATGAATGAACAAAATTTATGTTAATGTTCGTTCATTTAATTAAACGAATAAAAATTTGTGTTCATGTTTATTTGTTTGATAATAAACGAATATAAACAAACCTAGGCCATGTTTGTTTACCTCCATTAAGAGGTCATATTACATTTAAATGACTTCTTAATGATTCCATTAAGAACTAAACAAACAAGCCTCTGGTGTTGAATGTTTTGTCTAACATTCGGTTTGTTTATAACGCTAATAATGACTAACTCATTTATGAACTAACTAATATATGAGTTTTTAATCCAATATATTTAACCAAATTTTCTTCTCACTCTTGTTTTCCAACAAAAAAATTATGATGGATTTTGTTATCAAAATTTACCTAGAAATTACCGAAGGAACCTTTTCGTAGGTGATCCATCAGTAATTACTATGAAAGTTATCATCAGTAATAATAACAATCATCAATATTAGCAAAATGATGTTATGATTGGTAAAAATAAAAGTATGTTCTTATAATATTATTGTTGTTATTAATGATATTTAAAGTGTGTTGTTAGTATTGATAATAAAAATAAAAGTACGTTGTTAATATTAACTATTATCAATACAAAGATAAAAATACATTCTTACTTTAGATAATTATCTCTTTAATTAATTAATTCAACAAATAAGTGTCAACTGTCAATAATAAAAATATATTGTTATCTCATTTCAATAATTGTAAAAATATTATGAATTTATCGCTAACAATAACAACTTATATTTACTTTATTATCAATATATACTAGTTACATATTTTATTTTGTGATCTTATTTATTTAATAATCATCAATTATAGCAAAATATATATCTTTTCCAATATATATAATAACAATGTATCTCTAAACTTATATAACAACAAAACTTATATGTTATTAATTTTGTTAGGGAGAATTGCTCAAAATAGCAATCAACTTTTTTCTTTTTTCTTATTATAGCAATCTCATAAATTTTGTCCCAAATAAAGAAACCGACTATTTGTTCATTCCCGATTATAGAGCATTTAACCGGTGAACAAAAAAAGTTAACCGGTAAAAAGGGGTTATGCATAGAGTTTATTGTTTGAAATAACAACTTACTTTTTATTTTATTTTTTCTTATTGTGACAATCAATTTTAGTTTTATCATTTAATAAATTGTTTGAAATAATAACCTACTTGTTATTTACCAGTTAAATGCTATAATTGGAGTAAACCAAGAGTTGATTCCAGTATTTAGGACAAAATTTACGAGATTGTTATACCAAAAAAAGAGAGAAAAGTTGCTTGCTATTTTAAGCAATTCCCCATTTTGCTAATACGTTTATATTATAAATAAAAATCTAAAAAAAATACTACCATTTTTTTGTCAATTAAACAATAAATAAAGTATTACATTTAAATTCTATTTCAAAGAACTTTGAATTACACTATTGTAATTCTTAATTAATTAAGAAGATCGGTTGGACTGCATAAAACTTTCTTGATGAGTTATAGTGGTAAAGTTCATTAGTGTCATTTATATCTCATGATTGAAGAAAACTTCAAAGTTACATAAAGTTTAGAAAAGCTAAAAGTGAGAAAATTTATTTATGCTAAGATTTATCATAAGTGAAATTAGACTGATATGTAATAGTATGCATTGTAATTTAAACATGTTATTAATTAATTTAATTGTATAAGCTTCATGCTTTATTTTATTATTATACTAATCAAATTACTATTCATAGTTGTGTTTTTTTAACGGGAAATTATACAAAAATTAACGCACTTTTGATATTTTTCGATTAAATCCCTGTACCAAAAACATTTCCATAAAAATCCTTCAACTTGATTTTTTTACGAATTGTGTTGTTTTATAAGATTTTTTATAAGGATTCTTCAGATATTTTTCATAAAATTTTGTTAAGTTAAAGAACTTTTATGCAAACATTTATGTGCAGTGATTTTTACGAAAACATTTTTAAGTTGAGGGGCTTTTATGAAAACGTTTTTTGTGCAATGACTTATTTGAAAAATCCTGAAAGTACGTTAGTTTTTTACATGATTTTCCCTATTATAAAATGCACTTACTTATTATTAATTAAATAGGATATACTAATATGCACTATCAGTTATTTCTATCTCACCATATATAAACAATTACTTTATATTATTTTAATCATCTATATTTTAAAAGCTTTTATTATTAATATAATGATGATGTTTATTATTTAATAATAAATATTTTACTAATCAATTTACTATTCATGGTTGTAATTTTCTTAAACACCTACTTATTAATAATTAAATAGGATATACTAACATGCACTATTAATCATTTCTATCTCATCATATATAAACAATTAATTATATTATTTTAATCATCTATAATTTAGAAGTTTTTATTATTAATATCATAATGATAATGTTTATTATTTAATGATAAATATTTTCTTGTTAATATCAATATTATAATATCAAAAAAAGGTTCAGTGAATAAATAAATTACATTACATTATTTTATAGTTATATACATTAGAGTAAATTACAGAAATTATCCCTGTGGTTTGTCCAAAGTTATGAAAATGGTTGTAATACGTGTTCCCGATTATATTATCAGCACCTTGATGATTTTCTTATCACACACATGAAGAAACTAGCTCAATAAATGTGAAATGATGAAGAAAGACAATAAGAATGTTAGGAGCATATGAATAGTGGCGGCTGCTTGTTCTCATTCAAATGTCAACCGTGTAACATTAAAGTAACCCTAGGAGCCTATTTCTAGGCTCCCTTAATTAAGTCTTACAACTTGGCAACTTTGGCCCCTTGACTATTACAAATAAACAAACTACATAGAAATTAAATACAAGACAAATTACAAAGACAATAATTATTACAAAACAACTCCTATGATCGAAATAATATATCTAACAATCTCCCCCTTTTCGATCATTTAGGAGGTCCTGGAACTCTGGCGTGGTCAGTTGATTCTCGGAGTCCAAGGATGACATCGAAGCGTCTGGTCACTTGTCTCGTATGTAGCCGTTCGTTCAGGAAGTCTATGCCGCTGAGTGTATCCTGTATCTCCTTTGGTGAGCATCTTTGTTCAGGATCTGGTTGAGCATCATAGTCTTGTACTTTCTTTGAAAGAGCAGCTCTAACCAATCGAAGTGTACCATCGGAGTAGCAAGGAAGATCCTCAAAGCGCATATACCTTTTGTAGTCCTTGTAGTTAACAAAAATGACACCCGGATCTCCAGAAAGTACAACTCTGTAAGCCGGGTGGTGGGCTAGAAGAAAACTATCTTGTTCCGGTGCTCGTAGGCCTACCTTAACCATAGCACTCTCGATCGCCATCTGGAAGTCTCTTAGGCACATTATGATCGATCGACGGTTCATGCTTCGAACTAAGGCACCTACGGCGGTCATGTGGGTTAGACGTTTCCTGATGCGATTTTTCAAACTGTTGTGAAGGAACTCAACGTCATCCGCACTTATGAAGTCCAAGTCATATTCGAAGATGTCATCTCCCGTCCCATCTTCTCTTTCTACTTGATAGGAGGGATAGAAGACTCTGGCTCTTTTGCACATAGTTATTGATTTGAGCTTCTTAATCTTTGATTTTGACACCTTTGACCTTCTTTCCCGGAGCATCAGTTGGTAGTATTCTGCCTGTTCAGCTTTGGAGACATTTGTGAGTTCCATGAGTAGGCGTCTGCTGAAGGATCCAGGCTTCTTTCTGAATACCATTTTAAATCTTTCTTCTAGATATGGATTCTGAAACCGCTCCGGGGGAAATTTCTAATTCTTTAAGTCCTTGAACGGGGGGTTCTTCGATTTCGTCCTTTTTAGCTTCAAGAAGCTTTATGATAGTCCCCCGCCGTTCTTGTCGCATTTTATCCTTCTCTTCCTGAGGCAGTGTTTGAACCTTTCCTTTTGTATAGTGGTCCACCCAGAATAAGTCATCTTTTCTATAAACTCCAGGGCCCTCCGGAGTTTCATCGAAGCAATCGACCCTTTTTGTTTGGGAGGAACCTGGAAGTTGGGTTTGTTGGACTGGAGGAGGGTTTGGGGATCTTGGAGGGCTAAGGTCAATATGGGATTCTTTTTGTAACTGGGGAGCTTGGATTGATGAAAGAATTTCTTCTTGATGGGCTCGTGGTGGTGAATTCAGGAAGTCAAAAGAGGAGGATGATGATTTTTTTCGTTGGAGATTCAGGCTCAGGCTTAGGAATAAGGAAGGGTTCGTTGTCGTCGCTATCGGAATCTGAATCAGAAACCAAGATGATTTCAACTTTCTCGTGTGCTTCCTCAAATTCTACCATAGCTGTCATCGATCCAGTGGAGCTGGACCCTCGACCATGGGCTCGTCTTCTATTAGCAGATATTCCTGAGCCTCCTGACTCTTTTCCCCTGACCCCTGAAATTCAGACCCCTCAGCGGTCTCTGCTCCCCCTATACCTAGCATGGGGTCCTCAAACTGAACCTTTCGCCTCTTCTCCCCCTCATGACGATCAGGGTCGTCCTGATCGTCATGTTTCCTTTTTGGAGCCTCGGCTTGAGTGCGGCACTGAAGTTCTATAACCGCTGACTCTAGGCGATCCATTCTTGAGTTTAGCTGTTCTTGGACTTGCAGGATAAGACGGTTAAGCGCATCAATCTTATCTGACAGCTCGGAAATCTGAGATTGAACTGAATGGGAACCTGGTGGGGGGCCAGCTTCGGAAGCGACACCCTTACCCTTGATTAGTGAAAGAAGGGCGGTGTGACGTTCCTCGGCGGCTTCCCTTTGGGCGTGCAAGTCAGCCCGGGTTATCACGCCGGCAGCACGTAAAGCTGTCGTTAGCATCTCCAGATTGATTGGGAGATGGCCGGAAGTGGATGGCGTTGATGGAGCCACTTCCGGTCTTCCTTCCGTCATCTCTGGCTCCTGAATAGGATGAGTAGATCCGGAAGTTGGTGGAGCTGCCACGAAGGCAGCTCTTGGGGATGCCACGGAGGCATCGTGCTGTGTTATGGGGGATGGAATTGTGATGGAATGAAGGGCGGTCACTTGGGGAGGAGTGTGACCTCTTTCAACACCGCCACTTTCCGAATGAGAGGGCGATGGAGTATGTGGTAGAACCCCGTGGAATGAAGTGGTTTCCCTTTGAGGGGAAACCAAGTGGGTGGTGGGGGGGAGTTCGACCGTTGGACGGACGGTCTTATAGAGGGGAGTCCGGCTGATAGGGCTTAGTTCACCCTCAGATTGAATCTCCCTCGCTCTCACGACAGAGACGGTTCTTTCGGAATCCGCCGTCTCTACCGTCTCACCTCCTGCTTCCTCCCTCACAATCACAGTCTCCCCCTCACCCAAACCCAGAGATTGCTGAACATCCATCCTTACACCCTCATGCTCACTCAAACGTTGCTCACCTTCGGAGTGGTTAGTCTCAGTCGATTCCGACTGAGACTCATCCGGATAACTCTCCTTTATATATGCCCTTACCTGCTCCATGCCCCTTGACCTCATTAGAAGAGATAGAGGAATTTTCATTACCGGTACTGTCAGGGCCCCCTTTGGCAGAGTTAACTTCTGAATTGCCACTGTGGGGTAAACGTCTGCCTCCGGACGCTCATGGATGTCATCATCTTGGTCCATCGCATATTGAATAATGAGTTGCAGGAATCTCTGTAGCGGAATATATTTTCTGCCTTTCTTGGTGCTCCTCTCCACATGGACTCTTCGTAATTCTTCGAATACGAATGCAGCATAGTCCACATGTCGGTTAAAGGCAAAGCCTGTGAACATGGCTAGTACCTGGGCCGACGCTGAATCATGTCCGGAATGCTTGGCAGTAAAGCATTTGTTAAGCACATCAAAGAGTATCCGCCAGTGGGATTGAAGGTACTTTGTGCGGAAGTCTGAGGGTTTAGAAAGAGGGCCGTCATAACCCAGAGTTTAAATCTCGGCTAGGGTTTCAGTGACGGATGGGCTTGGATCGAAGAATTCACGGGTGGGAAGGCAGAATTCAGTGGGAAGATGAAGGATGTGGCGGATGGCAGGTATAGTGACTCTGACTGGAACACAGTCTATTGTGGATGTGAAATGGGGTTCGGGGTCAGCCACATATTTTAGCCTGTTCCAGAATTGTTGGAGATATATCTGGGGAACAGCTATGGCAGTGGATAGGGCATAGTAGATGGGATGGCGAGTGAGAATGTCGAATGCTAGGGTTTGGGGTTCTTTAGTGAGGATGGAAACGTCGAGTTGCCAGCTATGCGGAATAAACTCGACAAACTCGGCGCTGGGAAGGATGGATTCTTCTGGGAGTTGGGCGTTGTTATTTGGAATGGGGGGATGGGGTACGGTGAGAATAATTGCGGGATCCATTATCCTGCAAAGTGCAACAGAGTTAGAATAATAAGACTTGAGATGATAATGCATTGATGTGAAGTCTAGAGGAGTGTGAAATAGAAACTGTCTGATCTGTTTAGCATCGGGTCTTTATTAGTAGAATAAAATTCTACGAATAAAGTCCAAAGTCAATCGTTAAGAGACCGATGTTAGATAAGACCTTTTCACTCAAACACTAATCCTAACTCTAATCAATGGTGCACTGAGATGGAAATATTTTTGTGAGTTTTTTTTTTAATTTATATAAAAATGCAGAAATGGAAAAATGAAAAATTCAAAAAAAATGCTAAGTGTTGGATTTCGGATGGTCCGAATTCGGATGAACAGTGTCACCGAATTCGGATCAATCCGAAATCGGATGATGCATGAATGGTTAGTGGGGGTCCGAGTTCGGATGAGGTGAAAACAGGGACCAAAGTCGGATGATGGTCCGAAATGCATGGCATGGAATGAATGGAGGTGGTCCGAATTTGGATGGGTCATGAAACATGATCCGAATTCGGATGATGACTTAAGTAAATGTATGCTATGATATGGATAGGTCCTGATTTCGGATGGTACCCAAAATTCGGATGGGATCTGAATTCAGATGAACAGTAGTGAACATACTTAGACTAAATTCAATTTTTGAAAATTTTGGCCTTACTATGATGGTCCGAATTCGGATCAACAGTGATCCGAATTCGGATCAACAGTGGTCCGAATTTGGGATTTGTACTTTGAAAATTAGTCTAAGTCGAACATCCGAATTCGGGTGTTGGTCCGAATTCGGACATTCGAAACTGCATGCAGCAGTTAATGAGTTCATGCAAAAATTAAACGTGAACAGTTAATATTAACAAAAATGCATGAAATTACAGATCCTATACTAAAAACACATAATGAACATTTTATCTAACTACAAGTAAGTAAAAAACACACATTAAACAACCTAAAAATAAGAAAAACCGAAATAAAAAAAGTAAATAAATTTTGAAAATCAAACACACAATATTTGAAGTTATAAGCTAAAATAAAGTTAAAAAGAAGTTACCTTGAAGTGCAGAAGAGGAATGATGCAAGAAAATCGGAGAAAGATGGTGGTCCAAAAACTTGGAGTGATGGTTATGGTGGATCGGCGGTGAGTATGAACGAGAGAGAGAAAGGAGAAAAGGAGGATTCTTGAAGATGAAGTAATGAGGCTGTTGACCGGTTGACTTAACCTTTTAAATTCACGCGGGTCGGGTCGGGTCAGAGGATCCGCGCCTAGAATAGGAGGTTGGGCCGCCGGATATTTTCAAACCATCACTCACAACAACAACAAAATAAGAAATATTGGGCCTTACTAAATAAAAAATTTAAAACAAAAATTTAGCCCAATTTATAACATCTTTTTGAGTTTTTCTTTGAAACAACAAAATAAAATATTTTTGGTATTTTCTTTGATTAAAATAAAATAAAATAAAGTAAACTAAAATCTTTTTGGCTTTTTGATAAATTTGAAAGATAAAATCTTTTTGTGATTTTCTGACATATTAAATTAGGCTTAAAATTAAAATTAAAAAAATAAGACCAACCTAAAATTTAAAATTTAACTACAAAAGAAATAAAGAGAAACACATAATTATAAAATTTAAAATCCTAACTATACTCCCCCTCAAATACATACCGGTTCTTTTCCTTTTCTTTTTTCAGAATGAAACTCGACAACCCTTTTTAGCCTTACAAATACAGACAAACCTGGATATTGTTTGAATCCCACTCCGTGATGAACAATTCACACAGCAATTTGTCAGGATCATTAATTATTAAAAATATACGCAGATAAGGAAATATTGAGGTTCAATTTTGTGACACAATCCTTAAATTTAAATAACAAATATTTTCTAAAATAAAGGAATTTCAATCATGATAGATTGAAATAGAATTATTTAAGACAATATCTGATATTTAATTGGAAGGCGGATTCAACATGCCGATATGGGATACTAAAAACTGAAAACGAGGTTCGTCTAAAGCTTTAGTAAATATATCCGCAAGTTGGTATTCCGTGCCAACAAAATACAACTCAATGGCTCCCTTTTCTACGTGATCTTTAATAAAATGATACATGATATCTATGTGTTTTGTTCGAGAGTGCTGCACGGGATTGCAAGAGATGGCAATTGCACTTCGAGAATCACAGTAAATAGGGATATTGGTGAGTGAGAATCCATAATCGCGTAATTGTGTTCTCATCCACAGCACTTGAGAGCAACAGCTTGCAGCTGCTACATACTCAGCCTCAGCTGTAGATGTGGATACACAATTCTGCTTTTTGGAAGACCAACTCACCGGTCTATCTCCTAAAAACTGTATTCCTCCCGACGTGCTTTTTCTGTCCACTCTACAACCTGCAAAATCAGCATCTGAAAACGCGGTAAGATCGAAATCGGTTCCCTTTGGATACCATAGACCGAGTTCGGGTGTACCCTTAAGATAACGAAAAATGCGTTTTACCGCAGTTAGGTGTGATTCTTTTGGGTCGGCCTGAAATCTAGCACACAGACATGTTGAAAACATTATATCCGGCCTACTGGCAGTCAAGTATAGTAATGATCCTATCATTCCTCTGTAAGTTGTATTATCGACACTTTTCCCGGAAGGATCGGTGTCTAACTTACAGTTGGAGGCCATGGGAGTTGCGATACTCGTGAAAGAGTCTAACTTATACTTCTTGAGAATGTCAAGAGTATATTTCGACTGGTTCACAAAAATCCCATCCTCAAGTTGTTTGACTTGTAATCCGAGGAAAAAGTTCATTTCCCCCATCATACTCATCTCAAACCTGGACTCCATTAGGGCTGAAAAATCCTTACAAAAATTACTGTCAGTAGATCCAAATATAATATCGTCGACATATATTTGTACTAGCATTATATGTGGTCCTTCCCTTTTAGTGAACAGAGTTGTGTCCACCACACCTTTATAGAAACCAGCAGAAATAAGGAAATTTGAAAGACTATCATACCATGCTCGAGGTGCTTGTTTTAAACCATAGAGGGCCTTATCTAGCACATAAACATGGTCGGGTTTATGTGCATCAACAAAGCCTTGTGGTTGTTCAACATACACCTCCTCGTTAAGTTCACCGTTTAGAAAGGCAGTCTTGACGTCCATTTGGTACACTTTGAAGTCTTTGTGTGCCGCGTACGCCAAGAAGATTCTGATTGCTTCGATCCGTGCAACTGGAGCGAAGGTCTCGTCATAGTCTATCCATTCTTGTTGTCGGTAGCCTTTGGCAACAAGTCTTGCTTTGTGGATGATGTAGGTGGATGAGGGTATGTTGATGAAGATGGAGCGGAGAAAATTTGTGGCGCAGTTGAACTGGAAGGATCACCTACATTATTGACAACATTAGAAATACTAGCGTTAGGACCGAAGAATTCAACATAAAAAGGATCAAATAAATTAACCAAATCAGAAGAAGAAAAAGAAATGGGGTTATTGGAAGAGTCTCCAGGCATTTGAGTAATGCGTGGTCCTGATTGATCAACTTCGGGAGCCAGTTCAGCCAACTCATCAAATGTGACGTGCACACTTTCATTGACTGTTCTGGTTCGGGTATTGAATGCACGATACGCCTTCGAGTTGGATGAGTATCCAATGAAGATCGCTTCATCCGCCTTTTCGTTAAATTTCCCGAGGTTGTCTTTGTCATTCAGCACATAGCACCTGCAACCAAATACACCTAAGTACTTGATAAATGGTACTTTATTCAAAAAGAGTTGGTAAGGAGTTTTGTTAAAGCGCTTATGGATAATGGAGCGATTTTGTGTATAGCATGCTGTTGATACGGCTTCGGCCCACAAGAACGGAGGTAGCTTTGAGTATGTGAGCATTGTACGAGCGACTTCTACTAGCGTACGGTTACGCCTTTCCACGACCCCATTTTGTTGAGGTGTTCGAGCAGCAGAGTATTGATGCTGAATACCTTTGGATCGAAGGAAGCCCTCAACTACTGAGTTCTTGAACTCCGTGTCGTTATCTGATCTGATTGATTGCACTGACAGCTGCTGTTGGGTCTCGACACTCTTGATAAAATCTATGATTTCTTGAGCTGTCTCGTCCTTGGAACGCAAGAACCTGACCCAGGTATATCGAGAATAATCATCAACGATAACCAACACATATCGTTTTCCATTTATGCTTTGAGTCCTCATCGGTCCGCATAAATCCATATGAAGTAACTCCAATACTCTTTTTGTTGATGGTTCGGGCTTTGGTTTGTGAAATGATCGTTTCATTTTTCCTTTCTCACAAGCTCCACACAGATGGTCCTTTTCGTAACGCAATTCAGGAAGACCTTTGACCAATTGTTTCGCAGCCAGCTTTTTGATATTATCAAAATTCAAATGGGATAATCTTCGATGCCACAACCAAGAGTCTTTTGAAGAGGCTTTTGAAAGTAGGCAAATGTTATCCTTCACTATTAGCTTAGCTACGTCAATGGTGTAAAGGTTAGAGTTTCGGGAACCAGTTAAGATTTCTTTTCCATCCATGCTCTTAACACTGCAGTTCTTGGCTCTAAACGTTACTTCTAGTCCTTTGTCGCAGAGCTGTCCTATGCTAAAAAGATTATGTGATAACCCCTCAACATAGTCAACGTCCTTGATGACTAGATTATTTAGAACTAAGTCTCCGTATCCTTTGATGTGAGTCTGATGGTTGTTCCTGAATTTCACAGTTCCGCAATACTGTTCAACAACGTTGGACAGCAATTCTCTTCTTCCAGTCATGTGTTTGGAGCAACCCGAATCCATATACCAAATGGACTTAGCCTGAAAAACACATAAATTCATATAATGAAAAACTATATGCATTCAAACACATCCATTTTTAATTCACAATCAAACCGTGTTCTGAACCGAGATGTTCAGAAAACATGATGAGTTAAGACCGGGTCCTGGGCTGTGTGCACAGAAGCCAAACGTGTCGCTTTAAGCACAACCGACAAGCAAAAGAACGGGTCCTAGCCTAAGGTAACTAGAAGCCATTTCTTTGAAGCACGGGTCTTGATTAGAAGTAACCAAGAACCATCTGCATTAAGATCACACAACCTTGGGTACCCACCTCAATATGGGTCCCTTTTTGTTAGGATTTCCAGATTTATATGGCACGTGTACAGATTTAGAATCCCCAATTAGCATTTGTGTGTGGTCCGAATGCACAACCCTTTGGAATCCATTGAAGATTGGATTTATTGGGTTTTGGAACCTTAGGCGCTGAAATTGCCTTTGGTTTTTGTCTTTTTGAGACCTTTTTGACCGTTGCTTTGGTTTTGGGCCTTGGCAACGGACAATTCTCAATTTTGTTTGGGGCCGATGATGCACTATTTTTTGTTTTCTTTTTCCGAATTCGTTTAACAGGATATGGCACGAAAGCATTCATTTCAGGAACCTGTCGTCTAAATCGAGTTGGACACAGATTAAATAAATCACTGAAAGAGTACTTTAACGGAACAGTAGAATTCGGTACAACATTACAGACATTGTCACACACATTGTTACATAAATTGTCTTTAGAGATTACAGACATCCTATCTCTAGTAACAAATTCATTTGGCATTAAAGCCTTCTTCACAAAAAAACTTGTAAAATCCTGCATGGTGGTTTTTGGGACTCTCCTTATATGATCTGTAGGAACAAAACGATTAGAGTCAGTAAGCATGGAAGATTTAGACTTGACAGGTTTTTCTTTTTGGTGGTGAGTCGGTTTCTTAAAAGACTTGGATTTAATCTGAGTCTTTTTAGGAACCTCATTTTTGAAAACTTTTGAACACTCACCTTTTAAAATGACAGAAGAATATTCAGCTTTAGCCTTACCTTTATCTGATGACACACATGGAATTTTTATGAAATGAGAAAGTGTTTCTTCTTTTGAAAGATCTTTCAATTTTTATGAAACCATTTCAAAATTTTCTCTGTAGACAGTAACTTCCACAGATTGTTGAAAAGATTGATTTATCAATTCTTCTTCTCTCTTAAGAAGAGCATCTTGAAGATCAAGTGCTTTCTCTTGAGACGACTTCAATTCCTTTTCTAAAACAGTGATTTGTTGTTGAAGAACTTTTGCAGGAATATAAAGTTTAGGAGTTGATTTTACGGTTTCAGTTTTCAATTCAGCTTCTGAATAAGTTGACAAGAGATCTTCCTCTAAAGTGGGTACTCTAGAAGAATAACTCTCGTTAAGTTCTTCATATTGAAAAGAAATTTCTTTATCTTTACGAGCAACACGTTTCTCATTTTCTTGGTTTAAAACTTTTTTTGATAACTCAAAAAAGAAAGATTTAAGACCGGCTCCCATATAATTCATGTCATAAAATACAGGTAAAACATTTTGTGCCTTTTCCAAATATTTAGGATTTTTAAAACCAATTCCTTGTTTAGAATGGTAAAACCTAGTTTCTTTGGACTGATTTAAATGGATAGTTTGTTCTGTTTGACCCCTTTTCAAAAATGCATCGTCAAGGGTCTTTATTCTTGAGTACAAACTTATCCTTTCTTCTTCAATCATTTTGTATTTTTCTAAACTGTCTATATTTTCCATATTTACCACATCTAATTGTTTTGTAAGAACAGAAATTTCTTCTTTTAGAGAGAGTTTTTCTTTTGAAAGCGTTTCCATGCAAGATTCAAGGTATATATTCCTATCCTGAACATCTACTTTTTCTATTAACATCTGTTTTATAACATTATGATTAGTTAACCACTTTGAATGATATAATTCAGATGATTCTTTCAGAGTTTGAGCTTGATGTTCAGCCTGTACACACCTTGCAGTTTCAGCATTTAATCTAGCTTGTAGATCAAGTATATGTGTGTGCAGTGTACATTCATTATCTACAAATAATTTATTTACATGTGCAGGAATGTAACAGGAATGTACCTCATTGGACTCAGAACCGGATGTCGAGCATTCGGGATCGTTGGTTGTAGCCATCAGACATGCTGGTGGATTTTTTCAGTATCTCCCCCTCAGCAGCATGATCTGAATTGTCAGCAGTGAAAACAGCACAGGTCTCCAACCCCATACGATCAACCATGTAACAATTCTTGCCATTGTCATCCTCGTCTTCAGAATCTTCAGCATCCCAGTAGTCCTCCTGGGCGACGAGGGCTAAGGCATCCGTTCTCTTCTTAGCTGCCTCGAGCTTTCTCTCGTAGTACGCGACGTCTCTGTCGAAGTTGTTCTTGCATTCCCTAGCAAAGTGGCCCGGTTTGCCACACTTATAGCAGAGACGTTCATCCGCGGCCTTCGGCTCATCTGCTCTCGGCCTTTCCTCTCTCCTTTCCGCCGGCCTCTTGTCGGCCCGGCGATGCTCGCGGCTGTCATCACGCCTCCTGTCCCTTTTTTCGGGCTCTCTTCTCTCTTCCATGCGGTCATCCCGACGATCATCCCTTCGATCGTCCCGCCTGTCGTCCCGGCGATCATCACGCCTATCATCTCGCCTTTCATAACGGCGATCATCTCGATAGTCGCGTCTATCGTCATATCTACGATCATCCCTATCATCCCTTCGGTATTCATCCCTACGATAGTCATCGCGTCGGTCATCCCTTCTATCATCTGAGTACCTCCGTGGACCGGTGTCATAACGGAGTTTGTTGTTAGTCTTGTTGGAGAACCGTCGCTGTTGGAGACGGTTGGTCCACAAGGCTATCTGTTCCTGTATCGAAGCTTCCTCCTCATCATAGACCTCACGCGGAGGAGAAGCATACCTGTACTGAGACGACGAAGAACCTGGAGCAAAGGATGGTGTCGGAATCTGCGTGTTGGTGATCAAGGCTAGTGAATCATTCGGTTTCAACCCTGTGTTGGCTGATAGCAGAAGAGAGGCCAATTGATTTGCCATCAGCTTTTGTTGATCCACATCCCCTTGATATTTCTTGAGCTCCTTAAAAACGACATTAATTGATACCTCAGGAATGTTCAGGACTCTTTTCGTGGCCCGACATGCAAGCTGCCACTCGGGGGCTAAGGCGGCAAAGAATTGGATGTTGATATCATCCCTATCCTTTTTGATGTGCAGTTTGTTCAACTCGTTAAGGACTGCAGAGAACCTGGTGAAAGTGGCTTGCAGAGATTCCCCGTCTTTGGCGCGGAATTCCGTAAACTTAGCCTTGACCTCCTCAATTTTGGCACGATCATCGAGATCTGCCCCCAGCATTTGGACTTCTAGCTCGTCCCACATTTCTTTTGCAGACATTTTGCTGTCTACACCGACCAGAATATCAGTGGGGAGGGCTTGATAAATCAGATATTCTGCCCTCTTGTCAGCGTGCTGTCGGTCTCTCTCGGCGTCAATTGCCGGTTCTCTTTCAACCTTTGAGGCTTGGACAGGGGGGTCAGCCTCAGGTCTGGCTGCTATCTCCCGATAGTAGATTACGGGTCCTTCGGATATAGACTGAAGCATCGAATTCCCGAGCGGTTACATCCCAACGAACTTAAGGAACCGGGATTTCCATTGTTCGTACTCATCGGGATAGAGAACTGGTGGTCTGTTCTCAGATCCGAGTACGAGGGCTTCGCGAGACATTATGATGATGAGTGCTGATTAACAAATGAAGATCTTAGAGGTGGAAACTGGACACGGATGGGCTGGACTTGAGACAGATAGATCTGAATTCGGATGGTAGATGAGTTCGGATGAATTGGGTTCGGATGAACAGTGTTTCGGATGGCAGAACCGAATTCGGATTGGATGAATTTCGGATGAATGAACCGAATTCGGATGGGATGATTTCGGATGGATGAATACTAATTCGGATGGTAACCTAGTTCGGGTGAACAGTACTTCGGATGGGCTATGGTCCGGATGAGATGCTAATTCGGATGGGTGCTATTTCGGATGAACAGTGATGCGGGTGGGAACCGAATTCGGATGAACCTAATTTCGGTTGGAACTAAGGGACCGAATTCAGATGAACTGAATTCGGATGAACAGTGGACAGGGAATGTCCAGGTGGCGACCGAATTCGGATGGTCCGAGATGGATATGGTCCGAAATTGGAAAAATTTAAGTACAAGTCCCAAATATGAAAATGGAAAGCCTGATCAGAACTTCGGATGGTCCGAAGTTCGGATGGGACCGAATGGAGGTCCGAAATTCACCTAAGTATGGTCCGAATTGGACCGAAGTGAGGTCCGAATTAGGGTGATGGATGGTCCGAAATTGGTGCCTAGGTGGTCCGAAGTGCTACAGTAAGGATCCGAAATACAGCAGGTTTTTTAAGTTTTCTAAGGCAGAACTGAGCAGAATTCGATTTTTTTTTTTCAGTTATAAAGCCTAAAAACAGTTCTAAATGATTTATAAACTATTTTAAACACTGTTGGTGATTTAAAATAACGTAAAAACACTTAAAGACAGCATAAACAAGTTAAAAACCCACTTAAAAACCCATAGTTTCGAACTTAAACAATGTGGCCGATTCTTGATGATTTTAACAGAGATATGGAACTAAATGAGCTTAAAATCAGTAGAGGATGATAATGTGGTGTTTATATGACCATTATAACACAAGAAACACAGAAAAACAAAGGAAAATGAAGATCTAACCGAATGGAGATGAAGAACAAGAAGAACACACTAAAAACCCAGCAGAATCCGAATATTGCAGTTGAAATCCACCCCTCTGAGCTCTGATACCAATTGTAATACGTGTTCCCGATTATATTATCAGCACCTTGATGATTTTCTTATCACACACATGAAGAAACTAGCTCAATAAATGTGAAATGATGAAGAAAGACAATAAGAATGTTAGGAGCATATGAATAGTGGCGGCTGCTTGTTCTCATTCAAATGTCAACCGTGTAACATTAAAGTAACCCTAGGAGCCTATTTCTAGGCTCCTTTAATTAAGTCTTACAACTTGGCAACTTTGGCCCCTTGACTATTACAAATAAACAAACTACATAGAAATTAAATACAAGACAAATTACAAAGACAATAATTATTACAAAACAACTCCTATGATCGAAATAATATATCTAACAATGGTCTCGCAACTTTCAAAGTTGCTATGGCGGTCCTTCAAACCACTTTTTACTTGTAGATAATTTCCAAAATTTTTAAAAATGATGATTTTGTCATTCTCTCAATTACAAGTTTGGTCATTTCAATATTGGTCATTTTTCTTGATTTTTTATTTTTGGTTCTAAACTTGAAATATTAATTAATAAATTATGATTTGATTCATTATCAAATACATTATTATTATTATTCTCATTATTATTATTATTAATTATACGTATTTATTTTGTAAAATAAATCTACATTTATTTATTAAAAATTATTTTTATTTATATACTTAATTCGTTAATTTTTGCATCTTTTTATGTATTCAATTTGGTTATTAGAGTTTTATTTATTTATATTGTATTGGTTAAATTTATATGATTTGTATTTATTTTTAATATATATTAATAATTTTATAAATAAACAAATAATATATTTTTTAATTAGATATATAGATAAGTATATATAAGATATAATTTAGATGTAGATTAAAAAAATATATATTTATTAACATTTAAAGATGTAAGAAATAATATATTGTATTGATATTTCATATTTATTAATATTTATAGATATTAGAAATAATAAATTATATTTATCTTTTAGTTTATTTTATTTAAAATAATATATTTTGTTACGTTAATACGTTTTGATTTAAATTTATTATTTTATTTTTTTAATTTTAATATTTTGTTATGTCAATACGTTTTGATTTCAAAATAGTATTTTAATCGTTTTGATTTACAAGTTTGTACATTAATATGTTTTATTCTATTCCACTTAAATATTGTGTTAATTTTTACTTAAGTATTAACAGAGCAAAATTTTAAATCAAAACAAATAAAATAATAGATCAAAACGTACTGGTCATAAAAAAATATTTAAATCCAAACAAATTAAATAATAAATTTAAATAAAAACATATTAGCGTAACTAAATATTTAAATCAGAAGTAATAAATTAGTAAACTTAAATCAAAACATAATGATGGAAAAGTATAAATAATAAAATTATACAAATAGTTTAACCAATAAAATATAAATAAATATAACTTTAATAAATAAATTGAATACATAATAAGATACATTAATTAACTACTTAAGTTATAAATAAAAATAATTTTTAGTAAATAAATATAGATTTATTTTACAAAATAAATAGGTAGAATTAATAATAATAATAATTAACATAATATATTTAATAATGAATTAAATAATAATTTATTAAATTATTATTTCAAATTTAAAAACCAAAATTAAAAAAAGACTAAAACTGCAATTAAAAAGTTTTGAGAGAATGACAAAATCGTCATATTTAAAAATGTTATAAATAGAATTACCAATTTTGCATGTAAAAAGTGGTTTTGAGACTGCAACTTTGGAAGTTGAGGGACCGTTTTCATAATTTTGAACAAACCGCATGGACCAGTTCTGTAATTTACTCTATACATTATCACCAAATCCTACGTTAGGCAAAAAGTTTATGCTCAAAACATTATTCATAAATGGGTTTCGCTAAAATGTACCTCTCACAATCATAATAATATATTAATCATAATTGAGATTTGCTAAAATGTGTTAGAGATGTAAAAATATTGACTATTCATTTTTTTATTTTACTAACATAAAATTTTATCATACACTATTTGATATTGGGTTTGCTAACATGTGTCTTTATAAATTGTATTAGTTATATGTTATTGTAACTATTTACGTATATTGTTTTTTCAATTTGATTTAGTTTAATTTATTCAAATGCTATGTTTTAGACAATTTAAAAAATATGATATATATCTTGAGTTATTATAATAATTGCACTAGAATAAAAGTGTTATTTAATGAAACACGCTTTTAGTGACACAAAAAAAGTGTCACTATATCTTACTTTTAGTGACACTTTTGAAAAAAGTAGGTATAGAACAATCTTTTACTCATACTTTTTAAAGTAGTGACACAAAAATTCTGTCATATAAAGACTTGAGGCCTATACCCATATACATTTTTAGTCAATATAAATCTATACCCACTCCCATATTTACCCAATCTTTTTTTTTTTTTTTGTGTAGCTAAAAAATTTGATATCTATAGTGACATTTTGTTTTATTTTTAGTGACACTTTTTGTGTGTCAATAAATGACATTTTGTTTGTACTGTTGGTTTTTATAATTTTTTATTAATTATAGTTCTTTGTTTTTTTGTAATATCGTAATTTGGTTTTTTTGGTTTAGTTAAAAAAAATAAAGTTTATGTTATATTTCATTTAGTATAATATTTAATAGTTATGTTATATTTCATTTAGTATAATATTTAATAGTTAACAAATTGAGTGTTTTTCTCAACATTTTTCAAATCATGTAGTTTATTATAACTTTATACTTATTTTAATCCTTTATTTGTTGTTTACCTTATATGTTTTAAAATTCTACTAGTAGTTTATCTATAAAAATTACATTGATTATCAAACTGACTTGCTCAGCTACAACTGTCATTTTGGAGCTTAACCGTCACTTGCAGCTAACTCCTCAACCACGACTTATATATTGTTTATCGGCAACATCTATGATTTAGCAGCTATTATTTCTTTAATAATGAATTTAGCACTCTTTAGTTAACAATATTTTATACATAGTACTATCAATATAAAATACAGCTTTAAACTATGTTTATACTATTAAAAAACGTGTTGAGTTTCTATAAATTTATGTTTTTTATAATTTATTTTTTATTTTTAAAAATATTTTTTTAATTTTATATATTTGATTTATTAGATATCTTATTTGTTTTTCTTTTAATGTATTGTCAAATTTTATATAAATTAAAATCAATTTATTATCATATTGAACTTCTATTTTCAGGTATAAGTAATAATATAAAAGAAAATTAGTATCAACGAATTCTAGTTTATATTAATTTTAGTTTATTTTGAATTTTTAAACATTTTTTTAAATTATAAAACTTAGATTATTTTAATTTTTAGTTTGATTAAAATTATAATTCATTTTATTTAGTATTTTTTTTATCTCTTATATTTCAATACATTCCTTTGCAACGCACGGTTCTCACAAATCTAGTTAGGGTATATTTGACAAAGTTACAAAACTAGATGTGATTTGGAGTTTTTAAAAGAGTTAGAGCTTTTGGGAGCTGAAATCTTTTAAAACTAATAGAGCTTTTTGTTTTATAAATGTGCTTAATAAAAGTAGTTGAAACTGTAGCTTTTAGTATTAAATTACATAAAATGATATTAAAAGCTACAGTTTGGAAAGCAAGAAACTCGGTGCTATTCAATAATGGGAAAGCTATGGCGTCATTGATAAAGGAAGACTTCCTTGTCAACGTTTTCTCTTGGTTAAAATTTAGAGCAAATTGTAAAACTTTATTGTGGTCTTATTGGGTTGTTTGTCCTTCTTCGTTCTTCTGATTTAGTTTGTACTTTTGCTAGCTCCTTGCTAGCTGCTGCGTTGCTACTTTTGATTGGCTTGATGTTTTAATATAGTGGGTGTGCTAGGCGGGGGTGATGGCATTGCCGAAGCTCCCGGTTAGTTCTACCTTTTTGTCGTTCAAAAAAATAAAATGATATTAATATTAATTAGAAATTATAGTTGATAATTAATAGAAGGGTAAAATATTAAATATGTTTGACCAAAGGTTACAAAGCTTTTCAAACGCTAGCTCCGCTAGCATTTTATAAAAGAACTTCTGTTTAGAAGTTGAAAACTCTATTTTTTTCTTCCAAACACGCACGGCTTTTAGTTTTTAGTAAATTCTTTAAAAAAAACAAAAACTCCTAAAAGTTTTGTGTCAAACATAGTCTTAACCTTAATTGGGATGTTCGCACGGGCGGACCCAATTTATAAACATGAGTGTCACTCGACATCGATAAATTTTCTAAATACTGAATTTCGTATGTATCAAAAACTCGAGTGACACCTAGGACTTTTTTTGAGTGACACCTACAAAAAATATATATTAGTATGATATACATATCTAATTATATTTGTTGTTTTTATTACCCAAATTTTTTGAAATACTATTGACAAATTATTCATAAAAATGTAAAAGAAAAAAATCACAATAGAAATATAAAAAAAGACGAGAGAAAAAACAAATGGTTAGCTCAAAAAATTAAAAATAAACTCAAAAATCTTGTTAGTTATTAATTTTGTGTTGACAACGTGTGCTGGTGACCCGATCCGTCTTTGAAAAAATTTCAAAAGTCTAACTCTTAAAATTACTCTAAAAAATGACACCGATAGTAAAAATGTAACCCGGTCCGAACTTACTAACTCTGATGTATGAGGACCCTCTCATGTTTCCAACTAAGGGAGGATCCAAATATTATGTTTCGTTCATTGATGACTATACTCGATATACTTTGGTTTATCTTGGAAACACATATTCAATTTTTTTTCTATTTATAGTGAGTTTCGAGCTCTTGTTAAAACCCAACACTCTGCTGTCATCAAATATTTTAGATGTGATTTAGGGGGAGAATATACATCTAATGACTTCACACAATTACTTGCATCTGATGGAACATTGTACCAAACTTCGTGTACTGACACTCCTCAACAAGATGACGATGTTTCGGCAAAGCTATATTGTTGAGGAGTGTCAGTACACGGAATTTGGTACAATGTTCCATCTGATGCAAGTAACTGTGTAAAGTCATTGACTGCTCTTCATCACAACTCTGATAGGACCCCTCCCCCACAATTACACTGAGAATCACATCTTTGATATGTCCATCAATGCGCCTTATTTCGTTGGGCCTCAATTATTCAAGTTTAACGGTTACATATTCATTTAAGGGTTGCATATTAATTTAAACTTAGTTTTGAAATAATCTATTTCTTTTGTAATATTAACTTATACACTCTATCATATTGGGTTTGAATTAACTATACAATAAATATTTGTTATTTCAAATCTATTTTTTTAGATAATAAACTATAGATTCATTTATAATTGTCTAATAGAATTTAATTATTCGATTCAAACTATATAATAGTAATCATTAGTTTATAAATTTTGTAAAATTACTAATTTAATTTGATTATCATACAAAAAATTTGAATTTATTGTTTCAACCGGGTGATGATAAAAAAACAACAAATAAAATATAATTGTAGACAAGAGTGAATAAATTTATTAGCTTTTTGAAGGTTATTTATGTATATCTTCATATCCTGGGTTTTAATACATATTTTATATAATTTTAAAATATTTTCTATATCATTTTAGCATGATTACGTTATTTTTTTATTATACTTGCAATAATAATTTAATATCTATTATTTAAGAGTAATTATTTATTTAACTTACCCATGCATAATTTCTAAAGTTAAATGATTTAAAACCTCAACCACATCGATGACCAGTATAATTTCTAAAGTTAAATGTTTTAATCTATAATATTCCATAAAACAATATATAGGGACAAATTTTGTAACTTACCCTAAATATAATATAAAGAAAAAATAAAATAAAAATTAAATTTTAGACTATAAATGAAAGATAATAATTAAAATTATATGGACTAAAACATTGTAGTTGAAAAAGATAAAAATGACATTGTTACAAAGTTAACGCTTTGACCACAAAGTTTAACGAACCAATGACTAAAACCAGATAAAATGAGTAATAATGATGAAATTTAAGATTATTAAAATTGAGAGACTAAATCTGAATTAACCATCAAATTAACCACAATGATGAAAAATGCTTTTTTTTTTTTTTTGTCTTTTCTTAATTATAATGAGTATTATTATTTGAATTAGAACATTCACAAGTGTACAATCACAATGGTTTAAAAGTGCACATTCATAAATCCTTATATGCATGTTATTAATCACATGTTACTAAAGGGTCGTTTGGATTTTAGATGGGTGTGCAAATGACTTCGGATTTAGAAATATATAGGTTTGAAAGAAAATGAATGAAATAATTGAGAAAAAAAAAGCTCATGACTGTTGATGAGTTTGAATTTTTTATATTCATTTCAATGTTTTTGATTTCAAACAATATATTTAAACACATTCATTCTCTAATAACCTGTCAAATAGGGTTGTTATATGTGGACCAAATACCCGAACCGAACCGGGTCCCGAATAGCACGATTGTAAAGTAATGGTCCGGTTCTTGGGTTTAGATTTTAGCCAAATTCGGGTTCGGTCCGGCCCGGTCCGATAGCACCTCTAACCTTCTAAATGGAGTAAGTTTTTGAGTTTTTGTACACAAAATACCCGAACCGAACCGGAAGCGGTCCCGAATAGCACCGATTGTAAAGTAATGGTCCGGTCCTCGGGTTTAGATTTTAACCAAATTCGGGTTCGGTCCTAACCGGGTTCGGTCCGGGTTTGGTCCCGATAACACCCCTACTGTCAAATAAACATACCCTAATTTTCAAGTTAAAATATAATTTAATTGAATTTAAATAAATATATATTAAAATTAAATAGTAAATTTGAAAATACAGATAATATTAGTTAATTTATTCCTCCTCAAACACTTGTAGCTAGTTTGTTTCTTTTCTCACCTGGCCTGTTTCAAGACAAGCTTGAAGCAAAGGCTGAACAAGTGAAATAATTACTAGTATAGATTCTCTATCCTTTTTTTATAAAAATTTAAAAAAAAAGGAAAAAAATTATTCCATAGTAATTGGTCATAGAAAGGTAGCATGCAAGAGGGTGGCCAAAATCATTGTGGAATAATATGTTTAAAGTTAATTTACCATTTCAAAGAGGGAAAATAAAAGGTTTAAAAGTTCAAGAAAATGAATGAGCTTGCTCTCATTACAAGAAAAGTATATTCAAGAAATGGTTTATGACGAAAAAAATCAAAATGTTTTTACGTTTTTGACGTTTTCCTTCTAATGTTCTATCATGTTTTTTTTTTCAATAGAGTCTTTAAGTTCATTTTTTCTTTTGGTTTAGTGAAATTTGGACATTAGAATCCTGTTATAATTAGTAAACCAAGTTTTTAAAAACTGGAAAATCTGGTTCTAATATCCAAATTTCACTAAACCAAAAAAAAAATAATAATAATAACTTGAGGACTTTTAAGGAAAAAAACATTGAGGGACGAAAATGCAAAAAACGTGAAAACATTTTTTTTCCCTAAAAACCCCTTTTAGAAAAGAATGTGATTTATACATAATAAAACGTTATAATACATAATAATTTCATATAAAATGATTATTATATCTATGTTTAAAGGGGATAATTAAAATGTATTGATGATAAAAATATTGGTAGAAATAATATAGTTATTTTATATTAAATTGTTTATAGCAAATTTTTATTATGTAGAATTAATATATTCATTATGATATATAATTAACAGCATTGAACTTTTAATTAGAGTTTTTTATTTTAAGAAATTAAATATTTTCATAGACATTTGACTATTTGAGGATAAACGAGCGTTTGATTCATTCATGACTACATCTTTTTGTTACTTATCCATGATGACCATAAATAATAAATAGTTGCCTAAAACATAAAACATGAAAAAGTTGGTTACATGTAAGTAACAATAAAAACAATTAGTAAAGATTCCATGTTATTATAAAATTAGATATTTTTATTTCTATATAAGATTAACTGATTATTAATAATTTGAAAACAATATGATTTCTTAAAATAAAAAACATGAAAAAGTTGGTTACATGTAAGTAACAATAAAAACAATTAGTAAAGATTCCATGTTATTATAAAATTAGATATTTTTATTTCTATATAAGATTAACTGATTATTAATAATTTGAAAACAATATGATTTCTTAAAATAAAAAACATGAAAAAGTTGGTTGTTGTTATATGTATATATATTTTCCACTATAAAGTTTAGGGAAATTATGCAAAAAAAACTTAAAAGTATAAATGATTTTTGATTAAGTACTCATTTCAATTTTTTTCCTTGATAAGTCACTAAACCATTGAAACTCATAAAACCACTCCAAATGTAACTTGGAACTTGCCAAACAGGTTACCGTGCTTAATTTATTTTGTAAAAACCCATCAAAATATAAAACTTTCTCGATTAAGTCCCCATTCATTTTTTTAATTATTATTGTTATCATTATTATAAATTATTATTATTATTATTATTATTATTATTATTATTATTATTACGACTACAAATTATTATTATTATTATCATCAGAAATTATTATTATTATTGAACATTTATTTAATTACATTAAAATTATTTATTTACGATCTTAGAATTTTCATAAGATTTAATTTTACTTTGAATTATTTATTTACTTTATATTACAATAGTTTATTAACGATTATATATCATATCATTGTCTATTTAGAATTATTATGTGAACTATTTTGAATTTCTAATTTTTGATAAAAGAAGACAAATTACTCTGATTTTTTTTGGTCGGTTTCAATTCGATTTTTAATTTTACGAACGAAAAAACATTAATTAACTTTTATTCATTTCAAATGGATAAAAGTATGATACATTCCGATTTTAAATCCTCGAGTGTATAAAACTATAATTAATTTCATTTTTCCAAACGGGAATTGCCACAACTATGTATTTACGATACAAAAAAGCGATGAACCTTTAACTAAAATAACTACTACTGCGAAATTTTTTTCCCGATCGGAAAAATTGACGAACCCATCCACGTTTAAGTTTTATCGTATATAAATAGTGTAGTTAGTTTTGTTTTGAACTCGTATTTTTTTAATATTTCTGAACGAAAAAAATATTACCAACAGATTTTCACTTTTTTCAAAAGGAACAATCTATAATCCATTCCTGTTTTTCGAACGAAAATAATTACAACTATTTATTTATGATTATAAAATGAAATCGAAAGAGATCGTTGTTTTTAAATGTTCAAAAAAAATGAAAAATAGAATGATTGATTTTTTTTTTTTTATCAAAAAGTTGCAAATAAAAAAATTTCATCATAATAATCATAAATAATCAATAATACATTATATAATCGTAAATTATATAACTTTATTATAATTAAATAAATTGTCAATAATAATAATAACAATAACAACAACAAAATTAATGGAGGACTAAATCGAAAAAGTTTTATATTTTGATGGTTTTACAAAATAAGTTTAAGCATGTTAACTTGCTATAACAGATTGATGGATCAATTTAAAAGTTTTAAGTAGTTAGAAGACTTTCAAAAAATAAAAATAAAATGAGGACTTAATCGAAAATTTTTTATACTTCTAAGGCTTTTTGCATAATTTTTCTTAAATTTTACTATTCATAAATGAGTTTTGTAAACCTACATCATTTAACTGCTATAAATTAGAGTTTTAATGTGCACCACATCTACAAGTTAATATTATATATATATATATATATATATATATATATATATATATATATATAAATTTATTTTTATGTACTTTTTAGTTTGTACATATTTATGTTGTGTAATTTTTTGTGCATATTTATGTAGTGCATTTTTAAAAGTATTTCATTTAGGTTATTATAACGATACTATGTATTAATTATTTACACAATTAGAAATTTGTTCCTCCTTCTTTTCAATTAACAATATAACATTTTAATATGTATTTGTTTGCGGAATAAATTATATGTTCACTTTACCATACACACACATACATACATATGTGTGTGTTCAAGATCAATGGAGTATCATCTTTAATTAGAATATTGCAGTACCATATTATATATACATGTACATTAATATGGTATTCAATGGAACTCGAACCTATATATATACATATGTGTGTGACCCCTTTCACACTTTTTCTCAAATAACATTTTCATACAAACACCTCATTGAATTCCATGGGATACACTACCAATCCAAAAGTCCAAAAATTTACAAAACAAACACGATTCTTATAATTTCAAATTAAACTTCAATACTACACTCAAATGTAGTCTCCATGAGGTTATATAATCAATACACACCAAAAAATAAAGTTTAACCAACTTCTTTATGGAAGACTTACCAAAAAAAAAAAAAACATTCTTTACTTATTAGTCTCCAAATCACACTTCTATTTATTTGATGATTCAGCCACATTCTTTCCCTAATCTAATCTTGAGAAAATATATTTTAACTAAAACAATAAGCTGCTAGAGCTTTGTGAGTTTCCAAAAATTATTTGAAACTCAATGTATGCAAATTCATAAAGTAAATACATGTTAATATGCAACAATTTAGGCAATCTCTTGTTTACAAAATACACAAGGATCACACCTCGACCTCAATTTAAGGAGATTCACCTACCAAGGATCCATAATTTGACCACATCTCAGCCCCCACTTAAGTAGATTCAGTCCACATGGTCATGAATTAGCCTCGCCTCGACTCCCATTTAAGAGAACTCGGTCCACCTAACCCACATCTCAAATTGTGATCACAATTTCTCATTTTAGGAGGACCCAAAACTCTCGCTACGAAGTCGAGGGAACCTGCCTATTGTCCCTCTTCAATCCACAATCGAATCAATATTCACATAATCAAATTATTTCATCCATTCACATATGATAGGCAATGTATATTAATGGTGCAACAACTATCAGTGAAGCAATTTAACAATAAAAACACATTGTCATTACATGAGTAGTTAAACAATTAGATGGTACTCACAATAATAAGCCACAATCTAGTCTTGATCTCAACCGATACAATTACTTAAGTATAGTTCTCATATCTCGTTTATGTTCCAACATATCCTTTAAAACGGGTAACATGATGATACAACGATTTTATAAGCAATTCGTGACGGAATATATGACGAAACCTCATCAAACGATGTTAAACCAAGGGATTTGATAAACCAATTTGTAATCTATCAAATTTAATGAAATTCTTTCATAGATACATAAAGAACTGAAATACGAAGCCATGAAAAAACAACGGCGCTAAAAACGGAGTTAAATGGAGCTCAAACAAAGCAAAACAGTGTAGGTGTGCAACCAGCAGGGTTTGACTCGCCGAGTCGACCCAAAAATGTATATGATCACTTATCAGAACCACTTGACTCATCGAGTCAACACTTACAGGTCTATTTTAGTCCGAAAATAATCATTTTTACCCAAAAACTCTACCATAACCTTGATATACATCATAAAAACGATCTGTGAACATATATACAACATTTATAAGATATTTCTAACAACTTTAAACCTAAAACATAAGCAAATCACAAGAATCAAAGCTAGGATTCATGAAACCCAAATTTCTCTTCAAAGTTTATGCATGCATACATTGCTTTGATGTTTCTCACAAAATCAGATTTTTTGCAAGATTTTCACTCCAAATGTGTTACCAAATCTGAACTCAAAATTACATCTCACAATTCTTTGCTAATCTACCAATTTAGGGAACAAACCCTAACTCAAAACTATCAAGAAATACGTGAAACTTACATTGAAATGCTTTTTGTAACATCATCGATTCAATCCCAAGCAACAATTTCAACTCACTTCTAAAATTTTAGCTTCAATCTACAAGAATTTTAGAGTAACACAATATGGAGAAGAGAGAGTCATATGCAAGACTCAATAGAGGAAGATAGCGATGAATTTTTTTTAACTCAAGTCGTATATCTACTTTGTGGATTTGACATAACTAGTCCCTGCACTTGCTCCATACAATATTTAAAGTTTCTAAATTCTCATTGCAGCCACGAAACTTTATTTGACCATAATTGGGATTCTACAACTTTAGAAATGTACTTTTCAACTCATTAACCTATAACATAAATCCACATAATAAATTGAAATACATAATTTTTTAAAATTCAAACTACTAAATTAAAGTTTGAGAACGGGAACGATATGTATGTATGTATGTATGTATGTATGTATAGACAAGTGTGTGTGTATTAAAAGTACATTATATGTAATTTAATTGCTTTATATACTTTATTAATTAATTTAAACCAAAATCTAAAAGCCCAAGTGACAAAAGTATTTCAAACTGAAAATTTAAAATCCACTAAAATTAAACGATATGAAATAATGGATGATAATAATAATATAAATACTATGTGTTTAATAATATTATATATGAATAAATCAATATGTCTTTTATCATATAGTCTTACTACCAAAAGGCCTTTGGTCTGGCGGTAAGAGTGGGGAGTTGTAAGCGAGAGGTCACGGGTTCGATCCCCGTCGGAGGCAAGTTGGTATTTAGGTGGTGTAAGTCAATCTGGTGGTAAAAGGAGTAGTTTAGGAGTAGGAGTAGGATAGTTTGCCGTTCAAAAAAAAAATATAGTCTTACTTTTCCAGTTAGATGTATAAGTTAAATATGCTAGATACAAGACATTTTTTTACACATATATTTACTTTTAAAAAATGATAGACTTCTATAACTTTCGAGTATTGTTTCCTGATAAATGATTAAATTTAAATAACTTACGTATTTCTTTATTGGTAATAAAACCAGTATATTTTAAATATTTAAAGGGTAGCCCACCCTCTCGGGTTTCCATCGACCGGTCTCACGATTAATGTCCAGAGTAAATCACAGGACATATGCAGGGTTTAAACCATGAACCTCTACTATGAAATTCATATCTCCAACCACTGACTACCATCATAGTTATAGTCATTTTTAGTTTGGTAAAAATTGTAATACATTGTAATTATTAATTTATTAAACATTTTGTACTGTTATATAAGTGTAAGGTGTTGTTCTTTTGCATAAGTGATAAGTGACTGAAAACTGATTGCAGTGCTGATTGATAAGTGATTGGCGCTGATGACTGATTATTGAATTAATACGTCTGTTTCTTTTGTATGCTGAATCTGTATTATATATATAGATCTAAGAAAAAAACTTGAACACAAGAATAACACGCTTATGTCAACTTTTTTTAACATATAAACATAAATAAATCTGAATAATCAAGTTTGTAAATAAATATAAAATGTATTTCAATATTCTTTAACATATAAACAAGAAAAAAAATCAGAAAAATCAAGGATCTATAACATATAAACATATGTTTTAACTTTTTTAATATATAAACAAGAAAATATCTAAAACATCAAGAATATTTAACATATAAACATTGGTTGCAACTTTTCTTTATCATGATCAGGGAGTAGGTGGGAGTAGTCAGATTGAAATTTTTTATCATAAATTTCTAAATTATATATCAACTTGTTCATAAATAGTCAAATATAAATATTTTAATTGCACAAACATAATTTCAATGTATTTTCTATTAACCTAAATTATTTTTTAGCAAAAAAATTATTTAGTATATTAACGTAATAAAATAGTTAGATGAAAACATATAAAATATAAAAATGTAAAAATATTTTATCAAATGAAACATAAGATAAATAATTTTTAATAATTAATTTGAATGTATAAAAGAAACGTAAAATAAATATTTTAAATATTCTAATGGGGATAATTTTTTTAAAAATAGAGAAATATATTCTATAAAACAAATATATCTTGAAAAATAAAAATGTATAAATAATTCTAATAATTAAGGAGAGAGGGAGGAGAATTGTATTTAGATTTAGAATAAGTGACAATAAGTGAGTAAAATATGCTGATTGAATAAGTGGTTATAAGTGATGATTTGTCACTTATTGCAAAAGAACGCACTTATTAGCCAAAATCACTTACCGAATTAATGAAATGGCTAAATAAGTACTTATTATAGGAAAAAGAACATCCCTAACTTAATACAATATTATTTTACCTTATTAGTATCTTGTAAGTGAAAATAATACACAATTATACATCCTGTGACAATATGCAACCTTACAAAACTTGTTACAAACAACTTTGTTGCTTTTTACATAAAGTTCTACAACAACAATCATAAAAGTGTTAAATGTTAGATTTATAATCATAAATTAATCTTTTAGCTATGTATGATATATAAATAAACAGTTTTGGATTTTTTTAAGTTGCAGATCACTTTAATTTTATTTTTATTTTTAATCAATTTAAACATTCATTGTTATTTTTTTTTAAAACAATCTTTTTATTGATGCAAAAAACTCGAGATTTTAATTGTATATAATCATTCGATTTTATACACAAATGATATTTTGTGTTTTATATTTCAACAAAAAATATTTTTTTTCAAAAAGTATAATGCTTTAAACTGACTAAAAATAAAAAGAAAAGTTAAATGCAAAATAAAGTAAAATTTTTTTTTCTCATAAAAGTTAGATTGTCATTTGAAAATATCATCCTGTCACATGTATATATACCTAAATACAATCCAACAATATATAATGCACAATACACTTAAAATATATTTTGGATGTTCTAAATTTTAAGAACGATATATACAAAATTATATTAATTGCATTGATTTCAAATAAAAGGATATATTTTGGTTTATTTGTAGATATACTTGAAAATTGAAATATGTTTTTTTACATATGGGGTTAAAAATGATGTTGTTTGTATTTTCCCTAACAAATTTTCAAAAAGGTGATGTATGATTATTGACAAACTTCATGGGATTTGAGACAATTTTTGGGCCCACAACCCCTAAAGCTCAAACATGTGTGAGATGGTTTTCACCATGAAACATGTGCATCAAAGAAATCTTGATCGACCATTTTGTAGGTTAACTTGTACTATTAAACTTTCTAAATATTTTTGTTTATTAAAATGATTTTGATACCTTAAGTTGAATATCATTTACCAAATTGAACATTTTTTCTATGAAAGCTTGTTTTTAATTAATCAAGAAACCAATTAGTATTAGTCTTAAACATGATATGAATTCAAGTCAAGCAACTTTAGACACTTTAATTTTACTTCAATGTCATCCGTCACTCTTCTCCGCTACATTGTCTCTGAAATTAACTTTAAATCGAAAACTTACCTGAACATCTTTTTGTTACGCAACTATTAAGTCTCCTAACATATTTACTAAAGTGTTATATTTACTCTCGATGACTTAGCCTTTTTTGTGTGATTCAATATTCTAATAGATTAATGCATCGTATTGTTTCATTTGAAGAGAGTGTGTTATGTTGATGACTATAATTAAAATTGCATCATTCGAGTGAAAAGTTCTCACATACAATCATGTAATGTGCTAAAGTAGTTGAATGGTACGTAGTTATGTTAATTTCAACATTATGAATGACATAATCCATTGCTATTATACAAGGAAGTTTTGAAATGTCTTGTATGTTAAGTTCTAACAATTATATCATTTGTGTTTGGTTTGTGAGGGATGTAAAGAATGAAAGTACCAAAGGGGTTAGGGTTTACAAACTTTTTCGACATACGATAAATTATAATAGTTCTTTGATCCTTCATTATTTTTACCTTTTCACTTAATTATTGGTATAATACATGGAAAGGAAATTTGATTTTTTTATACATACTTGATTCTCTGGATTTTTCATTATCTTTTGGAGAATAATGAATGTGTATGTTTGTTTTATTCATACTCCTTTTTACATAATAGGTGGGTGTGAGATGGATAGAACTAAGAAATGTGAAATAAATAATGACTCCAATGTTTAAGCGCAAAGATAACTGCTACTAATTCTGACACATGCTTGGATAGTCTTTTTCATAATCATTTAGCTGTAGAGAGGCGTAAGCAACCTCTTTGCATCAACATACATCCTAAACCCAGCTTGGAAGCGTCACTATACAAGATAAAGTCTTCATTACCTTCAAGTAAGGCAAAATTGGGGCTTCACTCAGTATCTGCTTAAGAGTCTAAAAGACTCCTTCTTGTGGCTCATCCCAACTAAACGAGGCATTCATGCGAGTAAGTGCAGTAAGTGGCACGACAATCTTCAAGAAATCCTTTATAAACCTTCTACAATAATACCGTCAATCCTAGAAAACTCCTCACTTCTGAGGCATTTTTCTAATTGCTTCTACCTTCGATGGATCTACAGAAATCCCATCTCCTGAAATAACATGCCTTAAAAAATGTATCTTTCTCAATCAAAACTCACATTTTGAGAACTTCGCGTACAATCTTTCCTTACGTAATAATTCCAATAGTTCTCTGAGATGAACCACATGCTCTTCTTTTATTTTAGAGTATATGAGTATATCATCGATAAATATAATGACAAACTTATCTAACATAGTCATACAAACTCTATTCATCAGATTCATTAACGATGTTGGTGCATCGGTAACCCAGAATGGGAGTACAAGAAACTCAAAATGTCCGTAGCGCGTACGAAATGCAGTCTTGGGAATATCATCTTCATGGACTTTTAGTTGATGATAACAAGATCTTAATCGGGACTTCATTTAGCTCATGATAATCTACGCACATTCTAAAAGTACCATCCTTCTTCTTTACAAATAACACATGGGCACCCCAATGCGACGAACTAGGCCTAATGAATCCCTTATCAAGCAACTCCTGTAGCTGTTTCATCATTTCCCGCATCTCAGCAGAAGCTAGTCTATAAGGAACCTTAGCAATCGGCGTTGCTCCAGGAACCAAGTCTATTCTAAACTCTACCTGACGATCTGGTGGCAGTTTAGATATATCCTCAGGAAATACGTTAGAAAAGTTAGACACAATAGGCACATTGACGAGCCGTCGTTGTGGCCCGTAGAAATAACCTTATAACTAACTATTAGTGTAGAGAAGTAAGGGTCGAATCTGCAGGGAGTGTGTATGTGAATTAGGGTTAAATTGCTAGTTTCTTAGGTTTATTAAAAGCGATTCAATTGTGAATTGATTGATTGATTGGAATGGTGAATACGACTAAATTACTACTAAAACAATGACGAGCAAATAACAATTGATTAAAAGATCGAATTAAAGATAACCATTAATTTACGAAATCACTACGACATAAGTTATTATCCACTTGAATATCATGCAACGATCACATAGACATAACCAATTACTTAGTCATATTAATCGTAAACGTTTAACCAATAAATCTCGGCATAGCGCATGCAACATTCATTACTTGTCTTAATTTATGAACTAATGGACTCGACACAAATAATAATATCACTATAACTATCTTGCTTTTACTAATTAAACCATTTACTCATAAAAATAACCAAATGTATATCATTTGCAATACACCAAGTATTCAAGTATCACAAGCACATCAATACATAAAGATAGATTCAAGTAAATAAAACTTAGCTGTAGATCCTCCGCAAATGGTTATGGTGGTTTAGCCTCTCATCGTGTGTTCTTCAGCGGGAATGATTGGAGACATCATCATAGGATTCCATGACACGAACGGTTGCACTCCACCTTCTTCGTACTCGATTCGTGAATCAACTCCAGCAGGGCTTTGCCAACGTTTTCAATATTTCGGGACTCTCCAAAACGGCCGCACACACTCCCTATTTATAGAGGATGAGTGGTTTAAGGTTTTAGACAAAGAAAAGCGGCTGTAGGGTTTTCACACCGCCCGAGCGTAGGCCTACGCATGGCCCTGCGCTGGGGGGTACGGCCTGGGCTACGCCATTCTACGATGGAAGTTCTCTCTAACTCTAAATACTTCTGTTTTGAGGGTGTAGGGTGGCGCAGGTCTCCGCCTCCACCGACTCGTTTCGCACTGAATTTTCTCGAGCTGCTTCCATTTGACTTCTTGACCCTGAAACACAATTTGGAGTAAAAGTATGGAAGTTACGAAGCACAGGTGCATAAATAAACCTTAAACGATACCGAAAACACATAAAATTATAGTCCTATCAAACCTCCCCAACTTAACTCTTGATCGTCCCCGAACAAGCCTTTGGAATCAGAATTAACTATGTATCGGATATATTAGCAGTGTCTCTAGCACTTCCATGTTAAGCTAGTCTTCGCAATAATGCACTAAAATTTTTAATGTGTAAGCCGAAGACATTTTCAGTTAAAATATATTTCTCTTAAAATTTATATAATGTATCCCACTCTTGGAAATTACCCTTTTAGCTCAAACTTACAAGACTTAAAACACGTGGGTCTTTTGACCATCTTTTCCTCTATGCATGTTTACGACAAAATTTTTCTTTTTTAATGCCATGCTTATATCTATTTTTTCTCTAGCTCAAGAAATCTAGTTGGTCCATGTAGCGAGATTTAGGTCAATCACTCCCAACCAGATGGTATTAGGGGATTAGGCATGAATGGTACCCCAAAGGACTTAATTTTCCGAACCATCTAGACTATACTTGACTCATTTTTTAGGCTAAAAACATGTTTAAGCTCTCCCCCTTATTGCATGAGTTTCCAAAATCTTTTGACACATTACTTATATTTAAGCCCGAATACACTTTAACCTACTTGAATTTGATTTGCATAACAAAAATGTTAATTATTATTACGACTATTTACTTAGTTATAGAATATCATATCAATACTAGCCAATTCTCGAGTACACACACACACACACACATATATATATATATTCTATTTGTCATCATTTTCCACAACCTATATATATATATATATATATATATATATATATATATATATATATATATATATATATATATATATATATATATATATATATATATATATATATATATATATATTCTATTTGTCATCATTTTCCACAACCTGATCACCAAACAAGACTCAAATGGGGAAGGTTTAAAGAACTATATAATCATTAAAAACCTAGAAAAGGACTTCATATGACATATTTTGTATATATTTTTCGTATCACTTTGCCTTACATTCTAGCGGTTTTTGCTTTGATTTATGTAGAAATGGTACTGATTTGCTTCATATTATATATTTCGTAGGTTTGAAGCCGCCATGTTGCCAAAAGGATGGAAAATGAAGTGAAAACAAGGAATCTACGGGCTTAGCCGATCTCCTCTGAAGCCACATTGCATTTTGCTGAAATCTGACACGTCATGACCACGACCTGGGATCATGACCACGAGCCAAGGTCGTGATCACGACATCTTGTCGTGACCACGACACGTCAGATATATAAAAAGCGAGCATCGATCAATTTAGGGCAATCTCCGTTTTTATTTTAGTATAGCCGCAATTTTCACATACTTTAAGGTGCGATTAGTAGGTGTAGGTAGGGTTTTCGTTATTCAAGCATAGTTAGGGTTAGATTAGCTCAAGCATTCGGTTTTCCTTGGTGATTCAAACATTCGGTTACGATTTCTTCTTTTATTTCATCATCTTTAGCTACCGTTTTGGTACAATCTTTCCTTAAACTTTCTGAAATGGTTTTGTTTAGTTTAGATTTCGTTTATTTTATATTAGCATGATTAGTGAGTAGTTTTATTAACACTCACTTGGATTTTGTTTCTTGATGGATATATGAAAAGATTTTGATGTTTTAGTTGGAAAAGTGTATGTCTCAATTGTGTATGATTTAATTGATGTGTTGGAATTGACAAAATCAGTGTTAAGTTTGATTTTCTAGCATTATTGTGATCATGAGAATTGAATTTAAATGATGATTTTTACAAACTTTATCAAATTTGTGTGATTTGTTAGTTTGTTGCCATTTCTAGCATTATTGTGATTATGATATGGTAACTAGTTGATAAATCGTGAAATTATTGCATGAAATTGATCCTTAGCATTATTGTGATCATAGGGTTAATTTGATCTTTAAGTTCCATGAATATGATATGTGTTTGTTCGATTAAAATGAATGTTTGAAACCGATTCCGAGCGCTTGACGTGTAGAAAGTTTTGGTTTTAAAAGCTAGTTTTAGTTGGTTGATTCTTTCGTAAAATGCATGTTTTTGCTAGTTTTATGGGGTTGGGGAATACTGGAGAACTCCATACTTGATTCCTAAAATTAGTGGGATGTGTTCTTTAATTGTCTTGTACGCACTTGATTGACATACATTTGTGCTTTAAATGTTAAAACGGTTGGATTTATTTCTAACTTGTTTTTTGTTTTCAACTAAAACATCCTGAGTGTTTATTCACTTAATTCCTTTTCATAAATCCTAAAGAAAATTCCAAGTGGGTGTTGCTTTTATTATTTGATCTTTATCTTGCTATTTGCTTTTGACAGTTTAGATCATCATAGTCTATCTTTATCTCTCATTTTAGTTTAAGTATCTTAGTTTAATTTCGACCTTAGGTGCATTCATGCATTTCGTAGTTTAGTTTAGTTTAGTTTGTAGGTAATCCATCATTTTACCCTTTAAGCGGCTAGATATTAGTGATAATCCTAGTATCGGTATCTCGATCCTTTTTGCCGTTCCCTGAGTTCGATAATCCCCGAGGTCAGCTTCAAGCTGTACTATCTACGACTGGTACACTGCCAGTGGTATTTGGTATAACTTAGGCTTTCTTCATTTCTTTTATTTTTGATTTCCAAATCCGCGAAGATCAAAATGGCGTCGTTGCCGGGGAAGGTTTAAAGAACTATATAATCATTAAAAATCTAGAAAAGGACTCGACTAAATAAAAATAAAAACTACTAAAATAACGAAATAAAAATGCAAACTACACAACTAAAAATCAAAGAAAGTAAAGAAATTAAAGACAAGGAAAGATAGTAACCGATCATTGGTACGGAGGCGGCTAACCGAAGATGTTGCTGTAGAAATATCCGTACGGGCCCTGATTAGCGGGGTTCGGTGGTGGTGGTGGATATAGGTGAGCGAGGATCTAGTTCGGTAAATCCTGTCTGCCATGCGTCGGATAGTGCTGATATTTATCTACGGTAGGGTCGTAGGTCTGATACTGACGCATAGTGTAATCAACATAAGACTGGTACGACATACCAGCTTGGAAATCCTCGTGATGTCGGACTCCCTCCCAATACGCCCAGTTATGCTGCTGGTAATAGGCATTTTGATATGCCGTGGCTCACTGCCCATCATAAATCCGATCCACCCGATCCTGAATGTAGTCAACCCTGTCATATACATGGGTCAACCTACCGTTCATGCCATCTAACCTCTGAGTCACGTCCTCATGGAAATCCCTGTGACTCACCACAAGATCGTCTAACCGCCGCATAATGCGGTTGACGTCATCATCGTCATTACCTCGACTTTGTGAGGTAGACGCCCCTCTGTTCGGCACTTCCTGCCGAACACCCGCTTCATTCGCAGCCTTTTGCGCTCTCTCTCTCTCTCCTCTTTTGCTCAGTGTAGCCCTCAATACACGACTGATTGGTTTCCTTGTCGTATATCTCGAACCCCTCATCAACTTCTCTAAAAAGTAGAGTGGGGAACATGGCGGCCGCAAAGTACGTCGCCGAGACTGGAGAAGAAAGGGACTAGGGTGAAAGTGCACCCATCCTCTCAAGGAAAGTAGAAATTAACCATTCATGAGGGGGATGATCGTTCTCTCTCTAGTATCGTACACAGGCCATATGTCATTAATGACTGTCCATGCAAAGGTCAGTCTGGGCTTTCCCTTGAGAAGGGCGTAAAGGACAGTAATGTCTCGGTGCCTGACCTTAGACAGGTCACTATCTCGTTGAAAAATATTGTTCACGAGGATCTTCTGAAACACTTTGCACCTTGGAGACAAATATCTTAGTGGTTTGATTGAACACCTTACACACCTGTTCAATCCACTCTCCAGTCCAAGTTAAGTCAGTAAAGGTCAATTGGGTCTCCGACTTATACTCATACCCACGTTGGGTAGACCCCTCGTTTCCCACTCCAGTGTCCAAATTAATAATTGTCGAAGGATTCTATCATCCATCGCAACGTCCCTCGCATGGACAGTGCCTATCAGCTTAAGGTCGTCATAAGTACGACCTGTCTCCCTCCTAAGGGTAAACATCCACTCAACTACATCGGCCTGATAAATATGTGGGTCGCCTAACTCTAACACCCCCTCCCGTCCTAAGAAATCAAAAAGATAATGGACTCCATAGTCCTCAAAATCCTGTCTCCTCACCCTTCTACTAAAATACGCCTAGAGTATTTATTATAAAGAAATAATCGCGTTCTCATTTCCTTCGGGTGTTGGGAGAGCAACAAATTGGGGATCCAGTCCACCGGTACATTAGTTGGTTGGGTTCGTTGGTAGGTTCTTCTCGACATCTACAAGTTATCATTCAATCAATGTATGAGATAAATTAAATAATGTAAACTATAATTACATTTTCCACAATTACGCTCACTATGTTTAGATGCATATATATATATATATATATATATATATATATATATATATATATATATATATATGTGTGTGTGTGTGTGTGTGTGTT
>JAANYP010003801.1:0-32765 GCA_020465985.1 Centrapalus pauciflorus | reverse complement strand
ATCCATTTGATATACTGTAAAATTTTTGTGTGCGGCAAAAGCTAAAAACATCCTTATAGCTTCAATGCGTGCAACTGGTGCGAATGTTTCATCATAATCAATTCCTTCTTGTTGACTGTATCCTTTGGCCACGAGACGAGCTTTATTCCTAATAATGACACCGTGTTCATCTTTCTTGTTCTTGAATATCCATTTCGTGCCAATTATAGATTTGTCTTTTGGTCGCTCAACAAGTCTCCAGACCTTTAACCGTTCGAACTGGTTGAGTTCCTCTTGCATCGCCACAATCCAGTCAGCATCCAGAAGGGCTTCTTTTACATTTTTAGGTTCAATCTTACTTAAAAAATTTGAAAATAAGCATTCATTTATTGTAGCCCTTCTGGTTTGGACTGATGAAGATGGATCACCAATGATATTCTCTATTGGGTGATTTCTTGTCCACTTAACTGTATGTGGAAACGGTTCTATTGGGTCTTGGTTGGGATTGGAATCGAAATATGGTTCGGGAGTTGTTACAGATGTTGTAGGTGGAACATCGGAGGTAGGAGCTTCTGACTGTTCTGAAGTAATAGGGGTTTCAGAAGTATGTGGAGGTTCAATTGGTTGTACATTCTCAGTAATTGACTGCACCTTTGCTGTTGAAGCTTCTCCAGTTTCTTCTGAACTTTGTTGTTGAGAGAGATCTGAAACTACGACTGGATCTTCAGTGATCCTGTCAGGCACCAAATTTTGAACATTAGATTTGGGAGTTTCAAAATAATCATCATAAAAGTTCTCAAACAACTTATTTATTTCATTTTGTTCAGCATTTTGTTTATCTGACTCCAGTGAAGTCTGCATGTTAGGTCCGGGTTCTGAACTGGTGTGTTCAGAAGCCATAACTATTCCTTCGTCAAATTTAACATTTACGCTCTCGTTGACTATCCTGGTTCTCTTGTTGTATATTCGGAAAGCAACCGACTCCTTTGAATACCCGATGAAGATTCCTTCATCTGCCTTTTGATTAAACTTTCCCAGATTGTCTTTATCATTCAATATAAAGCATCTGCAACCAAAGACATGGAAAAATTTAACATTAGGTATTCGTTTATTGATTAGCTCATACGGAGTCTTTCCGAATCTTTTATTTATTATTGAACGATTTTGTGTGAAACATGCTGTTGCAACCGCTTCTGCCCACAAGAACAATGGTAAATTGGAATAGGCCAACATCGTCCTAGCTGCTTCCACTAGTGTCCGATTTCTTCTTTCAACGACACCGTTTTGTTGTGGAGTCCGAGCAGCTGAGAATTGATGTGTAATTCCAACTGAATTTAAGAACGAGTCCAATGATTTGTTCTTGAACTCTGTTCCATTATCTGAGCGAATTGTCTGGATGGTGAGTTGCAACTTTACTTGTATTTTTCGGATGAAGTCGATGATAGATTCGGTTGCATCTGATTTGGATTTCAGGAAAAACACCCATGTGTATCGTGAGTAGTCATCAACTATCACCAATACATATCTTTTCTTATTTATACTTTGTACTCTCATTGGTCCACACAAATCCATATGCAGTAACTCTAATGCTCTGGTGGATGAGTGTACTGTTTTGGATTTGTGTGTGGCTTTTGTCATCTTTCCTTTTTCACATGCCGCACATAGTTGCTCTTTTTGAAATTTAAGCGCCGGCAGCCCTTTAACTAACCCTCCTTTTGCTAGGTTGGTCAGTTCATTGAAATTTAGATGTGAAAGGCGACGATGCCACAGCCATGCTGTTTTAGATGTTGCTTTTGACAATAAGCAAACATCTTTCTTCAGATTGATCGAGGCTAAATCAATGGAGTATAGATTTGTTTTCCTGTTTCCTGCTAGAATTTCTTTTCCTTGTGCTGATCTGATGCTGCACCGATTGGCTTTGAAGTTGACTTCTAACCCCTTATCACACAGTTGTCCAATACTGAATAGATTATGACCAAGACCGTCAACATAAAAGACCTTTTGGATTGTGATTTTGTCATACTTCAGACTTCCGTATCCCTTGATCGGACAAAACTGATCGTTTCCAAATCTTACCGTCCCACAGAACTTTTCTACAAAGTCCGTGAGTGTGTCTCGTTGTCCGGTCATGTGTTTGGAGCATCCCGAATCAAGGTACCAGACATGGTTTACCTATAAAACGTAATAGCACATGAGGTACCCACTTGTAGTTGGGTACTTTAGTTTTAGGTAAAACATGCATAGTATCATTTGTTTTTCTAACTGATATGGCTTTAGGCTTATCGTTTGAATTTATTTTAGGTACCCATTTTTGAATTGTTCTTTTGGGTATCCACTTTTGTACAATTCTCGGTGGAATTGTTTTTGAAATTTTTATCTGTGGATCCTTTTGCTGTTCATACAATGAGTCCTTTTTCTTTGGTTGCCATACAAGCTTATTATGTTTCACAGTTTCAGACTTACAAACATAAGAATTCAAAACAATTAATTTCGATCTTGAAAACTTAATACAAGAATTATTAACAATTTTATCATTATTACAGACAGAATGTTCAATTTTGCTGTTTCTATCTGTAACAATTTTTTCTTTCACGCGCCATTCTTGTTTTATAATCTTGTTTTTCTCTTCTCTTTGCTTCTTTCGCCACACTTGTTTTCTCGACCCGTTCACAACGTTATCTGACATAAAAGAAGTTTGAGAATTAGAAGATTTAGATGCTTGTTTTTTCTGTAACCTTTTCATACCTGTTGAAGATTTGACTGTACGTGCAAAGGAGTTCGTTGATGAGGATGATTCACCCTTTTCAAAACCAGGAGACTTAACAAACAGTTTTGTTTTCTCCTTCTTTTGTTGCACTGATGGTGAATATTCAGATGGTTTTAAAGAGTCTGTAGTCTTTCTTTGCAGAATTTTAACAGATTCTTTATTACCAGTTGATAGTTTGTTAGTCAAAGGTTTGATAAATTCACCAATTTTACCAAATCTTTGATCTAATGAATTAACATCAGAGTGCATGAACAGATCAAATTCTTTTTCTGAATTTATAGAATCCAGAGAAGTAGATGAATGTGGATCAGACACATTTATGTTTTTAGACTTATCTTGCAACATTTGTTCTATTTTTAGTAATTCAGACTTGAGTGTTCCATTCTCTGTCTCAAAACTTTTAATTTTCAATTCTAAATCATAATTTATCTGTTCTAAAATTGAATTTGGTAAATATAGTTTTTGAGACTGAGTTGGTAATTCAGACAAATCCTTTTCAGAATAAGTTTGAATGTACTCTTCTTTAGTATCAACAATGTTGCTGATTTCATTTATCTTGGTATAGTCAACATAATTTTGCATTTTGTCTGATCTTGACCTTTTGATTTCTTCACGGGATTCTACTTCTTCAGATGCTTTCAAGAATGTCATTTTTAATCCTAAATTCATGTATCTGACATCATATAATGTTGGTGAATTTGTTATAGCTTTTGTCAGATACTTAGGATTTTCCCAACCAATACCAGATTTAGAGTTATAAAACTCTGTATCTTTTGGTTGATTTAGATATATTGTTTGATCTGTTTGCCCTCTTTTAATAAATTCATCCTCCATCTTTTTTATTTTCTCATAAAGTTTAGTTCTTTCTTCAAATATGGCATGATATTTTACAGAAAAATTTGAGGCTTCTAATTCAGGTATTCGCAGACTTTCTTGTAAATCAGATATTTTGTGATTCAAATTGAGTATATTGCTTTGTAGTTCTTTTTCCTTATCTTGTAAGTCTGAGACAGCTCGTAAAGCTAAGGCTTTATCTTTGGAAAAATCTAGAACTAAATTGTGTTCATTTAGAAGTTTGTTTTCCAAAGAATGAACCTTTTTCTTTTCTGCTTTTAAGGATTTTTCAAACTTTTTAAGCATGAAAGCCATATTAGTTAGTTTTTCTTCTAATATGCATGATTCGTCAATATCAGAATCTGAAATAGAATTTACCTCCTGTCCTTCTGAATCCTCTGAGTTATCAGACTCTGAATCCTCCTCATTTTCAGCTTTGTGTTGGCCAGATGCCATTAATGCAACTTCTTCTTTTTCTTCCTCTTCATCAGAATCAGATTCTCTCTGCTCTTCATCCTCTTCATCTGTCATTCCAACCCACACCTCATCTTCAGCTATCATAGCTGATTCACTGAGTTCAGATTCATTGAAGATTTCTGACTTTAAACAGATATGGGCATCTTCATCCAAAATGTCATCATCTTCGAATAACTGTAACCAATGATCATCCTCCGCCATAAGAGCTTTGCCTGACTCTTTCTCTTTAGCTAAGAGGGCCTTTCTCGTATAGTAGTCTGAATTTTTGACTACTGGTGATCTGCATTCCCGGGCATAGTGACCTGGTTTTCCACAGTTATAGCATTTCTGTTCAGATTCCTTCTTGGTTGATTTATCTGACTTCTCATATTTGTCAGACTTTCGTGCACTACTTTCTCCAGCCTTCTCATACTTATCCTTTTTCTCAACTTTCCTTGAGCCTGTTTTGTAGCGCATTTTGTTGTTTGTTGGCTTCCTGTAAAATTTCTTCTGAAATGCCTTTGTAAGCAGTGCCATCTGTTTTTTCATCTCTTCAATCTCTGAATCTGCAGATGAATCTGATGATTCTGATTCTGATGATGTACTGCTGATTACCGCTCTTTTCTCCTTTTTGAGCTTGTATTTATACTTTTTCTCCGCCAGTAGAGCTAGTGGATCAGCAGTTTCTTTTTCCGCTTTCTTCTTTCCAGATATTTTCCTCAAAACAACTTCTTGGTAGTTGTTGAGGTTTTCAAATAGCATATGAAAATCCATTTCCTCTATATCTTTCGTTTGTTGGATGATCATAGCATATTTTTCCCATTCTGGATTTAGGACATTTAAAAATTTGACATTGATGTCCAAGTTGTACTTCGTCACCCCGTTTCTTTTTACTTCACTTACCAGATTTACAAATCTGAGATAAGTGTTTTCCAGAAGTTCACCTTCACGGGCTCTAAAGTTCTCAAATGTCATTAGACTATTTCTAGCCCTATTAGTAGCAGCTCTGTCTGATCCCCGCATGATTTTGCATACTTCATCCCAGATGGACTTAGCAGTCTTTGTATTTGTCAGACAAGTGTATATTTCATTGGGGATTGAAATTAACAATAACTTTCTTGCAGTCTTGTCCCCTAACTTTCTCTTTTTCTGGGCCTCTGTTAGGTTTGTTACCTCAACAGTCCTTGGTGGTATTGGGGGATTGCCAGTCGGTACACCTGGGATTGTTTCCATAAAGATTGCTGGTCCTTCAGTTAATGATTTCAGCATTTCTTCAGACAAATCATGGAAACTTATAAATTCCAGAAACCGCTCCCGCTATTGAACATATTCCCCTCTGTATAAGATTGGGGGTTTGGTTTCTGATCCCATAGCAAGTGCATCTTTAGACATGTTGATTGTTTGTTGGGAAACTTTGACCAAGATCAAATGAACTCCGAATGAGATTGAAAAATTTGATCACACCTTGAAACACAGATTAGTACTGAAAGCTACAACACAATGACTTGTTAGTAGCAATAAGCAGTTTAAATCAAGTAGTGAATTGTGTTTGTATTAATGTGTGTGTCAAACTTGAATGATTCTTGTGTTATGAGTTAAACTTGAATGAATATGGTATGTAAAACTCGATTGAGTTTATGGTAAAACTCGATTGAGTCTTTTATCAAACTCGATTGATTCTTTCAGTGAAACTCGATTGACCCTTTGATCAAACTTGGTATATAACAAAACTCGAATGAGTATATGACAAAACTCGAATGAGTATATGACAAAACTCGAATGAGTATATGTCAAAACTCGAATGAGTCTTGCACAACTCGAATGGGTCTTATAAGAAACTCGAATGTCTTATAAGAAACTCGAATAGTCTTATAAGAAACTCGAATGAGTCTTATAAGAAACTCGAATAGTCTTATAAGAAACTCGAATAGTCTTATAAGAAACTCGAATGGTGTTGTTCTGAAATTCGAGTTTGTTAACAAAATGTTGTCAACTCGAATATCACAAGTTGTCAACTCGAATATTAGTTATACACAACTCGAATACCTAAGATAAGCAACTCGATTAACTAATGTACTCAACTCGATTAACTAAGGTACTCAACTCGAATTACTAAGGTATTCAACTCGAATTACTAAGGTACTCAACTCGAATTACACACAGGATGTGTATATTTCGAGTTTCTTAGTATTTTCAGGTTTTACAAGTCTGAAATTCAGATTAAAACCAAATTTTACCCAATTTCACTCAAATTGTAATCGAAGGTAAGGTTTTTGAATACAAACTCTTTTTGTTAAACACTTTTGTGCAAAAATGGATCTAAGTCTGAGTTTTTCAATAGAACAGTAACCGTTTTTGAACTTTTCAAAATTTCAGAAAATTCCTTAGATCTTTTTCTGTGTTTTGAAAATCAAATCAAGTTTATATTCAATGGATTCGTCTTTGAATCCTTAACCTTCGATCCAATTATCACTTACAATGATCAACAGAATCAAAACCCCTATTGATTTTAGGGTTTTTCCGAAAAAAAATTCTCAAGAACACGTAAAAAATTTCAATCTCAATCAGAATGATTCACCCCTAAGTCTCTGATACCAATTATGAAATGTAGTTTCTACCAATTCAATCAACACAATGCAATTAATAAGAACAATAAATGTAATCAATACTAACCGAATGATTTGATTTAAGATCTTGATGATTACAGAATGATGAACAGAATAATCCTTCTTCGAACAGTGCTGCTATCTAGAATTAATGTGTACAAAAGTGATATCTGACCGATCTCTCTATTTTGGAAAGTCAAAAAGGCTATTTATACCTATTTACAAACTATTAAGAAAATACATAAACAGTCCCTAGACTTTGATTTTCATCAATTAAAAACATATTCTAACAATAGGCACGAAGTGGATCTTTAAAAACAAGAAGGACGAACATGGACTATTCATTCGGAATAAAGCTCGTCTCGTTGCCAAAGGATACAGCCAACAAGAAGGGATTGACTACGATGAAACGTTTGCACCAGTTCCACGAATCGAAGCGATTAGAATGTTTTTAGCTTTTGCTGCTCACAAAAACTTTACAGTTTATCAAATAAATGTTAAAACTGCGTTTTTAAATGGGGAACTAACCGATGAAGTATATACATATCAGCCCAAAGGTTTTACTGATCCTTCGAAACCTGATCATGTATATATTTTAGATAAGTCACTGTATGGCCTTAAACAAGCACCGCGTGCTTGGTATGATGCACTTTCAACATGTCTGTTGAAATGTGGATTCAACAAAGGTGCAGTTGACACAACCCTGTTTATAAATCGTCAGGGGCCGGATATCATAGTAATACAAATATATGTAGATGACATAATATTTGGGTCTACAAATCCGGAATTTTGTAAGAAATTCGCATTTTTAATGTCCCAAAAATTCTAAATGAGCATGATGGGAGAAATAAAGTTTTTTCTTAGGATTACAAGTTAAGCAACTGGCTGATGGTATTTTTATCAATCAGTCAAAATATATACAAGACATGTTAAAGAAATTTAACATGGTTAATAGTACCCCTATGAAAACTCCCATGGCTCCGGATTCAAAGTCAAAACTCGATGAGGATATTTCGGGGAAACCTGTAGATGTGACTCACTATCGAGGTATAATTGGGTCATTGATGTATTTAACAGCTAGTAGACCGGATATTATGTTTGCTACATGTGTGTGTGCAAGATATCAGGCGAATCCTAAAGAATCACATTTAACAGCTGCGAAAAGAATTTTAAGATATCTCAAGGGAAATCCAAACCTTGGTTTGTGGTATCCTAGAGAATCTTCATTTAATATAACTGCTTTTTCTGAAGCTGATCACGCAAGTGATAAGATGGACATAAAAAGTACGTCTGGAGCAGTACAATTCTTAGGTGACAAACCCTTATGCTGGTCATCCAAGAAACAACATTGTGTCTCATTGTCTACAGCTGAAGCAGAATACGTTGCTGTATCTTCTTGCTGTTCTCAGGTGTTGTGGATGAGAAGCTAACTGCGCGATTACGGGTTCACACCAAAGAAAATACCCATCTACTGTGATTCTCAGAGCGCAATAGCTATTGCATCAAATCCGGTGCAACATTCAAAAACAAAACACATTGACATTCGGTACCATTTATAAAGGATCATGTAGAAAATGGAAATATAGAATTATATTTTGTACCTACTGAATATCAACTAGCTGATTTGTTTACCAAAGCGTTAGATGAAAAAAGGTTTAATTTTTTGGTATACAAATTAGGTATGTTGAATCGTTAAGATTTAATATATAAGTCAGTAGTTTCAATTTATAATTTTAAATTTACATTTTTTTATTGATTTTCATCTGATGTTAAATTCTTGATTCTTAAAAGTTTAATATTCTTTGAAATTTAACAAGATCTGGATTGTCATGTGCAGGGGGAGCAGAAAATAAATTTATCTGATTTTGAGTAAATCTGATAAAATTTATTCGTTATTTTGTAGGGGGAGCTCAGCTGAGAAATATAATACACATTTGAGGGGGAGCAGCATTCAGAAATAAAAGGGGGAGCATTTTAAATTTTTTTTTGTGCTAATTTTTGGTTTTGTGTATTTTTCAAATTTTGTTGTTGTTGTTGTTGTTTGTTTTTAAATTTTCTTGTTTTGTTTTTGTTTTATTTTGTTTGTTAGTGTTGATTGTGTTTAAATTTGGTTTTCATTTTTTTTTAATTTTATTTTGTTTGTTTTTGTTTTGTTACAATTTTTTTTGAATAGATATTAAGTGGGTGTTTAGAAAGATTGGCTGGTTAAAATTTTAAATCATGGGCCGGTTCATAAATCCTTTCTATAAATTTGAAATTTCAAATTCAAATTCATGTTTCGGATATTTCACTATTCATCATCTTCCCTAAAACATTTCTTCACTCTTAAGAAACCGAAAACCCACTCATATCTTTGAAAGATTCAAGAAAGCATTTCGATTATATCGTGAGTAAAATAGTTTTTTCGTTCATTTTTACATTTTTTAATTCAATATTAGCATCTATGTGACTGTTAGTGTTTATGTTCGTCTTTATTTTTGTGTATTTTGGATGTTAATGGTGTTCATAATGTTTGTTCATAAAATTCAAATTAATTGTGTGGTCTGGTTCGGTTTGTCAAAGTGAACATGAATTTAAAAAATTTCATGGTTCAAATCAAACCACACAAATAGAAATTTGGATTTCAATGTCAAAAAGTTTCGAGTTCAAAATATTACTGAAATTTGCATTTTTAACAACTTAAATGTTGTTTTTAATCAAAGATCAGTAAAACAAAAATGTTTAACATTGTTTTTCGAAAGGGACACAGGTTTTTAATCACTGAAAAGGTCCCTGAAATCAATTTTTAGAAAATCAGTGTGAAAACACTTGAAAAATAATTTTCAGAACAGTTTCTCGATTAAAGGGTTCATTCGAGAAAATTCAAGAGTCATTCGAGTTGAGTGCTATGATACTCGAGAAAGACCAAGAATCATTCGAGTTGAGTGCTATGATACTCGAGAAAGACCAAGAGTAAATCGAGTTGACAGAAGTGTTGTTCGAGTTGACAGAAGTGTTATTCGAGAAACTACAAGTGTGATTCGAGTTGTTTGGGTCAAACACTTAGAATATTTCAGAACAAGACTTGATAGACTTATGGTTCATTCGAGTTGACCTCATGCTATATTCGAGGATATTCCTTATTCATTCGAGTTGGACTAATTGAACAATAGAGAACATTTAAGACATTCGAGAATTATCATGTTCTATTCGAGTTCACTTCATGAGTCATTCGAGTTGTTCCAGGACTTATTCGAGAATTATCATGTTCTATTCGAGTTTACTTCATGAGTCATTCGAGTTGTTCCAAGACTTATTCGAGAATTAGCATGTTCTATTCGAGATATACTATATTTCATTCGAGTTAGTATATAGACTAAGTTGAGTTGTTTCATGTGTCATCCGAGATTTATATAGAATCATTCGAGATTGATGTAATTTCATTCGAGTTTAAATGAAATTTTTTTTATTAAGTGTTGGATTGTTAATGTGTTAAGAAAAATGTGACACTTTTTCAAGAAATTGTTATAAATTTGTGTTTTTCTAACATTGGTCTCTAAACGATTGACTCTGGAATCCTCTCAATAATAGTTTATTATTGTCTGGAATCCCGATGCCTTAAACAGAAAATCACAAGTTTTTATAATTTCTGATGAAATGTTATATTTTTTTTTTTACCATTGAATGATTTTCATTTGTTTACATGTCTTGTCTAACATGATTCTTACTTGTTTACAGGTTTTAAATGACATCGCCAGTTCATTCTCAGAATTCCAATTCATCAGATTCCCATTCATCATCCAATCATACACTCGTATCCACACCCGTTCGTTCAACCTCCGTTGCTCGACCCTCACCTTCAACCATAATCCCCGATAACCAACTGGTCAAACCCAAACATTGCCTACCCTTCAAACATAACAATCATCGTTTGGATACAAAGGTTATCAAAGTCAGTCACCCGATTATCGTAGATATTCTCAAAGGCCATCCTTTGGGATATCTTCTTCAGTATAAACCTTCAATCCCACAGGTCTACCTACAACAATTTTGGCATACAGTCAAATTTGTTCCTGCTGATGGAAACCACCACCTTAAAGTAACCATAGACCAATTTAAATCCAAAATTACCCTTGCCAGACTTCGTCACAACTTGTTTCTTCCAAGACGAATAGACACAGTTAACTTTCCCGAGTTAGCGCAGTTTGAAGATTTTGTGTCTGATGAAGAGCTAGTTCATGATTTAATATGCCTGGGTTACTCAAAGCCACTTCCAAAAAGCTCCAAATTTCATCGAAATGGATTAAATGGTGAATGGTGCACATTATTCGGGATCATCAATAGGTGTATGACATCTAAGCATACATGCATAGACAGATGTAGCATTCACTGTGTAAGGATCTTTCATTGAATTGCTATCAATAAGCATTATGATTATGCTCAGTGTATCTCGGAGGATCTAAAGGAGATAGTATTGGCAAAAACAACAAATAGAGCAAGGAAGTTCGTTCCACTTCAGCGCTTTATACAAATTCTTATCCGAGGGATCTTAAGAGCAAATGAAAATATTCCTAAGAGATCTAATTCTAACCGATGCCCAGACTATGTCATGATGAGTTTGCATGAAGTGCCAGATTCTCCTAATGCGAATATCATGCCGATTCCAGAATCCTTGTTGAAGTATGCAGATCCTGAGAGTGAAAATGTGAAGTTATATAGGATAGATCATGCTCCAATAGAGACCCAAGAATCGGGTTCTCTTACCCAAGGAGTGATAGGTAGAGAGGAACCTCAGCATGGGGCTGAAGTTCAGGGAAGCCTACAAGTGAGCTAGGGAGTTGAAGTTGTAAGGGGTGGTGAGGAAGAGACTGAGAAATCTGATTCTGAGAGAACATTGTCAGATATTCAAGAAGGTGAAGATGAAGGACATGATGATGATGATGATGATACTGATGCTGATGGTGGTGGTGATCACAATGAGGGAGGGATTGCATTGATGGATATAGTGAATATTGCACAGGAGAGTGTGAGGGATGCCTTAAGCCTAGAAAGCTGCGATTTACCCACAATTGTTGTTAGCTCTCCTATGGGAGTTAGTATTGATGAGGTCAGTATCCCACTGACAAGTGCACACCCAACCATCCACTCAGTCTCCTCTCAACAGAAGACTGTTTCATTTGCGCACCGGGATGAACCACATTTTCTATCCGAAAGTCATTTGGACTTGATGGATATTGAAATCAGTACACATCTGCCCGAGTGTACGACTTCTATTCATTCACAGAGTATAGATCCTATACGGCTTAGGGCACTTGAGTCGACTTCATCAGTTGAAGTAAGTGTGGCTGAACTTTGTGTTCCCACCGGAACATCCTCAGCTACGGAAGCATTTGTTGATCCGTCGCTTGAAGAGGGTGGAAGTCCAGTCAGAGCGACCACGTTGCCATCTCTGAGTACTGGCCACACAGATGTTCTTTTCACAAGTTCAACTGTTGTGACAACTGGAAGTCTAAGTGACCTAGTGGTGAATTTATCCCCATTTGTTACTGATCTTCGTTGAATCAAGCTTTGAATGCAGCTGTTGCCAGAGTGAATACTCATGTATCTGCTCAGTTGTCTGAAGTGATGACACAGATGTCAAATATTCATAAATTTCTGAAAGGTAAATCAGTGGCTGAAGAATCAATTAAGCAGACTGAATCCAAACAAGCACTGAAGGAGTTGAAGGAAGAGCTAAAAGAATTTGTTTTTGAACAGTTTGATGAGATGCGGGAAAGGATGATAAGTCTAGAGAGTACAGTCATTACAGCTTTGGGAAATCTTTCTGAGCGGGTAGCAGCCGTTGAAGAAACGTGTAAGGCACAAGCTTCCTCATCTAAAAGAAAGCATGATGAGCATGATGAGGATTCCGATGATGCTCCTCATGAGGTGTAGAAGAGGAGAAAGCTTGCTGAGCATACACCTGGGGTTTTAATGATAACATACCCTGAGAAGGAAGCATAAGTAAAAGAGAAAGAAGCAGGGAGCACAAAAGAGTCGGCTGGTGAACAAAGTGAGCTGGGATTGATTCTTTATGAAGATGTTCCAGTTCCTTTGAACATTCAGTCTGATATTTACAACTTTGAAGAGTACAATGATTCTGAAGATGATGATCAAGTTAAGGAACATGAGTTAAGGATTCAAGGCGTAGAAGAAGAGAGAGAGGAATATATTAAAGTTTCTGAGGATGATGATGTAATCACATTGACTAATGTTGATTTCCGAGGAGAAAGGATTGAAGAAGAAGAAGGGTTAGTTCAGGAGATATTGAGAGACTCCATATCGACGCTGACGGTTGAAAAGCCTGAGGTTGTAATTCAAGTTAAGGAAGAAATTGAAGAATTTCCTGTAGAAAATGTTGTTATTAAGGAAAGAGTTGAGTTAAATGAGGTCGAGGTCATGGAAAGGTTTTTTAATGAATATGTACTGGCAGATGAGTCTCAAAAGCAACATAGGCTCAGAGTTGAAGCACAACAAGTCGTTCAAAGAGAAATTCAAGATATGCTTACATTGTTGAATAAAGATGAGATTCGCAAGAAGAAAGTAAAGAAGTTTGAGCTTCCAGAGAATCGGTCGGCAGAGTTTATCAGGAAAAGGAACAAAATGCCATATATCGAAGACATTCTGCAGAAACAAATTTTTTGTAAGAAACAAGCTCCGTGTTCTTTTCTTAAGTTGTTTAGGGTCTTGGAGCCAAACATGCCAAATCTAGTTAACTATGCTAGTTTTCTGAGGAACAAGACACAAGAAGTTGATAAAGTGAAGAGTGAGTTCAGGATAGTTGATCTTGTTAAAATTGAAAAGGACAGATTCGTTAAGATTTTTTATCCGACATTTATTGTTACGAGAGCTGATGGAAATACCTATACGTTCACTGAAGCTGATATGTTCAATATGCACCTAGTCGACATTGAAGATTTATTTGATGAATTGTGCAGAAATAAGAGAAATGAACACTGCAGATTTGCCTTGAAGACAAATTTTCACTTCATGCATACCAAACTGGTATTGATGTCAGTGCAAGATCTGCAGATAGGTGTTGAACGAGGTTTGATGAAGATTAACATGACAGCTCCACATAGAGATATCAAATTTGCTGGAGAGTTGAAAGAATTTCAAGTCATCATGGTAAAGCATCCAGCTGCTATGTACAAGGACAGAAACAAGAAGCTAAGAGCAATGAGGAGTGTCGAACTCAATAAATTTTCAGATGGTACACTAAACAAAGTGTTGAGTGGTTTAAAGGGAAAGCTAGCATCTGATAAGAAGAGAAAGACAAAGAGAGGAGCCTTCTCAGTTAATGATCGAAGACTTATGGTAGAATTCATTTCAAAGATTGAATGGAGGCTCTCTGATCGAAAAAGCATAAGAAGGTTTGAGCAGAAGCTTGGATTGACAATTTAAAGACTCTGCACATTCCATCAAAGGGGGAGACTGTAAGAATACATTGTAATTGATGGAAGTCAAAGTGTAGGGTTTGTTTTGTATATAGTTAATAGTTGTTAAAAATATGTATATATAGTAAGTTTGACTTTCAATTTAGAAGATCTGACATTTCACTTTTTGAGGAAAGGAAAACGGTTCTGACATTGGAAGAAGATCTTCTCATTTTGTAATCGACATACTTGGAAATACAACCATTCGGTTAGTTGTGATTTCTATTATTGTTCTTAATATTGAATGTTCATTTGATTGATATAGAAACTGTAAATTCACATCCTTGTTATGTTATTGTATTTTTCTTGTAATTTTTTGTTTTTTAAATTGTATTTTTATTAGCTTCGAATTCAATTTATAAATTATTATATTTTTTTTTTGATGAAAAACTTATTAAAATGTTCATTGATAAATAATTATGAATAAAAATATTATATTATAAGCTAAAGTGCATATTAAATTAATTAAGGAATTTTGTAATTATATACAAATATTCTTTTTGGTATTTTTACAAGTTTAAAACGCAAATCCAAACACTTCAAGATTGATTATTTGATAATTGTGTTAACCAACAATATAAGCTAATCCAAACACTAAACTTTCAGCAACATTTTTTATTACAACAATAATACGATATTAGGTATCAAAACGCTGCAGCACTTTTCCAAACGCAAAACCGAACACCCTATTATATTAGATTCATAAAAGTGACACATGCAATTCTAATATTCTTAGTTATTAAGTATTGGTTACTCTTTTTTAAATAAATTTTTTATAGGGTCAATATTAAAAACATCAAATTTTATAATTTTATTAGTTTGATCTAAATGTTATATTTTAGGACAAATCACCAAGAAAGGTAATATAAAATTCAAAAATTGACAATAAAGGTAATGTAAAAATTTTTAGGCCAAGAAAGATAATACAAAATTCAGATTTGACAAAAAAAGTACTGAAGACCAATTAAGAAGGTAAATTTTTAATTTTATGCTCCCTTTTTTGGTAAAAGAATAATAATTGATTCAGGAGTGTTATCGGGACCGAGCCGGACCGAACCCGGTTAGGTTCGAACCCGAATTGGGCCCAAATCTAAACCCGAGGAATGGACCATTTTAATGTTCTTGGTCCCGGGTATTTAGGAAATGTTGGTACATTCAGTGTGACGACAGCAGTCTAGTTTTGTTATTGATAAGACAAGTTCTTAGGTGATTTTAGAATACAAGGCTTGGCATTCGAATCTGTGATAGATTCGAATGTAGCCATAGATTCGAATTGTTTAAGGCTTGGGATTCGAATCTGTGATAGATTCGAGTCTAGCCTTAGATTCGAATGGGCTAGATTCGAGACTGTCAATATGGACAGACTCGAATGGGCCTTGGGCCAGATTCGAGATTGGCCCACAACAGACTCGAATCAGGGTCTATAATTAGGGATAGACTCGAATCATTAAGAGACTTTTTGCAGAATTCGTGAGGAATTAAGCAAGAGGCGATCTCGAGTTTATCAGCTAGGTGAGTGCCGTTTCGGAGAGAATTAGTACGTAGGATCGTTCGTGTGTCGTTCGTTCAGCGTCTAATAGTCTCCGTGTTCCATTGGTTGAGAGTTGTCCGTCTAACCGTCAACGAGGATTCCGCACTCGTTCACGGATCCGCGTCTAGATAGATCTTGCAGTCGTAGACCTTTCAAGTGGTATCAGAGACAACGGAGTGTTCTTGGTGTTCTTCGTGTTCATCAGATACATTCTAGGTTTCTTGACGCTAGTTAGACGGTTTTGCTCTCAAAAACGTGTTTTTGAGCTTAGCAAATTCGTATTCGGGAAACACTTTGTTGTTTTTCACGTTTTTGATCGAAATCATTATTCTTCGTTTGAAAAATAGTGGTTTAATCTGTAAAACGTCAAAAATCCAACGTGTAAGCCGTTTTTCGAGTTTGCGGCGCTCGATTCTATAGGGGTAATTAGGGTTTTACTTTAGTCTCGAGTCTAACCTAAATACGCTCCTTTCGAGTCAATTTCAGTGTGTTTCGAGTCTACTTTGTTTCGAATCTGTTACTTCATTCGAATTGGATCTCGAGTCTGTGTTGTTTCGAGTTTATTTCGAGTTTGTTACTGTTTCGATTCTGTGCTTCGAATCTGCTAGACATTCGAATCTACTGAAGCCTTCGAATCTAAGGACCATCGAATCTAAGGAATTGTTCGAATCTGACATTATTTCGAATCTAATTGACTTTTAAGACTTAATCGAATTTAATTTCAAAAGATTTAATATTAATTAGTTTCGACTCTATCTAGATTCGAATAAGTTAGTCTAAATCAGTTTCGAATTAAATTAATTAAGTTCAAATTCAATTTCTTTCAGAAAAGATGTCAAACCTTCAGAAATTCCTTGAGATGGATCACGAAGTTGGGAAGGCAAATGCACCACCAAAGCTGATGAAAGTTGAGGATTATTACTGGTGGAAGGACAGATTTACGGATTTTGTACGATTCAACGATATGCGCATGTGGGTGTGCATAGATGAAGGGTACATTCCGCCAGTATCTGAAGTTGAAGGCCGTCAAAAGGTCTTGTCATACCAGATGATGAAAGAGGATGACAAGAAATTATTTGAAGCCGAAAACAAAGCTTTTTCTTTAATCCGAATGGCGTTACCGCAAGATATTCTACACACATTCCGGACTCAGAGGACATCAAAAGAACTTTGGGAGTCGCTTGAGAAAAGGTGTGAGGGAAATCCTCGGGTTAGGAGAAAGCGTACAGAGCTGTTAAAACAACAGTTCGCCATCTTCAAGGCGTTAAAGGATGAACAATTGAATGATACTATCACTCGGTTTTATCATCTATTAACAGAGCTTGAAAGTCACGACATTGAGTATAGCGACACAGAAAAGACTAACAAGCTTTTGGATGCCTTACCCGCCAAATGGGCGATGTATGTGGCTATGATTAAGCTTGATGAGGATAAGTACTATACTCAATCGTTGGAGGATGCAGTGGGAACGCTGAGGGCGTATCATTTCGAGTTATTGAAGGCTGAAACGGATTATGAACAAGTCCAAAATCCGGCAATGTATTTCGGAAAATCAACACCTTCAGTGACAGCTGATATGCAGACAGCTACAACGTTTTTCACAGGAGAATCTGCGTCACCAGCTGAGCCAGAGGAAGCACAATGTAGAGCTTTCATAGGGTTTAGTGGACCGGATGAGCAGCCACAAGCATCTACTTCAGGATCATCGTCTCAGGGATACACAAAAATGCCAATGAGTGCTAAAACTGCAGAGGAGCAACTGAAGCTTCTAGCATCGTTTGTAGCGGCTTACGGGAATTGTATTCAAGGGAAAATAATTGATCCAGCTTTATGGGAAGAAGATTATGATCAGGTGGATCCGGATGACTTGGAACAAATGGACCTACAATGGCAATTGGCTATGGTCACACAGAGATTGAAAAGGTTCATGAAAAGAACAGGAAGAAGTATGAGTGTGAACAATGTAGGATTCGATAAGTCAAAAGTTAGATGTTATAACTGTCAGGGGTTGGGACACTTTGCGAGAGAGTGTCAAAGACCTAAGATTGATAATCATCAGAACTTAGGACGTCAGCATTTAGCCAGTTCAGGGAATCAAAGATCAGGGAATCAGGGTTCAGTGGCTGGTTTACTTGCTAATGTGGGGTCTAACAGACAGTTAGATGGCACATATGATTGGAGTACACATCCAGAGACTAATGCTAGAGCCTTCATGGCTGAAGTCACAGAGACTGGAAGTACGGGAGCAGAAGAGGAAGAGAAAGAGGATACACAGTTTTCTGATTTAGAACCTTTGGTGCTGGAAATTGCTGAGGAGCTAACTACGCTGGAGTTTGCAGCTCAGATGGCCAATATCAAATCTGATCGGAAACAGGTCATTCTAAACTCTTCTACTTTTCATGATTTATGTGCTTTATGTACTACTTTGAATGATAAATTGAATTTAGTACTAGAAACATATTCATCTATGACTGCTCAAATTCAATCCTTAAAATCAGATAATGCTAATTTATTAGACATTAAGGAAGATCTTCAGGCCAAACTGAGAAATGATGCTCAAGATTTCCTAGTTCTGAATGACAAATTGATTGAACAAAGTGTCAGGAATGAACTACTTTATGAGCATGTAGAGTCACTGACCAAAGAGATCTCTCTTAGAGATAAGGAATTAGCTGAGTCTAGTACTAAGGTTGATGAGGCCAATAGCAATCGTGTACCTACTGCTCAGGATGAGACCAATGATATGGTTAACTCAGAGGTAGTCAAGGTAACTGAGTCCTATGAACTATCTTCAATTACTCCTCAGGTTAGACAAACAGTACAGTGTGTTCAGTCTAGTTGTAATTCAAACCTAGAAGAGGAAAATACTGTAAGCAAGGTTAACAAAGGGGAGTTAAAACAAGCTGTTGATACAGACAATCAGGGTATTAGTAAGACACCTAGGTCAAAGAGTGCCTATAAGAAATCTATTGACAAGATGTCTTGCTTTAAGTGTCATGAGAAAGGACATGTTGTTTCAGGTTGTCCCTACAAAAAGTCAGAGTCTTCATTGAACATAGGGAAACAAGAGCAGCAAATCTTAAAAACAATGCCTAGTGATGCGAGCGGGAGTAGTTCTCGAGTTTCTGAGAAGAACTCCGTTGAGGTGTCACGTATAGGTAGTTGTCAATCATCGGAGTCTCTTAGACAAAATGACGGACTTAGGATTAATTCACCGAATAGATCTCCTAGTCACTCAATGTCTGGCCCCCATACCATTATTAGGAAAAATTCACCTAAGAGGAGTCACACTCTCGTTAGGTCTAATTCTCCTAATAAGCATACGACACAAGGTAGAGCCCGGAATTATGAGACTGAAATGTACTATAACAGAAATTATTCAAGGGCTGAACCGAAAAGACCAATACAAAGGTCGAGAATGGATGTTAATCATTCAGCTTCACAACAGATTCTCAATCAAAAATCCAAGTCACCTGAAAGGAGAGATGGGTATTTGAAAGAATTCAAGTTTGTGGATGAGGATGGTATTACCAAGTCAGTCATGGCTTGGGTCCCCCGTGATAACTAACTTTTCTTGTTTAGTGTGCAGGAGTTAGCTACAGATCCTAATGACAAATGGTTTATGGATAGTGGTTTCTCTTGATACAGGACAGGGGTACAAAGGACGAAACAGCAGGTATGCTTTCTGGGTCCTTAGACCAAAGTGAGAAGTTATAAGGGAAACATGTAAGGTGTGTCAATTGTGTCAGTCTGTATAAACAATGCGAATCTAGTCACAAAAGCATTTGTTAGTTCATGCTTTGGGTTGTTAGTTCAACTGAATGGCATGTGTAATCCAAAGTAATTTGACCTTAGGCTATTTTCTTTTTTTTATAGTAAATTAGTAAGTTACTTTATTAGCTTATTATTATTTATGAAAATCAAAATAAAAAAAAAGGAGAGAAAACCATAAAAAAAAAATCAAAAAAAGAGAATATCAGAAAATTGAGTTAAGTCTTAGATGCATAGGTTCAAAGTGACGAAAATTAGCACAGTCGTTACAAACTCTAAGTGTTTAGGCTTTCACACATAATGCAACTAAACTCTAAGTGTTATACTTTATTTAGTTTGATGTGTTGGTAGGCATAATACATATAGGGAATCTCAAGGCTAATAAAATATTCTAGAAAAAGTCAAGCGTGTCACTAACTTAGATGTACGACCAATCGGTCTTAATTTTTATGTACAAGACATACAAACTTTGAGTCTAAATGAGGTATGCAAACTTTCTGGGGATGTATGGAAACATCAAATACATCTTAAAATGGAATGAATAGAAAAATCATATAAAACTGAGAGTCGAAAACATGCAACTTTGTTGTACGTAAGTACATACCTGTTGTCTCTGTTTAGATTCGGGTTAGCAGATATGTCGCTCTGTTGTACGTCAGTACAGACCTGTCACCGCTGTCTGCTAACTTTAAAAATAAACTTTAAGTCAATCTAAGACACTTTGTTGTATGAAAATACAGACCTGTGTCCGATGTTTGTCTTTTAAAGAAAGTTTGCAAATACCAACAAGTTAGAATCTTTGTCTGTGTGCCTTGATCATAAAAGTATGTCTATGTCTGCGTCACGTAAGATAATTTCCTGATAAATAAAAAGGCCAAGGGATATTCCGAAATGTAGAATGTTTAACAGGGTAAAATACCAACAATTGGCTAAATAGGTATGTCACGACAAACAAACAAAGGAATAAAAAATTCCTAAGTGTGAAAGTTTAAGTACTGAAAGTTAGTATCAGACATCGCTATCTGATTGAATCTTTCTTTGACTATTCTCGCCAAAAATATACTATTTAGTGTAGGTTAGAGTAGCTTAAGTTTAAAATTAATTTTATTTTATTTTATTTTTATATTCAGTAGGATAAAGGTCAAAGTTTCTAAGGATGCATGATTGGTTGAATAAACAAATATTGCGTGAAAATCTGTTGCTTAGTGTGATTGGTTCTGCAAAGGTTGTAAACCTCCATTACATGAAAAAGTTGAATTTTATTCAAAGATTTTCAAAATTTTCATTTAAGTGTTGAAAAAGTTGAAAATTTGTTCAAAGTCTTTCAAAACTTACGAGGTTGGGACTATTTACACAAAGGTAATGATAGTTTCTCTCGAACTTAGTTCTCGTGTTTGGTTTACGCTATAAACCTTCAAAAACTTTAAGTAGGAGAGTTTCATTTTATCTTTATCGTTGAATAATGATTTTAATGTCCTACTAACATCTAATGACTTGTTTCATCTGTTGATTAAGTCTATACAGTGTTAGCCTTGAATTATTCACAGAATTACAGATTCTTCACCTGACAAAGGCGATTTGTGAACTTCATGCCAAGTTGGATCAGACAGAGACTGATCAGTAGCAGCAGATTGCAAATCTGGAGGCTATATTGGCATCTGGTTGAAAGATCATCCATCTCAGGGGGAGAAATAGTAGAGAGTGGAGAAATCGTAGAGAAGCTGTCCTTCGAAAAAGATAAGTCAAAGAAGATAGCTCGAATAGTGAGCGGGCAGATCTTTCAAGACAGTAGTGAGCTGGCAGATCTTTCAAATATTGGCTCTCACTGCTGATCCTCAGGGGGAGTCAGTGTCCGAAGCTAGTGACAATAGGAAAGACAAGGATTCAGAGACAACTGAAGTAACTGAAGACATGGTCTGACCGGAGCATTGTCAGAGTAATTGAAGATGACTTAGAACTTTTTCCGAAGTGTTATGAATGCATCACTCGATGAAGGTGTTATGAATGATGATCAGAATGGGATAGATCTAGAGATGCAGAAGACTGCTCTAAATGATGAATCAGATTCTGAAGTTAGAAGTGACTGATTTAGCTTAGAAGGACCGTATAATCTAGGAAGACAATTCTGGGCTGAGGTGTTTGCAAAAACTGTCAGAAGAAAGGGTCGTACTGCAGATTTGAGAGGTTAGTCTAAGAGGTATTAGAAGCGCTGTGGTTTAAAGGAACGTGGACTAAGTTAGAGAAGCGATTCAGAATCATCAGTCATGGATAATGAGGAGAAAGGGTGATCTCGACACTCATTGTCATTAAAGCAAATAGTCTATCAAGATCAATGAACAAAAACTAGAAGCTATCGTCAAGGGGGAGTCTGTTGGTACATTCAGTGTGACGACAGCAGTCTAGTTTTGTTATTGACAAGACAAGTTCTTAGGTGATTTTAGAATACAAGGCTTGCAATTCGAATCTGTGATAGATTCGAATGTAGCCATAGATTCGAATTGTTTAAGGCTTGGGATTCGAATCTGTGATAGATTCGAGTCTAGCCTTAGATTCGAATGGGCTAGATTCGAGACTGTCAATATGGACAGACTCGAATGGGCCTTGGGCCAGATTCGAGATTGGCCCACAACAGACTCGAATCAGGGTCTATAATTAGGGATAGACTCGAATCATTAAGAGACTTTTTGCAGAATTCGTGAGGAATTAAGCAAGAGGCGATCTCGAGTTTATCAGCTAGGTGAGTGCCGTTTCGGAGAGAATTAGTACGTAGGATCGTTCGTGTGTCGTTCGTTCAGCGTCTAATAGTCTCCGTGTTCCGTTGGTTGAGAGTTGTCCGTCTAACCGTCAACGAGGATTCCGCACTCGTTCACGGATCCGCGTCTAGATAGATCTTGCAGTCGTAGACCTTTCAGGAAAAAACCCGGTAGGACCAAACCCTTTTGTGTTTCAGCCGTTGCAGAGAAAACAAAAACATAAGGCAAAAAAACAAACGCTCACCACCCCCCTTCCTTGCTGCTGCCGCCGGTCGGCTCCTCCTTCCAACACCCCTATTTTGAGCATCGGTTCGGTTCGGAAATTGGTCCAACAATAACACCCCTACTTTGAGCCTCGTCGAACCACACGCCGGCACGGTGCCCACTGCCCAGTCAACGACTCTTCGTTTCAAGCGTGCGTCGACCACCGTCGTTTCCTCTTCGTCTTCCAGAGTTCCAACAATAACACCCCTATGAAGGACCAGCAAGTGTGCGCTGATCTCATGCTTGGCTTGAGCGTAGGACTTGGTGGTGATTTGGGCGGGGGCGGCAACGGTGGAGGAGGTTTGGTAAGGGATGAGGTGGTGGTGGAAACAAGGAAGATGATGAAGGGAGTTGGGTGCCATGGGGATTTGTAGACTCTACTGACTACTGTGTGTAACTATAAACTATAAAAGAGAAGAAGAAAGTATTTGAAGGTAGGGGTGTTATTGGGACCAAACCCGGACCAAACCGGACCGAACCCGAATTGACCCAAATCTAAACCCGAGGACCGGACCAATACTCTATGATCTGTGCTACTCGGGACCGGAACCGGTTCGATTCGGGAAATTGGTCCAACAATAACACCCCTAAGTTGATTGTCTTTCTTGGCCTAAAATTTGAATTTCATGTCCTTTTTTGTCAAAATATAATTTACATTATCTTTCTCGACAAAAAAATTTTACAATACATTTATTGTCAAATTTTGTATTTTATATTACCTTTCCTGATAATTTTCCCTATATTTTATCACTTTAGTCCTCAATTTATTTTTCTCTTATTGAAATTGTAAAATTAATTAACAGTAATATATTGTTTAGCAAAATAAGGAAGAATTTCATATATATCCTTCCTAAAATTAATTAACAGTAATATATTGTTTAGTATTTGAAAAAGATGGTTACAGATTCAAAAAACCATTGTGTGCACAAACGAAAATCATAAAAATTTACATTATGAAACAAAATTATTAATGGAATAATCGGTGATACCTATCATCACTAGTAACCATTTGGGTCCGCCTCTGGAATGCATATTAAATAGCCAAAAACTATATATATTTTAATTTCTGAGAGAATTCATATATATCATTCCAAAACTTTATAATATCAGATACCCAACTTAAAAGTTTTAATATCATATATATCTCTCCTAAACTTCATAATTTCACATACACTCAACTTATGTTATTAATATCACATATATCTCTCTTAAACATCATTAATATCATTTATACTCAAATTCATTAATTTAATTATTTTAAAACTCATAATTAATAGTACTTATTAATTAATGACCATTATACCGTTATTATTTTATCATTTTAGCTAAACCTTATAATATCATAATTACCCAATTATATTAATTATTAATTTTATATCCCGCATAGTAATTATATATAAATTTTTTGTAAATCCTTTACTATATAAATTCTTACTTTTAAAACAAATTAATATTAACAATATAATTAATTTGAAACTTTGTTTCTCTAAAAAAACTGACTTCTTTACTAATGTAAATAAATGTATATTTATAATAAAAAAATTAATTTACTAATAATATACAAATTTCATCCGATATTTTTAATATTAAAATATTTTCTCATTACTATATATTATAAAATTGGACTCTAAATATATAAAAATTATATATATATATATATATATATATATATATATATATATATATATATATATATATATATATATATATATATATATATATATATATATATATATATATATATATATATATATATATATATATATATAGATATATATCGTTTTCACAAATTATACACAAATAATAACATTGGATAACAAGTTATTGCTAAATACTAGATTAAATATTTTTTTTAAAGAAGTAAACTAAAAAAACTATAATGTAATACCCAGATTTCTCATATTTCTTAAGGCTAGGTACCAATAGCAATGCAATATCAATCACGAAACTAAGATAAATTAATTATGCGAAGTTACAGTTGTTACATTCAAGTGATGAAAATTTAAATTACATGGGTACAAACTTCTAAGTTGTTACATTGTGCAACTTCAAGCTCTTTCTCAGTCTGAACTATGAACTAGGTCCAGCGAGTCCTTTGTCTTTGCCTGAATACAATGCAACAACATAGGAAAGCTTAATAGCTTAGTGAGTATGTAGAGTTTTACATTTTAACATGCAATTATGAATGCGGGCACTATCTCTATGCACAACACTAGGCTCATGCACATCTCAATACTCGAAGGGACTCCGACCGGAATAATAGTCGGGATGCGCACCTTTGCTCCAGTCCTTGTTAAAAATTGTTGTCGCTATTGAAACTTTGACAAATATGTCAGAAAACTCTTGATGATGATAACACCATACACACACATCATTTTGTGGGAGGCTCCACTTACTGGGCTAGCTAGCAATAATTGTTGTATAGGTATCATCAGATTGCTCAGCTCTAGCAACCCTGTGTGCTTTCATTATATAAATCAGCGCGTCATAAGCTTAGCTATAATCCAACACTGAGCAATACTGTTGGTGCTAAGCTTAACAATTGAATAACTGTACAAAGTTCACAAGATAGCAGGCCGAATGTTCGTGTTCAACAATAATAATAAATATGATATGACAGTATATCAAAATGTTCAATAAAAGCATAATGTCAAATAATGTCATGATATGCAAGATAAGTCTCAGTTTACATAATTTGCAGTTAAGAGGAATCTACAACTCATCGTGACTATTTAGTTATGTTCCTTAGCTCTGGCTCTGTTCACAGTCTGTAGTGGGTTAGAACCACTATTTGATTTATATCAGAATCACAGACGGGTTGCCCCCAGCTTTGCCTATACTTGGGCTCTTTTATACTTCTTTTAGCTTCTTTGCCTGTTATTCATATCAGTTTGATATTCATAAGGCTATAAATATTATATTCAGTGTTCTATCGTTGGTCTTTAATATCAAAGTCTCATATTTTATTATATTGAGATGAACACGGCAAGCAATTTTACCAGACATGGATGTACTTCTATGTCATTCCTCATGTTAAGTGTCATTGTATTGTTATTATGTCTAAATATATGTTTCTGAGTTAATTATGCCTTTCATGGCTTGTAACATGTCTTAGGACTCATGAGTTCATGAATGGTCATACAAGCACACACATATGCCCTATTAATTCATATGGGGTGTATAATGTATACATAATTACTCCATGGCTTTCTTTGGCTCACATATCATTTTAGTCCCTTTGGGTCCTCAAGGCATACTTATCTGGAGTCACCTGTATGTGTATCTCCTTCATGGTTCACCTTGGTTTGTTTATACTTTCTGAAGTGTATTCATAACATCATTTAGCTCAAGTTATATGTCATTTATTATAACATTTCAGGCCATATAAACAAGGCCAAAAGTCAAGGAATTAAAGCTAAGAGCCAAGGATGTTAAGCCATGGACTAGGTCATGTACCAGTCTTGGGAATCAAAAGATGTGATGAAAACAACATATCCGAGTTTGTTCGAACATAGCTAACTTCGAGGACGAAGCTTGTGCGTGGTGGAGCCCATTCTGTAACAACCTAACTTTTTTATTACAGCTTTTGACTTAATAATGTAATTTTAATTACATTAATTGTCTTTTTATTTACTAAAGTATGAGAAACTATTTAATTAAGTTAATACATGTTATATAATATTTATAATGTATCAATTGTAAAAGAATGAGATAGATGCAACTTATGTGGCAAAATTGTGAAAAACAAAACTTGATAAAATATATATACTCAAATGTGACACCTTTGCCACAACAACCACAATCATAACACCCAGGATTAATCTCATCACATTAATAAACAATAATGATCTAAAAAACTTGATACATTACGAGAAAATAAAATAAATAAGTAAGTACAAGTGTCAAACACCCTACGGTGCTACAAGGTTCCAGACTAAGTCTACATACTCAATACATTATTACAACATCCCAAATATTACAACACATGATGCCATAATTTCAGTTACCGATTGAGTAGTAGATAATCTTCCAAGACTTCAAAAATGTGACCTAACTAGAAGGTCCGACAGCGGATTTCCCTTTTCCTGTAAAAATGTGAGCAACTACGGGGTAAGCAAAGCTTAGTGAGTACAAAAAGAATATATTCTATAGATAATTATGCAGCACATAAGGGTAACACCGGCAACGAACGCCGTATACCCTCTTCGTACACGAAGTACGGAAACGAGCTGCAGCTCCATCGTGCCAATTGCACGGAATTACACATTCAATTGAGGCAGACATTACAATCGGGGATGCTACACCTGCCCCTCAGGACCTCAGAGGGATCAGCTCCAGGTCATATAGCCTCGGTAGCATCGAATTACCAAGTATGGCTCCCAAGCCCATTAGAAGATGCACAACAAATATAAGGACATGCAACAAGCAACAATATTGTTGTGAAATAGTTTAAGTATGTTCAAGCTGTTAGACTTCTCAGACTGTTAGTAGATTTTAAATGTAAATTCAAAGTTCATGCTGCTAGTTGAAGAAACTCGAGCTGCCAGTGTAAAAGTTCAAGCTGCCAGAGCAAAATAACTCAAGCTGCTCAGTTCATGCTGTCAAGAGATTCAAGCTGCTCAACAGTTTCAGAAACAGAAAGTGCTGATTTTCAGGAAAGATATCTACACGAAGATTCCAGCATATCTACTATCAGAGAAGTCATAGTCCTTCAAGGAAACAAGTCCAAAAAGCAATATAAATACAGAGAATAGGTCATTCTATTGTATAGGAGTTTTCTGCATATTTTGAGTCTGTAATTGCTTTATTGATTAAGTTTTCATAAGCCTCTAAGGTTGTAAAACCCTAAGAACAGTCTGTGTTCTTCGTCTAATCAAACAGATTAGAGGTGATTGTAATCGTTGAATTCAGCAATACAAACAGTCTTGATTACTTCTTATGTTTTATGCTTCATTGGTTCTGAAAGTTTTTGTCAAAATAATTAAGTGTTATTCCGCAAACTTCTTGATTAAACTTTGATTCAAGGCAAGATTATTGATTTATACTCTGATAAATTTCAAATCAGTTAATCTTGGTTATTCAGTTTTAGATCCTGACAAGTGGTATCAGAGCCAGGTTTGTCAAGCCAGGTTGTTCAAATCAGGTTTTTCAAACCAGGTTACTCTTTGTTTTTCAAAGTCAAAAACTTTCTTTTAAATTTTTAATCTTTTGCAATGGAATTTGAAAATAGCAGCAGTGGATCTGGGCAAGGACTCAAAGTGCCTATGCTCAAGCCCACTGAGTTTGAGATGTGGAAACTCAGGATTCAACAGCATATTCAATTCATTGATTATGCCATATGGGAAGCTGTTGAATTCCCTCCTGTAGTTGATCCAGAACTTGATGCTGAGGGAAAACCAGTCAAAACTCCTCCAAAAACTGAACTTGAAAGGAAGGCTAGAATGAATGAAGTGAAAGCACTCACATTATTACAAATAGCCATTCCTAATGCTTATCAACATCAGTTCAAAAAGTTTTATACTGCTCACTCTCTTTGGAATGCCTTAGAGAAGAGGTTTGCTGGTAATGACAGTACCAAGAGAAATCAAAAGGACCTCTTGAAACAGCAGTATGAAAACTTTTCTGGTGGCAAGAATGAAAACCTCACTCAAATCTTTGACAGGTTCAACAAACTGATAAGTGAACTGGAAAGTGCAAAGGTCAATCTGGATCAAGATGAAGTCAACAGAATGTTTCTCAGATCTCTTGGAGAAGAATGGACAGTCTATGCTGCACAATGGAGAACAAAAGACACTCTCGATGAGATAGAATTGGATGATCTGTATAACAGTTTAAGAGTGTTTGAGACTGAGACTGATGCTAAAAAGAAATCCTTTTCTTATAATCACAACACTGCTCTTCTGTCTTCTGAAAAATCTAATAACTGTGATTCTTTTTCAGGTGGTGATGGCAATTCTGCTGAAACTCACTATGAGGCTTTTGTTGCCAATGATGGATTATTTGCTCTAAATGTTGAAGACTTAGAACAAATTCATCCAGATGATCTTGAAGAGATGGATTTAAAGTGGCAACATGCAATGCTGACCATGAGGGCCAAAAGATTTCTGAAAAGAACTGGTAGGGCCAACTTTCAAGCCAAGACAGAAGGCAAACCATCTTTTGATAAATCAAAAGTGGAATGCTATAAATGCCATAAGCTTGGTCACTTTGCCAGAGAATGTAGATCTCAAGGTCAACAGCCATCAAGGACTTCACAGCCCATCCAAGCATCATCATCAACAGCACTTGTCTCTCAAGAAGACAATGTGTTTGACTGGAGTGATCAGACAGAGGAAGAATTTCAAAATCAAGCACTTATGGCAGAAACATCAAATGTCTCCTCCACTGAACTACCATCTGAGGTAAATTCTAAACTCTGCTCTCAATCATGCAAAAATATGGTTAAAAAGTACAGAGATCATAATGAGAGCATGTGCAAAACTCTAGCTAAGATGGAAGAAAGGAGATATGAATATATGCAAGCCATAGAAGATCTGGAAAAACAGATCAATGATTATAAGGATAATGAGATTCAAATGGGTTATGATAGAACCTATCATGAGTGGGAGAAAAAGGAGCTCAATAAGAAAATAGAATCTCTGAATAAAAAGGTAGAAGAGACTGAACAAAAGGTGTTAGAGGCTAATAAGAAACTAGAATCTGTTAACATAGATCTAGGAAACTTCAAGTTAGCAAATCAAAAGCTAGAACACCTAATGGAAGTTCAATTCAAAGATAGAGTGAAATCTCAGGTCAATCCCAAAGAAGGAATAGGATACAGAGCTACTCCACCTCCATATAATAACAAGTACATTCATCCAATGAGTGAGGTTGCTGATAGACTTGTCAATGAACCACTAGATGAGTCTATGACTATTGTAGATCCTATCCTTGATAACAGTCCTGAATTAAAAGAAAATAAGAGTCAAAATAGAGACTGTGACACAAAGAGTGCACCCATAGAAGTCCAAGTTCCCAGTAAGAAAGGAAAAGAGAAGATGAGTGTATGCAATGCTACTCCACAAGTTTCTGTACATTCTAACTGTAACACTGCATCTTCATCAAAAGGAACTAAAAGAGGTAAAACTGTTTCTATCTGCACATGCCAAAAGCATGGTGTTCAAAAGTTTCCTAAACAACAGCAGGTAAGAGGAAACCAGAGAAACAAGAACCAGAAATTGACAGAAAAGTCTGGTGTTCCAATTCAAACTGTCAAAAGATGCTTTCACTGTGGAAGGAAGAATCACTTAGCCAAGGATTGTTTTTACAAACCAGCTGTTGCAAAACAGACTGTGCATCACACAAAATCAAATCCTAATCAGGCAAAGCACTCAAAAGTGAAACCTTCCACAGCAGCTCCAAAGAAAACATTTGATCACAGATTCTCAAAAGTAAATAAAAAACCGTCCACACATCAAAAACAAGTTTTGGCAAAGCCTAAATCAAGTTTTAAACAAATGTGGTGTGTCAAGGACAAATCTGTTGCTCAAACTGCTAATGCAAAAGATCAGACTGCTAAGTCAAAATCTGATGTTGTTAGTGCAAAAACTGAAACTGTTAGCACTACAAACACAAGCTCAAGCTGCTGGGCATCAACTGGAGCTGCTAGTGAATCATCTGAGACTGTCAGAAGAAAAGATGATCAAAATAGTTGGATACCTCATATTATCACTAAATACTCTCCAAAGACTCCATCAGTAGATCTCACCAAATATAAGAAGTCAAAAACAGTTTTTAGTTATGTCAATGTACAAGGCCAACCCAAAACCAATTTGGTTTGGGTTTACTCCACTACTAACTAAGCTGTTATTTGTGCAGGGCAACCACAGGTCTCCTCATAGAACAAGATGGCATCTAGACAGTGGATGCTCTAGGCACATGACAGGCAATTCTGAATGCTTGTCAAATTTTAAAGGTTTTGATGGAGGTTTTGTTGCATTTGGAGGCAACTCAAAAGGAGGTAAGGTTACAGGTAAAGGTACTGTTAATGCAGGCAACATGACATTCTATGATGTTCTGTATGTTGAACAGCTTAAGTACAATTTATTGAGTGTCTCTCAAATCTGTGACAAACAAAACATTGTTCTGTTCACAGATTCTGAGTGCATTGTTCTTTCAAAGGATTTTAAAGTTCCTGAAAAACTTGTTTTACTAAGAACACCAAGAAAGGACAATGTTTACTGCCTGGACACAGATCTCTTGACTAAATCAAATACTTTAAGCTGTTTAATATCCAAAGCATCATCAAATGAGTCTGCTCTTTGGCATAGAAGGATGTGTCACATGAACTTCAAGTCCATGAATGATTTAGTTAAAAAGAATCTGGTAAGAGGATTACCACAAAAGGAGTTCATTTGTGATGATCATTGTGTAGCATGTCTTAAAGGTAAGCAACACAAAACTTCTCATAAGGCCAAAGAAGTAAATTCAATCTCATCTGTTCTTCAGTTGTTACATATGGATCTATTTGGTCCAACATCTGTTTTGAGTTTGAATAAAAGGGCATATTGTTTAGTCATTGTTGATGATTTCACCAGATTTACTTGGGTTTACTTTCTTAGGTCCAAAGATGAAACTGCTGAGCTAGTTAAGTCTTTTATCCTTAAGATAGAAAACCAATCCAATTCCAAAGTTAAGGTGATAAGATCAGACAATGGAACTGAATTTAAAAACCACATTCTAAACAGTTTTTGTGAGTCCAAAGGCATTGCTAGACAATATAGTGCACCAAGAACACCACAACAAAACGGTGTAGCTGAAAGAAAGAACAGAACATTAATTGAGGCTGCTAGAACATGTAGCTGATTCAAATCTGCCAATGACTTTCTGGCAGAGGCTGATAATTACGCCTGTTTATGTTTCTAAATAGGGTTCAAGTTTTCATCCAAAAGGGAAAACTCCCTATGAGTTATTCCATAACAGAAGTCCCCTAATAGCTTTTTCAAGCCCTTTGGATGCCCTGGTATATCCTTCACACTAAGACTCACTTAGGGAAGTTTGAGAGTAAAGCTGAGAGGATTCTTTGTAGATACTCACTTCATCTCAGAAGCTTAGAGGTATACAACAGTGTTCTAAACAATTGTAAGAAAGTGCCAATGTTGACTTTATGGAAAATCTGCTATATCAAGGCACTGGTCTATTGGTTGTTTGTTTAGGATTCACTAAACAATTCTCTGAGCTTTGTGTGAGGTATACTGCGACTGAATGCATACAGGGTTGAAGCCTGCCTAAACAAAATTCTCATGCTGCCAATCCAATTTCTCATGCTGTTGCACAAGTTTCAGACTGCTGAAGATTCAACAGTTGGGATGTTTCCCACTCTCCCTTCTGTCATGTGGGATCTCCAGGGTCCTGAGCACTCACATGTGCAAATCCGACACTGAGTGCCCATTCCCAGTCCCTGACAGCACAGCTCCAACACAAAAGGAAACAGTCCCAGTTTCTAGGCTAGCAGTCCCAACAGCTTCTCAAGCTGTTAGCCTAGAAACTCAAGCTGTTCCAGAAACTGAATCATTCACTGGTTCTGATGGAGACGATACAAACCTTGAAACTTCTTTTCAAACAGAGAGAGAGCCCACACTAAGAGTTCATAAGTATCACCCTCTCCATCAAATACTGGGTGATCCAAGCACTCCTGTTCAAACAAGGAAGATGGTTCACAATGAGACTGCTGCTGCTGAACAAGCAGTTCCTGAATTCAGTCTAGCAGCTTTTGAACATGCCTGTTTCATGTCTCAACTAGAACCCAAAAAGGCATCAGAAGCACTAAAAGATTCATCCTGGATTGAAGCTATTCAGGAAGAGCTTTTACAGTTCAAAATTCAGAATGTATGGACTCTGGTGGATCTTCCTAAAGGTAAGAGAGCAATAGGTACAAGATGGGTGTTCAGAAACAAGAAGGATGAGAGAGGAATAGTCATCAAGAACAAAGCAAGACTAGTAGCACAAGGGTACACTCAAGAAGAAGGAATAGATTATGATGATGTCTTTGCTCCAGTAGCAAGAATTGAAGCCATTAGACTATTTCTAGCATATGCAAGTTTCAAAGGATTTAAAGTGTATCAAATGGATGTTAAGTCTGCTTTCCTGTATGGGACAATTGAAGAGGAAGTATATGTGTGTCAACCTCCAGGTTTTGAAGACTACAAGTATCCAGACAGGGTGTACAAGCTAGACAAAGCTCTCTATGGTCTTCACCAAGCCCCCAGAGCATGGTATGACACACTGTCATCATATCTTCTACAGAATGGATTCAAGAGAGGCACTCTGGACAAAACACTTTTCATTAAATCCATCAAAGCTGAGATTCTT